>VWZN01005913.1:13764-33942 GCA_013396955.1 Regulus satrapa | reverse complement strand
TGTTGTTGGTGGTGGTGGTGATGGTGAAGGTGGTGATCATGATGGTGGTGGTGAAGTGGTGGTGGCAGTGATGATGATGGTGGTGATGATTGTGATGGTGGTGGTGATGGTGTTGGTAGTGGTGAGGTGGGGATGCTGGTGGTGATGTTGGTGATGCTGAAGATGATGGTGGTGAAGGTAATGGTGGCGGTGATGATGAAGCTGGTGGTGGGATGGTGGTGATGATGGTGGTGGTGGTGATGATGAAGGTGGTGAGATGGTGATGGTGGTGGAGAGGTGGTGATGATGGTGATGCTGAAGGTGATGGTGGTGAAGGTGATGATGGTGATGCTGAAGCTGGTGGTGATGCTGGTGGTGATGGTGATGTCAGTGGTTTTGGTTGTCATTGTGGTCCCCAAGGAGCCTCTCCCATGCCGGGCACAGCCTCATTCCAGCCTGGGGTTTGTTGCCCAGGAAGGTGTCACCTCTCCCAGGGGTTTCCCCTGTGCCTGAACCCACCAGGGCTGGGCCTTTCCCACCCCAGCACGGTGTGAGATCCCTTCCCAGTCTCTGCTGGCTTGCTGGGAGAATCTCTCGCCTTTGTGCTGTCTCATGCTCTGTCTCAGCTTGTAATTAAAAATGAAATATTTGGGCCAAGTGCTCAAGCGAAGAACACATTTTTGGTAGCTAACAATACTGAGGAGAGCCCTGGAGACCCTGGCAGGGCAGTCAGTGCCTCTCCACTTGCATTGCAGAGGAGCCTTGAGACAAGAAGCCTGTTCACTCCAGAGGTTTTTTTGGTACAAAAATGCAATTATAGGGTATGAAAGGAAATGTTTAGAAACACGCAAAGCGGGAATGAGTCAGGAGCCTCCTTCACCACAGGACAGGGAAGGCAGAAGGGAAGAGGTGCCCCAGGCATGACACCTCTAACACTTCCCATCCCGGGCAGCAGCTCCCATCAGTGGTTTCATTTCCCTCCTCCCCTCTACCTCTCCTGGCTGCTGTTCCAGGCTCATCCCTTGGCCTCAGCGAGCTCCCAGCTGCTCAGGGCTCGGGAATCTGGGCAGATCCTCTCCCTCTTGGCAATGAACTTGCACAGCTAAGCACAAACAAGAGGAAAGCACCCTCACGGTCCAAGCGAGCCTCCAGCACGGCTTTGCTTCCCCCCTCCCTCTCTCCCTCTGAGCATCCCTGGCTTAGAGCAAAATCCTGGGGAGCTGTGGCAGCTTTCCACAGTCAATCCTGACACCAAACCATCCTCTCCCAGGAGAGTGGGGCGAGTCGTAAACCCTTGTGTGGTGTGTGGGGGCCGAGCAGGCTCCGCCACGCTCCCAGCGCTCCTGTCCAAAATCCAATGGGCGGGCACCGCTCCTGGGAGCCTGGAGAAGCTCTGTGCAGGCAGAGCTGATGGAGAAGGGTGACCTGCACGTCCCTGAAAGAGCTGGGACGACATGGAGCCCAGATGACACGGGGCTGTTTGTCTTGGACACGCTGGGATTGACCGGAAAGCGGCGCCGACCTCTTGAGCAACACCGGGGGTTTTTGGCCGGCCGGGCAGGGGCTCAGCCTGTGCTGAGTTTAAAGGATCTGATTTCCAAGATAGCAAAAGCAAAACAATCCCTCTCCAGTGGAGCCAGCCCTGCCATGGAGATGGGAACAGCCCGCTGGTGTCATTGAAGGTTGGATTACAAAAAATCCCGTTCCTGGTCTGCAAACGACGCCGGGCTGTGCGCACGCGTTATTTAATGAGTGTTTAGTTTGTGGAATTACTTTTATTGGTAGTTAACTGTGTAGTGGTCTCCGTGGGACATCTGGTACACCATTTGAAAGGAATATTCCTCAACCCTTGCTGAGTGAAATTGTTTTTGTAGACAAGTGGAGGCTTTGGGGCCATTAAGAAGATAAAACACAGATTGTTTGCAGAGGGTTTTTATTTTATTTTAATGGCTTTTGAAGAGAGGAGCTTTAATTATTTTATTTGTCTATTGTTAGCAGGCAGAAGGGCTGGGAAGAGGCACAGATGTTCCCTTTGCTGTTGGCTGGGCCAGGCCCCAAACAGAGGGTTTGAACCTCTCTCCAAAGCTGCTGTAACATTTTCCAAATCTTGGAACAGCTCCTCTGCACATCAGTTTCTCAGTAAAACCACTGAGGGCTGGGGTGGGACTCCCTGCATGATAATTTGAAAGCTTGACAGTGGATGAGACAAGGATTGTGTACAAACCAGAGAAAATGAAGGGTTTTGTGCTTCCTTCCAGTGATGGGAAAATTACAGATGGATCCTGGACTTCCAGCTCTCAGCCCAGCACCAGTTCATCCAGACCACAAAAGGAAAATAGCCAATCTCCAGTTCGGGGGTGGTGGTAGGCTGTGATGGGCGTTGGGACACCTTTGTCTTCAAAAGCAAATCCTCTAAAGAAAAGAGCAGCATTAATTTCCAGTAGCTAATGAGTTGCCTCAGGAGTTAATTGAACATCGTGTCCCTCCGTGGAGGAGCCTGCCTGACTCCTCTGTGTCTGCAGGAACATTGATTTCAATTATTTAGAGGAAATTCTACAATCCTGGGTGCTGTTTGCTCTCACAAGGGCACATCTTGTCCCAGGGAAATTCACCAGTACAGCCAGGCTGGGAAATGAGGGTTTTAGTAGGAAGGTAAAGGGGAACTGCTAAAGGAGGAAGGGGTGGATGCTTGTGTATCCTGGAGGCACGTTATGGATGAGATCAGGATTTGGGAAGGACCCTGGATGTGCCAAGGGATCAGTTATGGGATGACAGAGAAACCACCTTCCTCTTCTTCTTCCCTTTCCCTTTCCCTTTCCCTTTCCCTTTCCCTTTCCCTTTCCCTTTCCCTTTCCCTTTCCCTTTCCCTTTTCTCTTCCTCTATCCCTTCCTCCTCCTCCTCCTTCTTTGCTCTTTTATTCCAGCACCTCTCTACAACTTGATTTTTGGGAAATGCCCTCATGTATCAGAACTGTCAGGAAAAAGAAAAGGAAAGGGAGCAAATGTGGCAATTCCAAACTGTTTTTCAGTATTTGTTGTTCTGGGTGGAGGGGGAAAAGCCCTTTTATCCTCAGTCCAGAGTGGAAATTGTTAACTAAAAAGCACAAATAAATTGGGATGGTCAAAAGCAAACTGCAGAGTGGTCAGGTGTGTGTGAGCACAACATCAGCCAGTGGGGAAGACCCTTCCACTTCCCAGGCAGGTTTTGGGGTACCACTGCCCTGCTCAGCTTCTCTAAAGGTTTTGTTTTATTTTGTGTGTGTGTGTGTTTGTTTTTCCTTTTCCTGCCCATATTAATCTCTGCTGTCACCAGGGTCACCTTAACCTTGGCTTTGTGCTGGCCCCAGGACTGGTGGCGATAACTCTTCTGGGGGGGCTGTCTCTGTGGACACAGGACTGGATAATCAAATAAAGATTTTGGAACACAGCGCTCATGTAGGGATTTGTCCAATAGCTTATTCTGCAAGAAATGTGGCATAAATTAAGGAAGAAAACAACCCAAAAATGGAGGACTGATGCCGAGGATTTCACAGCAGAACATAAACCAAGGAGAATCCGTGAGTCCCTTGCAGTTACAAAGTTCCTGCTGAGCCTGGGAGTGCTCTCTGTCTCTTTCCAGCTCAATCAGGTGTCCACATCAAATTAAAATGGAATTATGGAGCTGGGACCCCATGGTAGTTCAAATATATCTGTGTAAAACGCCCTCAGCATTTTAAATATGATTTCCTGTGCCAGAGCAACAATCTTGGACTGAAGATGCCCTCCAGTGCTGTTCTAGGGGTCAGTTCTGCTTGGTTCATCTCCTTTCACACCAGAAAACTCCCTGTCCTGCTGGAGAACCAGCAATAAGGTATTTTTTGAAGCAACAGAATAGTCAGGATAGTTTTAATGGGGCTCACTCAGAAGGAGGGGTCTTTAATCAGCAGAAAATTCAGCTGTATTCCAGCTCTGTCCTTCCTTGACTTCCTTACTGACCCTTTGCCACCAAGGAGTGAGACCAGAGGGAACCTGGGCTGCAGGTTCTGGTGTTTAATCCCTGTGATCCTCTCCTGGCATCTCCAGGAGTGGAAAACCTCTCTCTGATCTTGTTTCTCTCCAGATTTTCAAGCCTCTGCAGTCCATGGAGAAGGACACAGGTAGATTCTCCTCCCATGCTTGGTTTTCTGGGTGGAGAAAGCCTTGGAGGGAGCTTGGTGCCGGTTTTAGGCCAAGTTTCTGCAGCAGAAATAGATCTTCCTGAGCTCACATTTAAATCTCAGTAAATTATATCTCAGGTTAAAGTATTTATTCAAGTGCCGTGGGGGAATTTCAGGCTGGCTGTGTACCTCATCACAGGAGATGGGCTGGAAATTACAGTCATTTGGAAAGAACATGGATTTGAATCCCAGGGCCTGTGGCGAAAGTCAGTGCACAGTGAGTTATTCCACTCAATTCCTGTTCACACATGGATTCAGCTGGAGCCAAAGCCATTTCCAGAGAATCCCATTTCTGCAGTGAGCTACAAGGGCTCCTGGGGGGGTTTTGTGCTTGTCCTTGTGTTTTTCATTCCTCTGCCTTTGCTGCTCATCCAGAGGCAAATGCCAACGAGGTGCTTTTGTTCATCTGCTGTGTGCAATGACCACAGAGAAGGACTTTTTCCTTCTGCCCTTGGGAGCTGGGCTTCTGTGATGGGGGGAAGCAAGAAGCTGAGGAGCCCCTGTCATTTGTGTCCTGCCTGGCACAGCTGCTGATGTGTGGGGATGTCCAAGATTTACACAAGAAACGGTCAGGGAAGCTCTTTAATTGGCAGTGGAGAAGGGCCAGCTGCTCCTGCAGACTGCTGGAGTTGTCTCTTTGCTTTCTGCTGCTCCAGATGTTCCCCTGGGTTACCCTGCAGCCGTGTCTGAAGGTCACAGAGCGATGGCAGAGGGGCAGTCTGGGGTTCCAGGGGTGAGGGACCTGCCCTTGGCCCAGGTCACAGTGAGCTCACCTCCCCTCGCTCTCTCCTGTGCTCCAAATCTGCTCAGGAGCGTGGGATCCTCTCTGGGACACAGAAAACGTCTCTCTGGGGTTTCAGAGGTTGGTCTGCACCTCCCTCATGGGATTTGCAGCTGCCTCAGCTCAGGGGAGGCACCAGCTGGCTCAAGCACTTCGAGAGCCAAAAATAAATTACAGAGGGAATTACAACTGATGAGCAGAAATCTGTTGGAGAGCTGGAAGTGATCACCTTCTCCATCAGATCTGGGGGGTACCAGGGGTGTTTGTTCTCCTCCTCCAGCCTGGCCCCGCACTGTGTGGGTTGGATGGGGCCTCTTGCAGTTTCCAAATCCCCTTTTTGGGTGTTTTTCACTGCACAAACCCCGAATGTTCAGTCCATGCACCCCAAATGAGCTCGGAGCAGTGAGTTTTCCCTTGGCCATGGTGTGGGTGCCCTGTTGGCCCTGACTGCCACCCTCTGAGAGCTCTTAAAAACACCTGTGAACCAAATGGCTCAAAGAACAGGAGGAGAAACGCCTCGGTTTTGGTTGTGGGTAAAGTTTCTTCTCATTTTCCAGATTACCCACCTTTCTTCCCAGCCCAGCTGATGGGTGCAGAAGTTTTGGGTGATGCAGAAGACAGACCCTGCACTCCATCCCTGTTTTTGTTGTGCGGGGCCTCCCCAGGACAAATGTGAAGGGTCTGCTGTCAGGAAAGGTCAAAATTGAAGATTTAGCCAGCACTCAGTCTCTGCCCATCTTCCCCATCCAACTGTGAGCAGTGATTGCAGCTATTGCTGAATTCCCAATTTATTCATGACATGCAGATTGCAGGGCAGTAATTACAGCTGAGGTTGCTGCCATTCTGCTGGATCCCTGAGGATCCACGTCTCCTAAGGGCTGGGATTTTTTGCTCATATGGCAACATTTGGCTCTAGCAGGAGACACAGTTAAGTAGGGGAAGCTCAGCTGCAAAATGTCCTTGAAAACAAGGTGACAGCTGAGCTTTTGCTTTGCCTGGCCTGGGCTTGTCCCATTATATTCTGGATGTTGTTGTGGGAGCTGGCACAGGTGCCGAGGGCCATCAACAATGCAAAAATAGCTCTGGGCTTGGCCACAGCCCTGGTGTTGTTTAGGAGCCTGCTGGAATGTGGGTGATGGTGGAGAGGAAGGGCTGGATGTGGCCAGAATGGGAGGCTGGGAATTCATTCATTTCTGCTCACGGGGGGATCTCACATCAGCAGCTTGTTGTGTTGTTAATGATGGAGAGGGTACAGCACAGGAAGGGACAGAAGGACAGGACAAGAGGAAATGGCCTCGAGCTGCACCACGGATGTTCAGGCTGGACATCAGGAGGAATTTCTCCATGGAATGGGTGGAAAGGGCTGCCCAGGGGGGTGGTGGAATCCGATCTCTGGACGTGCCCAAGGAAGACCTGGACGTGGCACTCAGTGCCCCTTCCCTTCCCTTCCCTTCCCTTCCCTTCCCTTCCCTCTCTCCCTGCATAAATTGATTAAATATTTACACACCCTTTTGGAGTCAGATATTGTGCACAAACCTGATTTTACCCAAAGTCATTAAATTCATACTTTAAAGCTCATTTTTAGTGTGCCTCAGTGAGGACGCTAAAACAGCATTTTGTGGAGTTGGTGGAGTTGTAGCTCTGTGCTACAAGCACAGAAGGGGGGCTCAGGCCAGGAGCTGGGGACACAAATAAGCAGATTTTAAACACAGAAAGGGTCAAAGTTAAAGGTTTAAGAAGAAAAGCAGCAGCTTCTTGAAAGGAATAAGGTGAGCTTGACTCCAAATATAATTTTAAAGAACCCTTTGTCTTTCACATAAGCTGTGATCCAGAATGATGGCTTCCCAGCCTCTAAGATGTTCCAAACTAGCAATATCAATCCCTGGGGAAAAAACCCCATCCCCCTCTCTCACAGGTGCCCTCTGCAAATTGAATTCACAGCCCTGAAAACCCGGAGCTGATGCCAAGCATTTTAATCTTACCAGAAGTAAACAGTGAGCGGCAATTTACATAAAAATCAGCGTGTAAAATTATTTCAGCGTTAACATTGTGACTTTGGGGCCACTCAGTGCTTTTTAAGTGGATGCTGCTGCCACAAGAGATGCAGGCTGTGGCTCCTTCCAGAGGTTTGTAGGAAATTACTTGGGGAGAAAAAGGCTCTGCTTTAGGGAAAACCCCAGAGGAAAATGGAATGGAAGGGAGGGGCAGATTCTCCAGGAGAGTTCTCCGGGGTGATTTGAGGAGGGTGGAGGTTTGGGATGCTCCCTGGGGCTGCTGGAGCTTCCAGGGCACGCTGTCCCAGCGAGGGGCCTCTGCTGGCACCGAGGGTCCCCAGGGTTTGCTCACTGACTTTTCTTTGGGCTGTTCCCCCTCAGCTCCTTTTCTCAGGGCTGCCTGAGAAATGCCAGGGAAGGAAAGTGGGAGTAGAACTCATTAGTGAGGGCAGAGAGTGAACTAAATTTGTGGGAAAGGGTCCTGGCAGTGGGCATGGCTGGAGCTCAGCTGGCCCTGGCCTGGGCAGTGTCACTCACTGCACAGCTCTGAATTATCCAGCCTCCAACCCTCTCCAGTTATGGGATGAAATGTTTCAGCTGAGGGAAGCTCAGGGAAGATGCCTTAATGGCTGCTTTCTGATCTGAAAACCAAATATTCCCTGAATTGCTGCCCACACCGAGGGAAACATCCCTGAGCTATGCTGGCATTTACTGCATGAGGATGTACTGAAGTTTCTCCAAGCACAGAGTCTGCTTTTTCAGACCTTTGGAGATTACTTTTATCTTCTTTCCACTATTAAATATAGCTCAGCTCTGCTGCACTTTCCCACAAATAAAATTTGCTGGTGATTACTTCTAGGAATCATCCACAGAGTATTTTTAAGGAGCTGTTCAGCCGTGTGTTTGTGCTAGATGGGATCAGTGTTGTGTAATCCACAGTGTTCCCTCTGCACTGTGATTATTTTTTGGCTGGTTTATGTGGGAATAAACCTTTCCTGCTTCACCACTCTGCCTGTCTTTTTAAGTCTGAAATTGTGGTGGATTTTTTGGAGAGGAGATGGTTGTGTGGAGACTGCAGGGACAGGACAAGGGGGAGTGGGCTCAGACTGAAAGAGATCAGGTTTAAATGGGATATTAGGAATAAATTCTCCCTGTGAGGGGCTGGGATTGAATTCCCAGAGCAGCTGTGTCTGCCCCTGGATCCCTGGAAGTGTCCCAGGCCAGGCTGGACACTGGGGCTGAAGCAGCCTGGGACAGTGGGAGGGGTCCCTGCCATGGCAGGGACGGCACTGGGTGATCTTTGAGGTCCCTTCCAACACAAACCCCTCCATGACTCTTTGATTCTCTTATCTGGGGCTGTGGAGCTTTTCCCACAGCTGGGAGCATGGAGGGGACGAGGTCAGAGATGGGGAGAAGGGCTCACCTGGTGAACTCAGGCTGGAGGTGCTGCTGGGTGCTATGAAATGTTGATTTGTGTCTGAGGGATGCTGATGGTGCTGGGGAAGGGGAGCAACTCCTCATCCCTGCTGCGGGAAGGATGCTCAGCTCATCTCCTCCCGAGGAAAACCACCACAGGAGGAGGAGGAATCACACACACCCGGTGCCAAACGGCATATGATGACTCAAGGGGGAAAAATAAAAATCACACTTCTTTATTACCCAGATTCATCTCCCTGTGCCTGACAAGCATCACCAGATGCTCCTCTTCTCAGTTGCTTTATTGGATTCTGGGACATCCTCGTAATTGCTGTAAGTGGGAGATGATTCCCCAGCATCTGGCATGTGTTCATCCTGATCCTGGGCGCTGATCAATCCACTTAGGGAGAGCACAGACACGCTCCCTGTGCTGTCAGAGGCAGCCTGGAAATTCTACAGCACCATTTGATGCCGTTTTTCTTCCTCTGAGTTGCTGCTGAATGGCTGAGGCCTCTCCACTGGGCCTGCTGCAGGCTGGACAGTTGAAGGTGGGAAGGCATTGCCCAGATTTCACCCTCGTTTCCAAGGATGGGCAGGAAAACACTGGCCCATTTCCCCCAGCCTCGCCCCCCAGGCTGCATTTTGGGAGCTTCTGGAATGTTATCCCAGCACAAGCTGTCCCTCCATTCATGGGAGTGCATTGAACATTTAAAACCCCAAAGGAATCTTAGAATAGGTTAAAATTGCTTCTGATTTTGGGGTTAGGTTCAGAAGGTCTCCTGCTTCCTTTGGGGTGGGTGGCAGATATTGATGAGCAGCTCTTGGGCACCATTTAATGGAGAAGGGAGTCCTGCCTGGTGGGTTTCCCAGGTGGGAGGGTTTCCCTGGTCAGCTCAGAGTGAGGAAAAGAGAGAAATAAAACGAAAAGCAAATATTTCAAGAATTGCTCCAAAGCTGTTGTCTCCATTCCAGGTAGGAATGAAAATATAGGATTTAGGCAGTTAAAATTTTTTTTCTTCCCTAATTCCTTCCTTCAAGCAGCCTGGCAGGGTTTGATCCAACAAAAGCTGATGCTGGCATGTGGTCAGCGACGCTGGCAGGCTCTCTTTTCCAGGCACAGCTTTGGAGCTGGAGATTTGGAGTGGCACAGCGCTGCAAAAGGGTCTGTCTGAGAGAATGAAATACTTCCCAGCTTCAGGAATGCTGCTGGGGCTTGAACAGCAGGGAAAAGGGATTCTCCAGGGCTCCAGCAGTGTCTAGACGTGGTAGTGCAGTGGTGCGAAACCGCCCTCCTTGAACTGCTGCCATGGCCTCAGCGTCCTGGAAATGGAGTTGGAGAAAGGTCCCGGTGCCAAAGCCTCAGTCCTGTTAATGAGCCCCCAGTTCCTGTCAGATTTGGCAGCTCAGCCTCTAAACTGCTGAACTTGCAGCAGGTGGGAGAAAACCTCATTTCCTAAACCCACAAAAAACCCCTCCTGGCTCCCCGTGGCCTCTCTCTCCAGGCTGGTGTGGACTCCTGGGTGTGGATGTTCCCACAGGAGCACTCAGACCACTCCACAGAGGATATTTGGGTCAGCACACTGCTCTTGAGTCAAGCACTGTCAAGTCATCTCAGAAAGGTGGCACTCCCTGCCCAGCTCCCATTGCATGTGGCACTGACAGAACCAAAATTAGTTTTTAGCGACCAAAATCAGTTTTTTGGCTGTTTCTGTCCTCTCTGGCTCCATGAGTCTGCTGGCAGAGCTCGGCTCTGCAGAGTTGGTTTGGGTTTAGGATAAGTTTCCTTCTCCACCCTCCTTTTTCCCCTTTCTGGGATGGAGTTTCTTGCAGCTAAGCACACCCTTGTGCCTCTGCTTCCCACTCGAGGCTACAGCAGGGCTTGGTTGTTGGAACCCTGGGCACAGAGAATTTCAGGCTCTCTGTGCTGACAGGCTCTGACCCCAGGAGAACACTGCATTGACATGAGACCCTGGAGAAGGCTCCCAAAATTGGGTGATGGGAACTGGGATTGTGGGCGTGGAGTTTGGGTAGAGGTGTGTGAGATCACAGGGTGGAAAACTTACAGTCTTAGATTTTGGGGTACAGTGGTATACATCAGCAAGATGGAGGTTTTAGGGCATTGGCTCTTCTTCTTTTTCCACCTTCTTCTTCATGGGTTTGGGTGATACTGTGAGATTGGGTGGAAAACTCCTCAGTGTGGGTCACAGCTGTCTGGTTATTGGGTTAAAAGTAAAAATAATCTAGCTGGCAATTATTCATTGGTTAATTGACCCTTAAAAAACCCTGTAGAGAGAAACCATCATGGCCATTTCTACCTTGTTAGCTGGAGTGCTGAGAGCTCATTCCCTTGTGAGGCTGTAAAATTGATAAGAAATAACAAATATCTGAGTCTGAACACGAAATACCATCTCTCACTCATCAATCCTGACCCTGCAAGAAGCTAAAAACTCCTACACTTGATCACCTCTGTTTTCCTAAACCCAGCCCAAGAAAGCAGCATCTGCCAGGAGGTTTTCCTAAGCCTGTGGCTGGAATAACTCCTCCTTTGCTGTGCTTCCAGGCACGCTCCCAGGCCAGGAGGAGTGAGAAACACAATTCCATCCCCTGGATGTTTTCTCCACAGCCCAGGCTGATGGGAAAGCAGAGCTGGCCAGATTCAAGCTCTCCTCATTTCATTCTTCCTGGAGCTGTGGTCTGACCTTTCCCATGGCTCGAGGGGTGGAGAAATGCCCTCCCTGCTTTTACCAGCGCAGGAATAATGGAGTGGCCGAGGTAGAAAATGACCCAGCACCTCCCAGGTGCCAATTCCTCCCTCCCCTGGCACAGCACTGAACTCACCTGACCAGTTCTCCTCCTGCCAGCCCAGAGAAGCACTACTGCTCCTCTTATCAGGAAATTAGGGTCTCCCGTGTGTTTTGAAAGAGTCTGAAGTTGCCTGGAGTGTGTTGTGGTTCCTGTGCTGGCAGTTTTGGGTGCCTGGGAAGACTCTCCTTGGAAAGCACCATTTTCCAGGTGCAGGTCACCTGTTTCTCTGCCCATAGCAGTGGAGGCAGCTCAGATCTTCTGTCCTCTTGGTGCAGCTTCCTGCCCTCCATCGAAAGACAGAACCCAGCTGTGCAGAGCTCTTGGCTCTTAGCGAGCGGGCAGGGCTGGAATCAGTGAAAAACCACCTGGATCCCAGCGGGGGCTTCATCCCCAATGGGAATTTGAGGTTGGGATTAACAAGATTTTCAGATCAGCTGAGGCTTTGGGGTATTTTTGCCTCTTGGACTGACACACCATGCGTGGGTTATGCATCCGGGGCTGATGTGTCAGGGCCCATAAAGAAATCTTGTTTCCCATAGGAATTCCCACAGGAATGTGCTCCTCCAGTCCATCTGGTATTGGGTCTGTCATCCCAGGAATGGCAGAGGAGGTGCCCAGGATGGTCACTGAGGGCCTTGCACCTTGGAGGAGCAGTCACTTCTTAATTTACACGCAGGAGAATGGGCACAGGAACCTTCTGTACTGAGCTCCATAACAAATGCCGAGAAAACCTGGAAAGTCCTGCTCCCATTTCCTGCTCCAAATCCCCCAGAACAGACCCTGATGTCCAGGGCTGGCAGCCAAACCCTCTCGAGTCAATGGAAAGATTCCCCTTGACTTTAATGGTCTCTGCATGAGTGCCTAATTCCTTCCTGTTCACAGCCTCTCTTGGACCTGGGCATGGAAACAACTGCAGCTCTAAAGTGCTGCAGTGAGCCGTGAACCCTTCAAAGCAGCAGATTTCCCTGTCCTCCCAGCCACTTGGAATGGGATTTGTTTGACAAAAAGCCCGCTCTGTGCTCTCCCGGCCAGCGCCGTGGCTGCAGTGTGAATGTTTGAACAAATCTGTTCCTGCAGACGGGGTTTGTGGTCAGCCCGCCGGGGCTGGAGCCAAGCTCTTCCCAGCAGGATGGGCAAGGCAGGGAGCCCTGTGGCTCTCAGAGCTGGCCATTCCAGCTTCCAGGGACTCTTTTCCCTGCAAGGACCGTGTCACTGAATGCCGCCCAAATTTGCCAGCTCGTTGTGAAATGTGTTTTGCTCCACACAATTCTGACAAAACGATTAGAAAACGTTTAAGGATATAGGTATGTTGCACAGGGGATTGAACACATTTGGCTGGGGAGGGCTCTTGGTGGGTCTGCCTGTGCGATGTCAGCAAGAGCCACGTGGAATTTTCTCCCAGCGCCTGGGATTATCAACTGGCACCTCAAAGAACGGGATCTGCCTGCTTCGACCTCATCACATAAGGAGCAACAGCAGAACACAGATTTTTGAGCCTTTTTCAAGGCCAGAGTCATGGAATCAGACTGTGAGAGGGAGAGCAGGGATGTTGACAGGGGCCTGTCTGAGGGTTTCAGAGTGTTTGCCACTGTGGAAGGCTGCTCCGATGATTCTGGAGGACAGGAGGCCCTGATGGTGACTGCTCTTTCATTTTTTTTATATCCTAAAAACTTTCTAGATCAAGATTGTAGGTTGCTTTTACTTCACTGTTCAAACACCAGATGGGTTTTGATGGTTTTATTTATTTATTTTTCCCCAAAGGCAGCTGGGTGTCTGCAGCCCCCATCTGCCCATCCGTCTCATCCTGTGCAACCTGAGTCCAAATGTGATCCCAAAATGTGATCCCAGCATGGCTTGGGCACAAATCCCCACTTCTGGAGCCACCTCCTGCAAGAGCAAGCTCGGCCCCACTTTCACAGCTGTGCATTCCTGAGATGAAAAGGGCAGCTCAGGCCTGGGATGCTTCTCAGCAGAAAATCTGACCTGGGCCATCCATGGAAAAGTCTGGCAGCTGCTGGAAAAATCTGGAATGAGCTCCCTGCTGACCCCCTGCTTTGGGGAGCTCTGCCCTTTTGGATTTTGGAGTGTTTGCCCATCGGTCTCCCTAGAAACTGCTCGAGGACTCCCAGTCCAGCCACGTGGGAATTGTGCTGGCCTGGCTCTTTTGGAAGGATTATTTGCTTTTTAAAGCCCTTGTCTGCAGCCCAAGCTGATCATTCTGTTGCAGAGGAAAACAGGCAGAAGAGACGTGGATGAAGTAATGAGTTCATCTCTCTGCAGTCTAGCCAGGTACAGATTCTTTTGCTCCCAGGACTTGATTAAAATGCAGACATCTTTCCTCAGGTTCCTATGAAGCTCAATGGCAAACAACGGTCAGCCTCCACTTACGTCACCATTAACTTGTTTTCTCGTCTGAAAAGGAGAGTTCCAAGGGCAATATCCTTGCTTGCCCTGCATTTGGTTATTCTGGGATGTGCAATCTCCAGCATGCAGCCAGAAACTCGGGGTTTATATCAGGACCAGGACTCGTGTGGGCTGGGCTGTTCTGGGGACAGAAGGAGGGACTTGTCCAGTGGAAAATACTCACATTAGCCTTGGATGGCTGACAAATTCTCACCTGGCTGATGCTCTCCCTGTTCTGTTTTGTGGGGTTTGGTGCTGACCCCATGGATATCATCCTATCTGGGGTCTGGAGCCCATTGACCCTCTCCTGCCTGGACTCCTCCCAGTGTCCCCAGGGCTCACTGGAGAAAGGGAAAATTAAAATCCAGGCAAATTTGATTGAACAATGAGTTTATTTCCTTCACCAAGCCACAAAATAGGGCATATTCACCCAGAATAAAATGAAACAGAGCCCCACTGGTACAACAGAATCATCTGCCCTACAAAGCAAACCACGAGATCCTTGTGGGAGGGGTGCGAAGCTGTTGATGGAAACGATTGTGCCACGATCCTGTAGCCTTGCAGAGCTCTGTGATTTTGGTTACTCCAGACTGTGGTCAGCACAGTCCAGCTGGCCACTGGCCCCAGGAGCTGCTGGCTGCTGTGTCTCATGGCTTCTCAGGGAGTTTACACACTCCCAGAAATGTCTTTGTGCTGCTTTGGAATATCCACCCGGCTTGGTTGCACCCTGCAGGGTTATTATTGGTTATGAAACGGCCGGGTCTACAGGGACATTTTAAAAATTCAGCTGTTTTTAATACAGAATTGGTGTCTCCTGGTATGAATATTGCAGTGCTGCGTTCTGAGATGATGCTGCTCCAACAGGCCAGAGCTCAGCACTGTTCCATTTTCCCCACTGAACCTGACCAGTCCCATAAAATCAAAACCGCTCCTGAAGTACTGAAATTTCTCAGATTACGCTTCATGCTTTGGGAATGGACACATTTAGATGATGCTGCCAGGATGGCTGTGCTGGGAGAGAAGGTTTTGAACTTCTGTGGGGAGAAGGTTTTGCATGAGGAGAGAAGGGTTTGAACTATGGGGAGGTTTTCCACTATGGGAGAAGGTCTTGCACTGTGAGGACAAGGTTTTACTCTGTGAATAGGGAAGGTTTTTCTCTGTGGGTGGAGGTTTTTCTCTGTGAGGAGTGAGAGTTTTGCACTGTGAGAAGGTTTTGTTCTGTGAGGAGAAGGTTTATCTCTGTGAGGAGTGAGAGTTTTGCACTGTGAGAAGGTTTTGCTCTGTGAGGAGAGAGGGTTTTGCTTTGTGAGGAGAAGGTTTTTGTCTGTGAGGAGAGAGGGTTTTGCACTGTGAGAAGGTTTTGCTGTGTGAGTAGAAGGTTTTTCTCTGTGAGGAGAAGGTTTTTGTCTGTGAGGAGAGAGGGTTTTGCACTGTGAGAAGGTTTTGCTCTGTGAGGAGAGAGGGTTTTGCTTTGTGAGGACAGGGTTTTGCACTGTGAGAAAGTTTTTCTCTGTGGGTAGAAGGTTTTTCTCTGTGAGGAGAAGGTTATTGTGTATGAGGAAAGAGAGTTTTGCACTGTGAGAAGGTTTTTCTCTGTGGGAGAAGGTTTTTCTCTGTGAGGAGAAGGTTTTTGTCTGTGAGGAGAGAGGGTTTTGCACTTCTGTGGGTGAAGGTTTCACGAGGCAAGGTCTGGCACTGGGAGGCTCTGCAGGCTCCCAGGACCCCTCAGGAGGTTCCTGAGCTCTCGTCCCAGGTGAGCAGATGGCTCTGACCTGTGGGGAGAAGGAAGCGCTGCCTTCCCTCCACCCACCCTCCCACATCCCCTGGCGTGTCCGTGGGGATAAAATGGGGTCAGGATGACAAATGGCTCATCCCTTGGGATTTCCTGGGCGGCTCAGAAAGTTGTGGCTGGAGGGATGGGCACAGCAGCAAGAGCAGAGGGTTCCAGGGCTGACTCAATCAGCTGCAGGACTCGGTTTCTGTTTATATAAAATGTGTTTTAAGGTTTGATGCATTTTCTCAAGAATTGCTCTGCTTGTGGGGGAATGAGGGATTCTAAAGACGCGACGAACGCTCCGGTCTTTTAAAAACGTGGCCAATTTTTGAGATGCATGTGTGGGACCATTGTGTGCTTTCACTTCTCGGGGTGCACGCCAAATCACGCCTGGAGCTTTCCCCAAACCCTCTTTGCTTCTAAGGGAGCACACGAAGGCCGTGGAGCTAAAAGAGCAGCGGGGAGGGCACAGAAATCCTCCTGGCAGTGGGATTTATTGAGCTGGGAGGGTGTCTCTCCCTTCCAGTGGCAGATGCCTCATCGTACGTGACATTTCAGCAGGGTGAGAGAGGTTTCACTGCAGGAAACCCTTCTCTGTCTGCGAGGGGGGCACTGGGCTGAGCTGGTTTGTGGTGGCAATTTTCTAAATCAGATTTTTATGAGGTGTCTAATTGACTCATCATCCCTGCCCCCTCCCTCTATGCACAAACATTTGCTCTGCCCCGAAATGTGAGATGAGCAAGGCTGGCGAGAAATGTCTGAGTACAGCAGGGGAGCAGAGGAGGGTGAGGAAAGAGAGAATTCCTCCCTTGCCAATCTTTAAAACAAGATTGTAAAAAATCCCGTATAAAAAAAATAACAACAACAGAAAGAGCTTGTGGTTTCCTAAGCTGGTTTGCATTTCTGGAAGTTGATGACCCCCTGGATTACTGTTGTTTTTTTAGACCTCTTTCAATTTTTATTTTAGGATAGTTTGTCTGCAGTGTGGCTGTGTGTGGGTAGAGAACTGGAGACTATGCAGAGGGGGAAAAAAAAAAGCTAAAAATGGTCAGAAAAAGGAGGACTGCATATACTTTTTTTTTTTTCCTCCTTATATTAGGAAAACAAAAAGAGCTTGATTATTTTATTTTATATTAAATGTTATTAATTTAAAATTATTTTATCAATAAAATAAATTAAGTATTTTATACTAATTGATATTAAATCAAAATTTTAAAAATTGTATTAAATTAAAAAGAGATTGAAGTTGATAAAGGTTTGAGTTTGTAGGGGTGGAGCACACGCACATGAAGCTGATCCTGGAGACCACATCTAATACAGGATTGTTTTTTGTGTCCCTCCTCGACAGCAGGAGAGCTGTGCCTCAGTTTGCAGAGCAGCCACTCCAAACTGCTGATTTATGTCCCTTGGAAGCTGCAGAGAGGAGAGGGGATGCAGCCAAGCCATGGCAGGGAGCTGGATACTGCGGTGGGCCTGCAGCTCTTGTACTGCTGCCACCAGGAAATTGGTTTCTTCTCGCTGTCCAGCTCCTGGTGTCACATCTCATCTGGGTGTTTTTTGCTCAGAAAACAGTCTGATCCTTCAGAATTATTTCACTTTTCTCTGGGGTGCTCGTGCAGAGACCCTGCTGGTCTCCTTGGGGTGTGGCAGCTTCGCGGGAGCTCCGGGAAAAGGAGAATTCTGTCCCTGGGTGGGATCCCAGGGCCAAGGTCTGCTCCTATCTCGGGGGGCCACAGCCAGAGCACGTCCTGCCCATCCTGCTCTGGATGCTCACTGCTTGCTCTGCAAGAGGGTCCAGAAGGGACCTGTGCAGGGAAATGAAGGCAAAAAAAAAAGCACTTGTTGCATCCTCGTCTGGAGGTGATCAATGCCATTTCCCACCCTGCAGGGTGTGAGTGGCTCCTGGGGACTGGGCTCTGTGCTGGCAGGGCACCAGCGCCCATTACATTTTCCCTCCAAGCCCTTCTCCACCCTGAAGCTCTGGAGACATGCCAAGAAAGCTTTTTTTGTTTTGTTTTGTTTTATTTTTTCCCATTTACCAAAGCAGAGCCTGCCATTCCCAGCCAGAGTACCCACCCGGTTCATTCTGTGCCCATTGCTCCTTTCCAGCTCAAAAAGATTTGAAAAGTCCAGCTTTGCCCTCCCCCTTTGCTTCCCTCAGCGGGAAGCTTCCCTTTAAAACATTAACATCCCTATTATTTTTCCCCCCCAGCAGGTTAATTAACACTTGATTCATCACCTTGAAAGCTAATGGGTGTTTATCCAGATCCTGAAGGCAATGAAAGCCTGCTATAAATAAACACCCACATCACTAACAGCCTATCTCGATTTATTCTCCTTCAGGAAGCGACCTCTGCTTGGCTCTAAAGGAGTTAATCCCAAACTTCTCCCAGGCTTGGTCTGGGATTGGCCTGGCTCCATGTTTTCCTGCCTGAGCTCTGCTGTGCAAACATGGTGCCTTTTAATGAGGGAAAAGAGCAGCTTTTGTGGAGAGAGACCCAGACAGCTCAGCAGGATCGCTCCAGCCTGGGTCAGCAAAAGCCACTGGAGATTGTGGGTGTTTTTATGGGCTGGGAGGGCTCTCCTCCCTCTGAAGTATTATTTAGTTTTGGCTCTTGGAGAGCCTTTTCCAAGGTCTCATCTGCTTCAAATAAATGGTGTTTATCATCTTTGTCTCCAGCCATTGTCATCGGTGACCTTAATTAGGCTCATATGAAAAGTAATGTTGAGTTTGTCACTCATGCAGAATTTAAAAAATCATTATTTACTTCTGCTGTTAGCTCACATGTTGCTCTGGGTCCCAGGAGAGTGCCTGGCTGCTGTCACCTCAGCAGAGACACTTGTCCTGAGGCAGGACCAGAGATCCTCCCTCCCCTGGGGCTCAGAATTTGGGTTTTCCCCATAAGTGAGGCCATTTTTGGGGCTGCCCCCAGGAAGCTTCAGACTCTGGACTCCTCTATGTGTGTAACATTCTCATTTTTTTGTACATTTGCCCTCATGGCAGTACCAAGTCCAAAGGAGCAGCCAGACATTTTTTGTTATTATTTTAAAATCCGTGCTGCTCTGGATGATGAACTTAATTTATTTTTTTTTCAGGGACATTGGCTCATCAATTTTTAATTCTTGATCTTGGCAGTGCTGGTTGAATTAGAAACAGAACAACTGATTTTAATGAGTGCAAGATTAATGCAGATGAACTTGGCTGGGGCTGGGATCCAGCTGAGGAGAGGAGATTGTCTCCCCCCACCTCCCAGGGCGGGCTGTCACATCCCCAGCATCACTGGAGCAGGGAATACTCTCATCCCAGCTCTTCACCTGTGGGAGAGATGCTCATTAGCCAGCCTGCTTCACTATTTTGCTCATTAACCCCTGGCAGCTTCTCTGGACCCTCCCCAGCTCTGCGAGGGGAGGAGGAAGGTGAGGATGATGTGCATGGGCAGAGGAGGAACCTCCCTCTGCATGGGAAGGAGAAGATTTTTGGCTCTTGTGTGAGGCCACTGCAGCTCCAGGAACGGTTGTGACCCACACCTGCTGCCTGTCCCTCTGTGGAGAGATGCTGATTTATTTTTTGGGGTGATATAAACAGCAGTTTCTGATAAGAGAAAGCTCAGGACTTCCCTCACTGGGCTGAGCTCTCCCACTGCCCCATAGGAGCTCAAGGACTTGTTTCCCTACACACCTGAAATTCCATGTTTGCAGAGTGAGTGCTTCTACTGCCAAGGAAAAATAGGGGAGGCTGAGCTGAGCTAATTTAATTTGATTCTGTGGGCAACTGGCAGGTTTATATCCCTGGGTTTTTTTTGTGGTTTTTTTTTTTTTATTTTTATGTGTTTTAATCAGGTGGTGCTTGCAGCAATCCCAGCGCTGAAGGTTTGGGCTGCTGGGTGGATTGAGCAGGAGCTGAGTAGGATAAATAATGAGGATTCTCCCAGGAAAGCAGCAGGGAACTGGGGAGGAAAAGGCTGGAAAGCAGCTGGTGAGGTCACCCAGTGATTTGTGCCCAGCTTTACAGAGACCTGGCACCGTGAGCACGGAAAAGCCATTTGTGGCATCAATGTCCCACCCTCGGAGCTCCTCGGAGTGGAAGGAGGAGCTGTGCCAGATGTTCGGTGTCCCCAAACCCGAGGGATTCCTGATGCCTGCAGGACCCTCAGCATCCTGTGGGCATTGAAAGATTGGATCCTGGAGGTCCACTGGGAAAGTCTGAGAGGAAAAAGGGGTACGTGGGGTGAAAAGCATCTGAGTGCTGGCCACCCCCGCTCTGTGGGAGCAGCAGTGCTGGGTCAGGATCACTCTCGGAGTGCAGTGGCTCCACCTGGCCCTTTTGGAGGCCTGACCCCCAAATATCAGCTTCCCATCTGTGTTCACAGACAGGACACCCAGAGATGCTCAGGGCTTCACCCCACGGTACCCCAGAAAGGCCTGGGCAGGGGGGCACTGCCAGGCTCTCCCGGGGGTGCCTGGCACACCCCTGGCAGTGGCTGGGAGATGCAGGGCTCTGAATCCCCCAACCCAGAGCTTTTTCCAGGGCTGTCTCTGTATCTCCCCGACCTGGCTGGGGCCAGTTCTGCACTGCTGGCCTGGCTGGGTGGAGATGTCAAGAGAAGTCAGGTTTGTTTCTTTTTCTTTTTCCCATTTTCAGCTCGCTACAAACCGTTGTTACCTTCACATCTGCCAGCTCAGGGCAGGAGCGCTGCTTTAGCTCGGGTGGCCAAGGACAGCTTAAATATTGTCATTAAAAAATTCCAGTCTTGCATCATCTTCTCAGACACACAGGAAGAAACCTTTGCAATTAAATTCCCTGTGCTCCAGCAGGAGGGCAGAAATTCC
>VWZN01005913.1:0-13707 GCA_013396955.1 Regulus satrapa | reverse complement strand
TGTGCTGATGATATTCTGGGATTTTAGAGCAGCAGGGGTGGGGGGGTGGGGGAAAGAAGCCTGTTTGATTTTCCTCATTATGTTAAGCCTGGTTTTACTTTCTGATTGCCAAAGCATGATAAATGTAACACAGATTACCTAGAGATTTTCAAAGATTTGCTTTCAATTTGATTTTTCCTGAGCCTCATTAAGCCTGCAGGCTTTATCTACACTTTGTTCTTCCAGTGGAGTAACATTACCATATATTAATAGCCATATTTTTTTTTCCATTTGAAATTAAAACCAGATAGAGGTTTCTCATGCTTTGCTTTCAAATCCTATTTTAAAAAACACTGACCATATGTGTGTGTGTGCTGTTTTTCCTTTCCCTCTGACCCTGCTGGCTCTGTAAAAGAAATTCCCCAGGGAAATGCTTCCAGTTGTGGATCTCTGGGCATTGCTAGGGGCAGTTTTGTGGATTAAGGGATGCATTTAGATAGACATAATGTATAGATGGTTTAAAAAAAAAAAGTGGCTTCTAACAGAAAGGCAGGCAAAGAAAAGTAGGATTTAAAAGCAGGAGCTGTAAAATCAGGGAATGCAGGGGAGCTTAGGCAGGGTAAGGGAACCTTTGATATGCTCAGGTGCATCTTGCAGGAGTTGATGCCATTGGCAGGGCTCGTCCTCCGTGATTTTAGGAGAAATGGCCCCAAATCCATGGCTTCAGGAGAAATGGCTGAGAGCCCCTGGGCACAGCCTGAGTGCTGCTCTCTGGGAGAGGTTTGGGGGTGGCAGGGACATGGGGACAGCACGGGACACACACACACACACACACGTGGCGTGCTCCCTGTGCTGGGGCCAGGAAAGCTGAGCCACCTTTGGGGCTCTCCAGGGAGGATTCCAGTGCACCCTCCTCTTTCTGTGCCCGTCCAGGGGTCTTGGGGCAGCTGGAAGAGGGGATGGAAAGGACCCCCTGTGCCCGATGCAGCTTCCTCACGTGCACTGGGACAGGGTGACAGGAGCTGGCTGTGTCCTGCGAGCCCTGGGCAAGGCACTGGCGATAAAAAACACCGAGGCCAGCTGCTCTGTTGGTGCCCTGAGCAGGAAACGGAGCAGGCTGGGAGCAGAGCATCCCTGGGTGCCTTGGTGCAGAGGTGAACCCCCCCTTTCCCAGTGCTGGCTCATGAGCTGGGGCCTTCTCAGGATGCTCTCCTCCAGACACGGCCCCAGGAGCTGCTTGAGCTGGGGACAGCTCTTCTGGAGAGGTTCCTGTCCTTCCTCCAGCCCCACTCGATGAACTCTAATTATAACTCGCTGCTTTCTATTTATAATCAAGAGGCACCATGGCCCCAGGGCTCCCAGCCCAGCTCTCCCCCTCTGCCACGGAGCTCTTCATCTCCTCTGCCCTTCCAGAGCCTCATCCTGCATTGGAAAGGGCATTTCCCAGCCCTCTTGCCTTTGGATACACGCACGTCAGGGTTTGTTTTCCCCTCCCCATGTGTTTACAAGAGAATGTTTTCTTTGTAAGAACAGGGATTGTTTTTACAGCAGCTCCAACCCTGCCTCATGAACCAAACATTTCCCAAGCACTCCACGGCTCAGGATGATGCTGCTGTTACTGGAATGCCAGTGTGAGTATCCAGAAAGTGTTTCTCGGTGGAGCCTGGGGGGTTTTGTGCTCTGTGTCCCCAGATGTGACACAGAGGAGTGATGGGTCCTTGTGGCTGAGCCAGGGGATGGAGTTGGGGTTGAGCTGGGGAAGGATTTGTGTTTATTTTAACGTGCTGGAGCCCAAGGCCAGCTCTCGCCTCCACTTCTGCTGGGTCAGCTGAGGCTGAAGGTGCCTTTGCTGGTTCCACGTGACAGGGACTGAACTTTGCTGCTGGTTCTGGTTTTACCCCAGCGTTGCCTCTGCCCCCCTTTCCAACAGCACCAAGCACCTGCTCTTTTGAGAGAATCCGGAGAGTTTTCCCCCAGGAATATCCTCTCACTGTCACCACTCCACGCAGGATGCCAGATTTGATGAAAATGCTCTGATCTGTTCTGACAAATCCTCTGTTCCTAAGTAGATAATAACCAGAAAATCTTCCTAAATAAATCCTGGTTTCGGATCTGTGCCCACACTTTGTTATCCTTTCTGTGCCAATTAACTGCTCCTGCTTGCCCTGAACTGGGAGCATCCTCAGCCCCTCCAAGGGGAAAGGAGACACAGATTTATGGACCTCGGTGTGGGACTGGGAGGAGAGTTATGAGTGTGCAAATGGAGAGTGTGGTCTGGCAGCACGACCTCTCCTCAGCTGGGCAGGGATTAAAGGTTGCAGATAGCCAGATTGCCAAAGTGCAGCAGGAAGGGCTGGGATACCTTCCCATGATACAGAATCATAGAATGGCTTGGGTTTAGGTAAAAATCACCAAATTCCAAACGCCCTGGCCATGGGCATAGCAGTAATTCAAGGAAGCTGGCACTGGAGAAGAGACAAGGATCTATTGGAATAACACTTGTTTATTTATTTTTGTTTTATTTGTTGATTATTGTCCTCTCACTTCCTCCAGTATCAAGCGGACATATTTGATATTGAAACGCCTCTTTAGGCAAAGGCAATCCCAGCACCCATCCACCCCCAGAACTCTGATGCCACTGACGAGCTCAGAGCGTCACCTCGGGCGGGCTGAAGAAGCGAACATCCTGCTGGTGGTGGCTGCTGCACTCCCGTGGCCACCAGCCACACCCTCGGCGCCCGCGGGGCGGCTCTCGGACCTCCTCCGTCCATCGGCCACGATCCCGAGGCGCCCAGAACAAAGCTCCGCGGAGGAAAAGTTGGGCTGGCTCAGCTGGGTAACAAACCCAGAAACTCCTGGTGATACTGACCGGCAGGTGGCTGGGTTTGGGGCAGGGATGTGGGGATGCAGGAACACGGGAACACAGGGATGTGGGGGTGTGGGGATGCAGAATTGATACAGGGATGAAGTGACACAGGGATGCAGGGACACAGGGGTGCAGGAATAAAGGGATGCAGAGAAATGGGGATGCAGGGATGTGGGGACGCAGGGATGGAGGAGTGCAGGGATGCAGGGATGGAGTGCAGGGATGCAGGGATGCAGGAGTGCATCGCCCGCTGTCTCCAGGAGGTGGCACAGCCCGAGCGCGGATGTCGCACCGGGTCGCGCCCCCGCCGCCGGGACCCCCAGAAAACGAGCGAGGCGATTCGTGGCTTCCAGAAAAGTCGAGGGGGAAAAGTCTCGCATGGTTTTCCTGGGAAAACCTTTGTGCGGCGTTATTTCCGCGTGGAAAACAAGCGAACAAACCAAGGCACAAACTCGGTTTCTCTTGGGGAGAAGGGAAGAGGAGCCCGCGGCTGTCGGGGCTCTCTGTCCGTGTCCCCCGGCACGGGCAGAGCCTCTGCGGCTCCCGTTCCCTCCCCGGTGCCCTCATTCCCTGCTCCCACAGCCCAGCCCGATGGAAACCCTGCTCCCCCATTTTCCCGATGGAAACTGCGGCCACGGCTGCTGGCAGCAGCAGCAGCAGGAGGGGCTTTTCCTGCAGGGGCAGCAGCAGCAGCACAGAAAGCAGGAGGGACCCGTGGCACGGTGAGGACAGGGTGTCCCGGGTCCCTGAGCATCCCGCCCGCAGTCTCCCTGTATCCCCGGGTGGGATCAGGTGCATTTCCCCCACAGGACACGTTCAGCCCACCTGTCCTTGTGGGATTGCTCCACGGGCAGCTTTGGCTGAGGTCAGACAGCTGCAAATGGCAAATCAAGCTTCTTCTTTTTTTTTTTTTTTTCCCCTCAAAAATGGCAATTCCCCCTTTCCAGCAAAGAAGAGAAGCTGCAAAAGGAAGAGATCAGCCAGGAAGAGATTGGCTTGATTTTAGAGGTTCTTCCCAACCTTGTGATAACAAAGTGTTTGCTTGGGAGGAAACCCTTTCCTGCTGCTGGAAAGGCTGCAGTCTAAGGAAATGATTGTCTGTGAAGGGATGATTTTGAAGTGTATTGCTACTGCTGACAAAGCACGGAATCCCCAAATGGGTTGAAAATTCATCTCAGTGCATGCCCTGCCATGGGCAGAGACATCTCCCACTATCCCAGGTTGCTCAAAGCCACATCCAGCCTGGCCTTGGCCACTGTGCTGCTTTGTGACCATGCCCAGTTTGCAGTAAAATAAAAATGATTCCTTTGCCCCAAAAAAGAGTCCCTTCACCCCCTGTTTTCCTGTCTTGGGTTTATTTTAATCCAAAATTAACCAGAATCTGTTAATCCCCATCTGTTTGCCCTGTAACTGCTCTGCCTCAGCTCCCAGGAAAGGCCCAGCACAGGGGATGGATGTTCTGCAAACACAGGAATCAGATGGAGGAGATGTTGTGCAATCATTTCCTCACCACAGCCTGGTTCTCGCTCCTCAGTCCTTTGTGAGAGGCAATCACAACTCCTTGGGTGAAATGTGGTGGAGCCCTTGACATGATGTTGGCAGGAGGCTTCTGTCCTCTCCTGAGAAGGAAACAAACAAATTCAAAGCCAGTTACTTTTCAAATTAAACCAAAAAAATAATTAAACAACCCACTCCCCTTCACTTCTTTTTGTTATTCTTTCTGAATTCCTCCCTTAACATCCTGAGAGCCCTTGAGAGGATTTGCATTTGGAACATGAAATGAATTTCTCACAATGAGGCCAAAGAAAACCAAGGTCTGTGGGTGGAAGAAAAGCAGTGGCTGAGCCAGCAAGGAGAAATCCTCAGCTGGCCACAGGGATAAAAAGGAAGGAAGGAAGGAAGGAAGGAAGGAAGGAAGGAAGGAAGGAAGGAAGGAAGGAAGGAAGGAAGGAAGGAAGGAAGGAAGGAAGGAAGGAAGGAGAGAAAGAGAGAGAAAGAGAGAGAGATACATTCAAAGCAAGCTGCTGTAGCTGCCTGCAAGAGCTGGTTATTTGCAGGGATTTTAGTTTCCTAAAGCTGCATCCTGGGAGAGCCAGGGAAGTGACAGCAGTGAGAACTCTTCAGCAAACCTGTGATATTTCCCAGGCACAGCAACCCAGCAGAGCCTGTTCCCCAAGGCTCCAATCCACGGGAATGCTTTGCCTTTGGCCCCCGGTCTCCTGCTGACATCCAGCCACCATCTCGGAGCCAGCCCAGCCCCTCTCCTGGGAAACTGCTGGCTCAGATGGCTTCTGATGATTTCAAAGAGCCAAAACTCATCCTGAAAAGCACAAAGCCCTGCAGGAGGGGTGGATTCCATCCTCCTGCCTGTGCTATCCACCGGGATCACGGACACACGGGGGTGTTTCTGGCTCAGCTGATGCACAGCCCAAGTCCTCCCTTACCTGTCCACAAAACCATCTGATGTGTGTGCCAGGAACAAATCAAACATCTCCACTCTGCCTGGAGCACGAGTTCATGAACGTGGCATCATCCAGGACCGTTCTAATTGAAACATCATGTCTTACACAATCAACTCCTTCTCCATCCCCTTCTTTCACTCTTTTAGAAACCATTTCCTGCTTTTCCCAGCTGGACACGCTGTCCTTCCTTCTGCTTTGAAGCAAATATTTTGTTGGGTTTGGCTGCTGCCACAGCCACATGTCTTCTGCCTGATATTTGAGCCATCTGCTGCTACGGAGAATGTTTGGGGATGGAAGTGTCCAAAGGGCTTTGAGGTGCTGAGATGAATCAGGAAGCAGCAAAGCAGGAGGAAAATCCTTCTCAGCTTCATCTGCAGAGTAATTCAAGCTGAAGTGCTTTAAAAATTGAATGCTGAGAGATGCTTGTGGACCCACCCTGCTCCCCCTCTGCACGTGGACACGGAATCCAAGCCCCATTTCCTCCTTTGTCTCAAGTGAATGGAAAAAGAGAACTGGCCTCCCGAGCCATGCAGGCTGCCAGCATCTGCCTTGCCTCATTTCTGCAGCTTGGAGAACATCTGGCTCTGCTCTGGGACAGCCCCCATGGCCAGAGGTGCTGCAGGGGCAGGAGCTGTGTGCTGGAGTGGCTGGAGGTGCCCAGAGCAGTGACACACCCTGGTCACGGTGCCTTTCCTTCCAGGACACCACAAAGAGTTTTCTCCTGGATGGTGCTCCTGTCATTTCGGTTGGTTTTGGGGATTTTTTTTGCCTGGCGGTTTTGAGCAAAGGGTGGTTTTTGAACAGCTGAGCTCCAAGATCTGGTGCTCTAAGGGGACAGCAGGGGGGATACAGGAGGGACTGTGAGGAGCTGCACAGGGCTGGGGGATGTCACCTGTCACAGGACACAGTGTCCCAACCCTGCCAGGGGATTCCTCTGTGGGACACCAGTCCTGTGCTTGACATCCCCCAGCCTCCCCCAGGGTTCTGCCTCAGCCACTTTTTGGGAAAGCTCCTTGGAATTCTCAGAAACACCACTTTTTGCTGGCTTTGCTCCCCTGCACTGCAAGACAGTTGCTTAATCAGCATTTGGTGTTAATTTCCATCACAGCTGTGAGGAGATCTGGAAAACCCCAATATTCCTGCCCAGACACCAAACACCCCTCTGCCCCCCACACCCCGCAGGGTGTCCCCAAGCTCCCAAACCTCGAGCATGCACATCCCTTGGTCCTCAACAAAAANATCCCCCAGCCTCCCCCAGGGTTCTGCCTCAGCCACTTTTTGGGAAAGCTCCTTGGAATTCTCAGAAACACCACTTTTTGCTGGCTTTGCTCCCCTGCACTGCAAGACAGTTGCTTAATCAGCATTTGGTGTTAATTTCCATCACTGCTGTGAGGAGATCTGGAAAACCCCAATATTCCTGCCCAGACACCAAACACCCCTCTGCCCCCCACACCCCGCAGGGTGTCCCCAAGCTCCCAAACCTCGAGCATGCACATCCCTTGGTCCTCAACAAAAAAAAACAACCCCAAAAAAACCCCCAACAGGGTGAATTTTTCTCACCTAACCTGGAGGGGTGGGGCTGCTCCTCGCTGTCACTGCAGGGGGACAATTTGGGACACGGTGCTTGGAGGCAGCTGCTGAATGGCCCTTTGTGTGTTTTGTCCCTTTGCTGGATAAAGAGGGCATTATTAAATGTAGGAGAAGAGAATCTCCCCGTTCAGAGCCAGCTCTCGCCTCGCCCATGCTGGGAGGATGGATCCCCCCCGGGCTGGGCCAGCGTGCTCTGCTCCAGCTTTGTCAGCAAAGGGGGGCTCGGGCTGTGCTGGAAAATGGGGAGAATAATCCAGGTTAGGGCAGCTCTGGGGCTGCAGCCGGGAGCAGCCCAGGGGTCTGCCTGCCCCTCCTCTCACAGCTAGAGCCATTGCAGCTCCTGGGGATGGTTCTCCTCCCTCGGCCCTTCAGCTCAGGGGGAGAGGCAAACTCCAAAGGGAATATTTAAGGAGTCAGCTCATTTCCAGGAAATTTTTCTCTTGCTCTTTTTTTTTAATTTTTTCTCTCTTTTTTTCAATGGAAAAGTTAAGTCCTTGTGAACTTTTTGAGAACTTTTGTTCATTCCCTCTTGCCAGCTAAACTCAGCTTTGTGCTGGTGACAGAACCCCTTTCTCCCAGTGCTGGCCATGGGCCAGGACCTGCAATTGTCCCCTGAGTGCTGGCACTGCCACCAGCCCAGTCCCCCTTCCCTCCAGGCTGAGGCAATGCCCCAGCTCCCCTTTGGGAACTCTCTGGGGGTCTCTTCCCTTCAACTCCTTGTGCAGGAGGTGATGGAGTGAGCTCTGCTTGCTTCACCTCTCCCTGCAATGGGAAATGTCAAATATCAGGGGGAACAATTGGTCAGACCTGAGGAAGAGGAGGGTGGTGGTTCCTCGGAAGAAACAACAGCACAAGCGGTGTCAGAAGGAATTCCTCTTTCCCTCTCCAGCTCCAGAGGTGCTCTGGCTGGGGCAGGACTTGTTTGCTGGGGCTTTTAGTGCTGTTTGAGTCTTTCCATCGTGCACAGATCTGCAAAGGGAGCAGGTCCCATCAGGCCGGGTGGTGAAGGGAAGATTTCCCAGAGTTTCTGCGTGTCAGAGCAGAGGGGAACCAGCGGATTTCACAAACCCACTCAAAGCCTCATCACCAGCAGCATCTGCATGGAATGCTGAGGAAAAAGAAATCCATCAGCAACAGATCATACAAATGCTATTCATCTCTGGAGGCTCATGGCTTGAGCTCTCCGCTGCCACTGCTACCCCCAGAGCACCAAATAAAACCCTTCCCCGTGGCAGGGTGTCCATTTCCCAGAGCTGAGTGTGTGAACAGGTGACACAAATGTTTGGTGGCTTCACTTACCCGTTTCTCAGGGGGCAGAGAAGGAAGGGAGCTGTTGTGCAAGCAGGAAGGAAACAGCCAGGGCGTCTGAAAGATGTGACCTCCAACTGCCAAAAGATGTTTTGAGGCTGAGTGTGGGACGTGCACAAGTAGTGATTGCAACACAGCCACCACTGGGACTGTGTGGAGAGAACAGAGTATTTTCTGTGAGAGTTTTAACCTTTGCAAATGGGCTGGGCACAGGGATAAAAGGGGGGAAGTCATTGAATAATTTGGGTTGGAAGGGACCATTAAAGGTCATCCATTCCAACCCCTCTGTGCAGTGAGCAGGGTCACTTTTAACTAGACCAGGATATTCCAAACCAAATCCAACCTGGCTTTGAGTGTTTCCAGGGATGGGACAGCCACAGCTTCTCTAGGCACCCTGGGCCAGGGCCCCACCCCCCTCTCAGGGAAGAACTTTTTCCCAATATTCACTCTAAACCTGCTCTCTGTCAGTTTGAAACCATTCCCCCTTGTCCCATCACTCAGTGCCCTTGTCAAAAGTCCCTCTCCAGCTCTCTTAAGCTACTGGAAGGGGCTCTTAGGAATCCCTGGAACTTTCTCTTCTCCACCTGGGCGCTTTCCAGGGGAAGGACAGACAACAACTCACTCCCAGAGTGGAGGGAGGGCAGGGCTGAGCATTTGCTGAGCCAGGTAAACATCTCCCTGCCCTCTGAGCACCCCCATCCCCAGGGGAGGGAGCTGGAGCTGTTCCTGAGGGTCCCCAGCAGTGAGGACAGATGAGGATGGAACTGCAGTTTCTATAGAGACATTTATTGTAAGGGTATAAAAATAGAGTGCAAATTCCAGTAAGAACACGCCGTAGGCAGATAGTCCCAGACATGGGAGGGAGAGGAGGGTGGCAGCATGACCAGATTGCCTGATGCACCCAGATCCAGAGAGATTTGATCCCCAGAGATGGATTAGGACCCTTCTTTCTGCAGAGCTTTCAGTCCTTCTGCTTCATCCTGGCTTGACAAGAACTCTCACCAGAGCAGGCACAATTTTATCAACCAGCCTTTGGAAGTGCAGCTTGGAGCAGGGCTGAGAGCCCTGCAGAGCACAGGGCAACACCTTCTGCATCAGAGAGGAGCCTGTTTCCCTCTCCGTGGTACTCTGAGAGTGGCAGTAAATATGTGCAGCTGGGTTAATACTGAGCAATGCATAAATGAGCCTTTAACAGTCCTCCTGCTGCAGCTGTTTCCAGTCGAAAGGCCCATCCAAAGTCAGATCAAAATTATCCTTTTCCTGCTCTCGGGAGAGCTCCAG
Organism: Regulus satrapa; assembly: GCA_013396955.1. Taxonomy (NCBI): domain Eukaryota; kingdom Metazoa; phylum Chordata; class Aves; order Passeriformes; family Regulidae; genus Regulus; species Regulus satrapa. The sequence continues at coordinate 4,221 of VWZN01005913.1, read as the reverse complement.
AAACACCTGAAATGGGCAAGATAATGCTTGGGTTATTTCTCTGTGATGCTCCTTTGCAGGAGGCACAGCTCTGCAGCCCCTGGGAAAGGCTTTTCGGGGGAGCAGGGGAGCAGTAGATGAGCCTCCTGTGCTCTCTGGAGTAACCAGACAGACATCACCTGCCTGGAGGGATTTCCATGCAGTTTTTCCCCACCAATGGATTGACTTAAAACATTCCCCACCTTTGCCACCAACCCCATACCAGCAGCAATAAACAATCTGCTGCTTCCAGGGCACCCAGAGGGGCTGGGCTCCATTCTTGGGTGTGTTGTGTGCGTTTCTCGATCAAGTGGGGCCCAAGACTTCATCCAGACTTGTTCCCACCACTCAAAATCCCAGCAGTAAAAAACCCAAACCGTTTTCCACCACTTTACCTCTCCCACCACCCTCAGGCAGGTTTTTTTTTTTTTGAACCTGCCTTTTGCCACTGCACCAGCCTGGGTTTGGCTGCAGCTTTTTTACCTTTAGAGCACAAATAGAAATCACCTGCCTGAGTCAGAGTGTTCAAGGAGAAGCTGTACTCCTCGAGGCTGCAGCTTCGTTTGGCTGTGGAGGGATGGGAAGAGGGTTGAAAACCAGCAGTTGCTGTTCTGCCTTTTCTAGAAGTTGCCTGGTTTTGCTCTTACCTTCCTCTAGCTTGGAGAAGGACTGGGACAGGGGCAGTGCATCTTTCATTGGGATTTTGTAGACAAGCAAAGAGGGGAACCTTGAGGAAACAGAAGAAAAGGTGATAAAAGTGATTCCTGCTCTGTATTGAGGTTCTGGGGTTAAACCTGGATGGATGGATGGATGGATGGATGGATGGATGGATGGATGGATGGATGGATGGATGGATGGATGGATGGATGGATGGATGGATGGATGTCTTGCTGCTGGGATCACAGGAGGGCTGGGTGTGGTGACATGATGAACTCAGATCCCCTTACAGAGAGCTGTTCATCCCTCTCCAGCTGAGATCCTGTGCCTGGCCACCACACCAGGCATGTTTCAGGGTTGAGGCAGTGTTGAAACCACTCTCATCCCATATTTCATCATTACCTCTCCTGGCGGGCTGCGCCTGGGAAAATCTTCAGGATCTCAGCGTGCAGCACATCAGTGTTCTCTGGATCCTTGACCTTGATTTCCAGGAGATACCCTCTGCCAAACTTATTCTTCAGGTACTGGATGGAGCCAATGCACCTGCAGGGCAGGGAGGAACAGAGAGGGTAGTGAAATCGTTGTCACTTCAGTGCCTGCTCCTTCCTGAGCAGGAAACCATGGAACACTTCTTCATAAAAACCATGGCAGGCAAGGCTGGAGGAGCAGCCTGGATCAGTTCCAGCTCAGGCAGGTGCTGTCACCCACCGGAGCTGCCCGGACACCAGGATGGCCACACGGTCACAGACAGCATCTGCCTCCTCCATGTAGTGCGTGGTCAGGATGGCTCCTGACTCCTTGGCTCTCAGGGCATCCCGGATTGTTCTCCTGAGGATCAGAGTGGAAAAAGGCATAAAAGAAAATCTAACACTCCCTAGAAATACCAGACATTGTTCTTATACCTTTGTCCTTCCAAACGCCTTTCCCCTAAAATAAGAATAAAGTGTTCACATGCAGCAACTTTAGATTAATGAGCACATGGTAATGCTTTGAAATAATGACAAAAAAATACTTTTGACTTGAATCTCTTTATGAATCCTCCCAAATCCCATTTAGGACTGTCCTAAATCTTGCAAAAAGGATGAAGGTAAAATAATTTTTCTCTCTCCTTGCTCATCCCTGAGTTAAAGAGAGACAAGAAACATGTTTCCCAACAGAAAATAGGGACAGTACCACCTGTGGACAGGGCAAAACCCTTTTTGTGTGACTTCCAGCACCTCCTCTTGGCTCCCTGTCCCTTTCCCAGCGTGGTGGCCCCGTGCCCGGGTTCCTGCTCACCAGACACGGCGCTGCCCGTTGGGATCCATGCCGGTGGAGGGCTCGTCCAGGAGCAGCACGGAGGGGTTGCCCAGCATGGACAGTGCCACACACAGCTGTGACATGGAGAAACCAAACCTCCTGCACACCCCGGCACCATGCCCACACACGGCCGTGGTGCTTGATGGGGGTTCTGATTTTTGGGAAACGCGGGTTTGGGGTTTTTCATTTCTGCCACCCCACCCGGCTTGAGGCTCTCAGGGCACAGGTCGGTCCCTCCACTCAGGAAGGAGAGTTTTAATTAGTCCCTGAGCATTGTAGTGCTCATTATAGGCAACCCAAAACACACCTTTCTGGTTATCCCAGCAGGTAATTTTCTGACTTTTTTGTTCAAGTAATCTTGAAGCTGCAGAGCATTCACAATTCTGTGGGAGAAATGAAAAAAACCACACATTTCTCTTATTTCAAATCAATCCTCTCATCAAGGGTTCCCAAAATGACAAGAAAAGGGAACTTTTCTCCCCTTGCTCTTGACTCCTGCTTGTTTTCATTAAACATTTATTGTGTTATTAAAATGAGAGTGACTATTTGAAGCAGAATGTACCAAATAAGCCACAAGCTCTTTTCTAAACCATCGATGTCAACTTTATGCTTTTTTCAGCATTACGAATCCATTCCTCCTTGCCAGCATCAGCTAAGCACCCTTTCTTGTGGTGCCAAACTCTAACATCAGAGTTTTCAGAAAAGCTGCCTAAAGATAACGTTCTTAAAAGGGCATTAGTGGTAAATTTATCCCCACCAAATGCACTTAGCAAAACTGGAGGTTTTCTTAACCCACTCACTAAATCACGACATTGAGCACTAAAGCACTTTTGCAGCTGAATTTCCTGAGCTTCTTTCAAGGTTTCCTCAGTGAATTCTGACTCTCTGGTCCCCTCCCCATGACTGAGGGGTGGAAAAGGGGCCATTACAACCATGTGGATTTTTGATGTCGCTTATCAGCTTCTTTCAGGTTGGGGTTAAAGCCAGAGATGTTGTTCTTGTTGGGACTCAGATGTTTATTAGTTCTTAATCAATGTTGCAGCCTCACAGAAGGTGAGTTGTCTGCACTCGAGTTAACAAGGTAGAAATGATGATAGCTTCTCTCTACAAGGCATTTTAAGAGCAATCTAACCAATTAAGGATTGCCAGCTAAATTATTTTGCTTTTAACCCAGTCCATACTTGTTGCCCGCATTGATTTTCCACCCAATCGCAAGATGAGGAAGGTGAAGAAGAAGGATGAGCCAACACCCTAAACCCTCCATCTTGCTTTACATACATTCCTAGATCCCCAAACCTTAAACCATNTCTACAAGGCATTTTAAGAGCAATCTAACCAATTAAGGATTGCCAGCTAAATTATTTTGCTTTTAACCCAGTCCATACTTGTTGCCCGCATTGATTTTCCACCCAATCCCAAGATGAGGAAGGTGAAGAAGGACAAGCCAACACCCTAAACCCTCCATCTTGCTTTACATACATTCCCAGATCCCCAAACCTTAAACCATAGTTTTCCACCCTGTGCTCTCACACACCTCTATCCAAACCCCACACCCATAACCCCATCGCCATCGCTCAATTTTGGAAGGCCTCCTCTGGACGCAGCGTTCTCCTGGGGGCAGTGAGCGCAGGGAGCTGGAATTCTCTGTGCCCGGGGTACCTGTGGGCGGCAGCCGCCGCGTCCTCCTGGCGCAGCCCCTTCACGGCCGCGTAGAGCCGCAGGTGCTGCCGCGGGGTCAGGTCCAGCCACAGCGGGTTCTCCTGGGGGCAGTAGCCCAGGAACGCCGGAGCCCGCTCCGGGCCCTGGGAGCCGCCTCCATCGCCGCCCTTCATCAGCACCTGCACAACCAGGCCGGGCATTGTCCTCTCCCCCAGCCTCGCCCGGGCCGAGGGGGGTCAGGGCAAGGTGGCGGGCAAGGGGGAGGAAACCCGCGGTGAGGGAGAGATTCCTGCTTTTCTCTTCTTAAATATTAAATGTATATATACATATATATATATACACACATGCATATATATACATACACACATACACATATATACACACATATGTATATATATGTATATATATGTATATATATGTATATATATGTATATATATGTATATATATGTATATATATGTATATATATGTATATATATGTATATATATGTATATATATGTATATATATGTATATGTGTATATATGTATACATCTATAAAAACAGTATTTTTACATATATAAAATATATATTAAAAATATATTTTTATA
>VWZN01005910.1:0-10507 GCA_013396955.1 Regulus satrapa | reverse complement strand
CGGGCGGCCGCGCGTGAGGGGCACGGGAGGAGCGGGCGTGAGGGGCGATGTCGGCGCGGGGCGGGTTCGGAGACCCCCAGGTGCCGTGAGGGGACTGCTGAGGGCAGGGGGGGAAATCCGGGGAAATTCTCCTTTCGGGGATTTCTCGCCGGGTTTGAAACTCCTTTCTAATCTCATCTCTCTGCTCGCGTTGAAATGTTAGTTCGTTTTTAATTGAATTTTGGTTTCTCCTTTTCTGTTTGGCAACAGCTCCTAACGCGGCGCATCCCCTCGAATCCCAAATATCAACATATAAAAACTCGTCTGGATACTGGTAAGTGAACTTGTTGTGGGGGTAAAACCACCCCAAACCAGTGTAGGAAAACAGAAGAACATAATTAATGTCTTAATTACCTCTGCCCTGAGCTGATTTACCCTATCCTTATTGTGTTTACGATTTGTTTCATCAAACGTTTGCAGCATATAAAAATTTTTCCTTCCAAGCTGAAATTTAACCGAGCACTAAGAATACTGATTTATGTGTATTTATAGCTAATTTTATGTGTTTTATGTGTAATTACCTTCACGCACCCCCTCTAAAAATTGAGATTAAATGTTCTGTGTGTAGATGTCCGCACGTTGAAATCTTCCTTGCCTTAAAGCTCGTTAATTTAATTTTATTTTATTTTATTTTACTCTTATTTTTTAAAGGAGAATTTGGGGGTTAAATAGGTTTAAACTGGGTCAGGCTCTGTTGTGGTGGTTCCCATAGAAATTTCTGCTCCTGGAATTTCTATCCCGTGAAATTTTCCTGTATTTTGTCGAGGATGGTGTGAGCCAAGGGAATTATTTGGGGTTTTCTTTGTGGGTTTTTCTGGGGTTTTTTTAAATTGAATTTTATCCAGCGCCACTCTTGTAATATCCTCAGCAAAACGCTGGGAAAGGAACAGCAAACCCTTGGATTTTTCTCTTTAGTTCTTCTTTCCTTGAGGGGGGAAAAAAAAAAGAAAATTGTGGCTCTTTTTTGTACCTTTTGTTGTCAGGGGAAGGAGGATCTACAGCAAACAGCTGCGTCCCCTTCAAAGCAATTAAAATCAAAGCCTTAATGAGCCTGAAGAAAGCCCCCTAATAAATAAATCGTGGCAATAAATGGATTTTTTTTTTTTTCCTTTTTGTTGCAGGAAATAGTTTGTCAAAATACATGGAAAAATTGGAAGAGATCAAAAGGAGTGAGTACCTGGGGAGGAGCTGGACGGGCTGAAAACTGCTCAGTTGGAAACTCCCAAGAGTAGGAGATGAATTCCAGGAGCTTTTCCATGGAAATCTCCCCAGCTTGAATTTAGAAATCCAAGCAGGGATCTTCCAGATCCTTCTTTGTGCAGCTTTGTTATTGGATTTTGGTATTAGAAGTTCTCTGAGCTAAGCAATCCAGGTTAGGCTTATCTGGGAAAACGTATGGATCATTTCTGGGACTTTATTTCACTTCTAGGTCACAGCTCGAGCTCTTTTATCTCCATAGAATTTAAATTCCTATCAGAAAAAAAAAAACCCCAAGTTTATTCCTTATTTCACCAGCACTAAATGCTGCTTTTTTTGGAAGACTTCAAATAATTTGGGCTAACGAAAGCCTAAATGATTTTTTATTTCTTTGTTTCTCCCACCGAAACCTTTTCAAAGAACCCAATAAAGAATTCATGACTCGAAGGACAACTCCTTTCAAAAGCTTTTCGCCATTTAGGACTTTGCATTCCCAGCTGATCCTCGCGTGAGGAGCCAGGAAAACTCTGCAGCCTCAAAGTTTCCTTCACGGGAGGCGAGAAAGACAAACCCGAACTGAGGGGAGCCCTCCCCTTAACGAGGATTGATGAAGATTTGGAGGCGTTGGGGTTCAATTCTCAGCCCCATTTTCCGAGGCAGCTCCCGGGAATTCGTTGGTGCCTCAACGAGCTTTTGTTTGTTGGGGTTTTTCTTTGGTTTTTTTTCCAAACTCTGAAGGGAAAAAGAAAAAAAGAAAAGAAGAATTGACCTGGAGCTTTCCAGAACATTCTGCTGACTGAGATCTCAGCGCCTCTCTCTTTATTCCCCTTGAAAAATCTCGGCGTTGGCTTTTTTTTTTCCCCCCTCCCAATCTCTCCTCGGATCTTTTCCGTGCTCTTCTATTATTCCCTCCTTTCTTTTCTCTCATCGTTCTTGTTGTGTTGTTTTTTTACGGAGGCCAAGGGAGGACCTTTCTCACCCCCTGCGCGCTGAATGGGCGCCTTGTGTCGGCGGGGCCGCGGAGGAACTTCTCCCCCTGCCTTTCTCAGGGATCCGTGACACCCTTTGGATGCAGATGGAAATGCCCAGCACAGGCTCCTCTCTGTCCCTTTATGTAACCCGAGAGCTTTCAATCCACGCTGTCCCCAAAAAAAACTCCAGAGCTGCTCCCAGCCCATCCTTTGGAGGATTGACTCCAGGACGCGCCCGCTCCTCTCTGCTCTCCTCGCTCTCCTCTCCAAAGCCCCCTGAGGAACTCGTCCTCGGGAAGAAATAAAAAGAATCATTCCCAGCACGACCATGTCAGAAAATTCCAGGACCGGACCGGGTACGTGGGGCTTTGGAGCTGGAGGCAGCAGCTGGGAGCTCTCCGGGAAGAGATTTTGGGAAGTTCTCTGGGAAGGTTCACCCCGATCCTGCCTTTTTTGGGTGGTAAAGGCAGGATTGGGGCAGAGAGGGTTTTTTGGGGGGTAAAAAGTCCTTGTTTGGGGTGGGAAGGAGCATCAGGAGCGGCGTTTTTTGGCAGAGGTTCTGCTCTGCCCGTGGATTTTTGTGCCTCCCAAACTCCTCTGCTTTCATTTGTGCTCCTCAGTGGAGTTCATTTGCCACGACAGAAAAACTCTTTTCTTTTTTGTTTTTTTTTTTTTGGCCTTGGCTGGGCAATTTTAATCCTCGAGCTGATGAAACCAGAAATCATTCCAGGGGGTTGTTTTTATTCCGAGTTAAAGGAGGATTTGACAACCTCGAGGGTCATTTCCCCGTGAGCTCACGCCTGGAAATTCCATTTCTGCGCCTCCCGCGCTTCGGCCGCTGCCGCGGATATTTTGGAAGTTCCTCTTTCCCTTCTTTCCCGCTCCAACTCGTGAGGGAGGAAAAGAAATTGATGAGGGGAACTCGCAGCCAAATCCAAACCCTTCAGGGCGGGACGTTGGATTTGGGAGCTCAGGAGGTGTCGGGAAGGGATCTGAGCCTCTGGAAAATCGACTCCGCTGGACAATTCCCACCAGGAAGGATTTTTCAAACCCAACTCAGTGGATTTGCCCGAGATCTTCTGCTCCCTCCTCGTTCCACCCCGCCGGGAGCTGAGCAGCCCCGGGAGGTCCCAGCCCTCCCCTGGCAGGGGACAAAGCTCCGGTGGCCCTGCTGACCCCACCCTGCTCCCCTTGCTCCTCCTCACACCTGGTTGCCCTCCAGGAGGTTTTTTTAGGATCTGGATGGGCTCAGGCTCCCACCTTGGCTCTGCTCCGCTCCTCTGCCACCAGCCCTGCTCCGTTTTCCTCCTCCCTAAGCGGGATTAAGATTCAATTAGTGCCGTTTCTTGGGTTAATTACCCGTTAAGACTCAATTAGGTCGGTTTCTTGTGGCAGCCCTCTGTTCTCTTGAGAGTTCCGTGCCAGCAAATGGAAGAAATCAGGATTTCTTGGAATTGTTTTTTAATTGTTTGTAAGAAACCCACCTGTTTAGCTTGGTATTTACACAATGGCTCCTGCTCTTCTTCTGCTGTCGTTTACACAAATTAAAAATTCAGGTCAACGAATCTTTTGGTTTTAAGGAGCTTTGGGATTCCAGTGGGCTCCAAAGAACAGCAGCAAGAAAAAAATTAAAAATTGAATTTTCCCCCCTAGCAGCGTGGCAAATGAAATTCAAATTTCAATTCCTCTTAGAGTCTGAAAGCTCAATCTGCCCCTTCCACTTCATCATATCTGGACAAGACCTCTCTTGATATCTGCCATTCATTAAAATCTCCTTTTCTAACTGCTGTTAATGAAACCCTCTCTTTTTAACTGGCATTTCCCAAACCCTCCAGTTTTGCTGCTCTCATCCTTCAGCACAAACCTGCCCCGAGTTCCTGCCTGACTACAGTAGAAGCTCAGGAAAAAAAAAAAAACAAAAAAACCCCCAGGAATTAACTGAAAATTTACCTTGCCCTCTTTGTTTTGTTCTTGAAGATTACAGGTATAAAAAGGATGAGCTGTTTAAAAGGCTGAAGGTGACAACTTTTGCTCAGCTGGTAAGTACAGATCCCTCTCTGGATTCAATTTTTATTATTTTTTTTTCCCCCTCCAATATTTCCTTAGAATAAAAATTCCTCTGCAATTATTTAGCTTTTTCTGTCTCTGCTCCTTCCTGCCTTTAATGAAAATAAATCGTTCATTTCCTGGCTTGAATTACAAATTCAAAGTTTGTGGTGACTCCATTCTTTATTTTGATTTGCCTGTTAACTTAAAAGGATCTTCAAGCCTCTTGCAAAAGAAAAAGGCCGTGTAAAACAGCACCTAAATCTGAATTTTGTGTCTGAAAGCCTCCCTGAGCTCAGCTTTAACTGCACCAGGCTTCAGAGCTTTCTGTGCAGCGAGTCATAATATGAAAAAAAAAATGAGAAATTGATCAGGAAATAAAGAGCTGCAGTCAAGAAAACTGCTTCAAACTAGAAAAAAACCCACAAATTGTCTCCTCAGGAGAGAAGGTTCAAGTTGGAGACGCTGGGGATGGTTTGGTTTTATTTTTCCCCCCCCAGGATTGTTTTCCTGGAGCTGATCCTTCCCATGGAGTTTGGTGGGTGGGTGATCAGTGTCTGCTCTTCTCTGCAGGTTCTCCAGGTGGCCTCTCTGTCCAACGAAACCTCAGNGCCAGGGGGGCACTGCCAGGGCCAGGGGGGCAGAGCTGCAACAATCAAACCTCACCCGCAGCAACCTCCAGCCCTAAACCAAAAAAAAAGGGGTTTGCAAGTAGGAAATTTTTGTTGTAGTGACATAATCCACATCCAAAACTCTCTGGTGGTGACTTCAAATGGCACCTCAAGAAATCTGCTGGCTCTTTATTGTTTTCACCAGCAGGCTCTGGGTAAATTCTCCCTTAAGAGGATGAAGATCAAGCTGTCACACTTTGCTTTCCAGGAATAGAAAACTGCCCTTCAAACCTCCTTGTTTGCCCTCCGCTGAGCTCCCGGTGCCCCTTTTCTCTCGGCAGATGCCGCGGCAGGAGACGCCAACGGGAAGGGGAGCCCCGAGGAGGGCGGCAGACGCAGCCCGGTGCTGTTCCTGAGCAGCTCGGGAGCCGTGGAATCCCATCGCTCCACGCTCCAGAGGTGCCTCCCTTCAGCACGGCTCTCTCTGCTGGGGCTTGTCCGCTCATTTGAGATGGGTTTCCTCCCGTGGGCGTTCGGGGGATGAGGGGATCGGTGGGATTCGCCGTCGGAACCCTGATGGGAATTCTGACGAGGAATTTGTGTCTGGGGGGGTTCCCTCCGGGCCCCACATTCCAGAATTCTGGGGGAAATCCACTGCTGGTGCTGGTTTGGTGTGGATATGGAGGGACAGGACACAGGGAACGGCTTCAAAGCGACCCAGGGGATGTGGGGAAAGAATTCCTGGTGGGGGAGGGCGTGGAACAGAATTCCCAGAGCAGCTGGGGCTGCCCCTGGATCCCTGCAAGTGTCCAAGGCCGGGCTGGAAGGGCGTTGGAACACCCTGGGACAGTTCCTCACACGGACCCAAACCGTTCTGGGACAGAGAACGAGGGCAATCCCGGGACGGGGAGCTTTAGCCTGCAGAGACACCAAATCATTCCCTGCCCTCCCCGTCCCTCCCTCGGCAGCGTGATCAGCGGGGTGGGGGAGCTGGACGTGGAGAAGGACTCTCCGAAGAAAGAGGAGGACGGCCAGGCCCAGGAGAGGCCCTACCCCGACTGCCCCTTCCTGCTGCTGGACGTGCGCGACCGCGACGCCTACGAGCAGTGTCACATCGTGGGGGGTGAGCACGGCGGCCACGGGCTCCTGGCCGCGCTCCTGGCCTCGGGGCCACCCTCTGCTCCCCCAGCTGGGGCTTCACTGGGTGCTCATCCAGCACTTCCCTCCTCCCCGGGCACGGCAGAGCCGCTGGGAACCCACATCCTCGTGTGCCTGCTCTGAATTCTTTTTCCTCCTTTTTTTTTTCCCCCCTGCTGCAGCTTATTCCTACCCCATCGCGACGTTGTCTAGGACCATGAATCCCTATACAAATCATATTCTGGAATACGTATCCTTTCCGTGGAAAGGTCTGTGGGGGGGATCCCAAAATCAAGGAGAGCTTATCCCAGGAGAAGAGGGGATCCCCCCTAAGGTGGGGTTACCTGGTGCGCTGCCTCCAGCGGATGCTGGGTTCTACTTCCTCCAGGCTCCTCTTGGCTGCAGTGGGAGCTGCCTGGATTTGGCATTTCCTGGGAATTTGGCTGCGCCCATCAAATGCTTTGGTTTCCCGTCAGCACCTCGATGGGATGGGGGACAGGCGGGATTGTCCAGGTGGGATTGGGCTGATGGTTCCCAGGTTGTTGATTCTGAGAGGAGGCTGTAAACAAAGGGGCCAGCAGTGCTGGATCCAGTGGGAATTCAGCTCTGGCGAGGCACAACTAATGAGAATTCCACAGGTAGAACATTCCTGCTGGATGCTTGCGAGCCAAGTATGGAGTCTTTGCCTCCTCGATCCCATTTGTCTCTTTTTCCTTCAAATGTTTTCATTCCCTCCGAAGTTCTCCTTAACGCTTCGCGCGGCAGAAAAACGCCCACGGGAAAATCATCATCGTGTACGACAACGACGAGCGCCTGGCGAGCCAGGCGGCCACCACCATGTGTGAGAGGGGCTTCGAGAACCTCTTCATGTTATCCGGGGGTACGTGGGGCTGGCAGAGCTCCCCGAGAGCTCCTGGGGACGGGGGGAGAGCGCGGGGAGCACCCGGTGGGAGCTGGAGGCGGGCGGGGATCTGGGCCACGCGCCCACGGCGGGGTTTGGGTGGGGAGGGAGCTGGAGGGATCGTCCAGTTCTTACTGGTCCAGCCTTTCCTGGGAAAACTTCCAGGGATTCTCTGGGAATCCCAGCCCAGCCAGATCCCATCCATCTCTGGCACTGGGAGCCATTCCCTGCCTCCTGTCCCTCTGTCCCTTGTCCCCAGCTCCTCTCCAGCTCTCCTGGAGCCCCTCCAGGCTCTGGAATGTGCTGGAGGCTCTCCCTGGATCCCTCTCCAGGTGAGCACCCCCAGCTCTCCCAGCCTGGCTGGAGCAGCCCTGGAGCTGCTCTGGGCTCTCTCCAGCAGCTCCAGCTCCAGCTCCTGCTGCTGTTGTCCCCAGAGTTGGACTCCACGTGGGATCTCACCCGAGCAGGGACAGAATTTCCCTCCCCCTTCTGCTGCTGCCCCCATTTCTCCATCCAAACATTCTGGACCCGCAGCCCCATAAGTCCCTCGTGGCTGGGCTAACTCTGGGGTGCTCTGTGTCCCTGCAGGCCTCAAGGTCCTGGCCCAGAAGATCCCCGAGGGGCTGATCACGGGCACGCTGCCCGTGTCCTGCCAGGTGCCGGCTCCCACGGGCACTGCCCGCAGGAGAGCCCTTGCCAGGCTGCCCCCCACGCCTGCGGAGAACAAATGGAGGTTTTCTGCAGACGATCTGCAGAAGTTAAAGCATTACCTGGCCCAGGAGCAGGTTCCTTCAGACACTGCCAGTAAGAGCCCGGAACGTTCTGCAGCCTCCTCGTGGATGGGGCGGGCGGGGAGGGACCTTAAACCTCATCCACGCCACCGTGGGCAGGGCCACCTTCCCCTATCCCAGACTGCTCCAAGCCCATCCAACCTGGCTGAACACATCCAGGAACGGGGCAACCACAATTCCCGGACAAACAGTTGCTAATTTGGGCTTGGTTTTTTTTATTTTTTTTTTCCCTCCCCACCAGGCCGCCTCAGCCGCGGCGTTTCAGGCCACGATTCCAAGCTCTCCTCCTCCAGGAACCTCCCCAGCTCTGCCGGCACCGTGGGCTCCCTGAGCAGCCGTTCCCACAGCAGGACCAGCATCCAGCACAGGCCGTGGAAATAAAAGAGTGTCCAGGTGGTTGGGAACGTTGGTGGATTTAGGAATGGGCAGGGAAAAGCAGCCGTGGGGAGATTTGGGCAGCTCGGGGAAGGCTTGGGCAGCTGGATGTTTCCTAGAAGCAGGAATCGCATCCCTTGATGTGCAGGGCAGGACAGAGGTGGTAGAATTGGTTTTGTAGGGGAGGGAGCAAACTGATAGTAAAGGTTGGGACCAGTAGAAAACGTTCCACAAAGTTTTTAGTCCGGCCGGAGGAATTGGCGTCCGTAACGTTCCCGGGCCGTGCCTGGAGTCGTGAGGGTGAAAGTGCCACAAAATCATCTGTGAGCACAACCTTCGGTGGTTTTAGCCGAGGTAAAAGACATTCAGCAACTCGCCAAAGACGAGAGAAGATCCTGGGAGGGTTTTTTTGTTTCGTTTTTTAATAAATTATGATAATCAACAGAGGAATTTGGAATGAAGATGGTTTTTTTACTGCCCACTTGGTGTGGCTGTGGCAGCCGTGCTCGCTCGTGGACGCTTTGTGAACGGTTGTGTCTTTTTCAAGGTGAATAATTTGAAGTTTTATTTGGCCAGAGGGGTTTTTTTAGGAGCCTCTTATAAGGTTCAGGCTGGCCGAAGGAAGATTTGCTGCTGCTGCCTCACCAGGATCCCTAAAACCCAGCGGGGACCTGGAATCTGAAATGAGTAGCAGAGTTTTCCTCAGATGGGTGCCTGGGGATCCTCTGCTTCTCCTGAGCTGCCCGTGGGACGCTTTGGAGGTGATTTTGGAGGGATTCTGCTCTCCAGTTTTTCCATCTGGCATTGCTGAGCCTGGTCCCGCTTTGGTTATCGTGGTCTTGTGGGATTTGTGTGAATTTTTCTGGATCCGGCGTTTTCCCCCCCTTTTTGAAGCAGCCGATCTTCAACACGCCCCAGAACTCACCGCTGATTTTTGGAATGGAAAATGGGATGAAAGAATTCTTCCGAAAGAATTTCCTGGTGAAAGGACAGCAAGTAGGAGAAATGGCACAACTGTTCAGTTTGGCACCTTAGGACTCGACGTCCCTGAGCGCTTTTATCATTTCTTGTGTCTCTGAGTGTGAAAGCTGATTGCAGGTTCCGATCTGATAAGGTCCTGCTGCTCTGGGAGTGGATTTTTCCAGCTCCACGAGCTCTTGGAAGTGTCGTTACCTTGGCTAAAATCCTGATTTTGCTGTCCAGCTGTGGGAGACAATCCAGAATCCCTGGCTGCTCGGGGCTGCACGGAAACCTCCTGGTGAAACAGATGGACAAAACTGGCCTGAGTTGTTTGAGATCCTCCAAATCCAAGGAATCAGAGCAAGGACTGGATGTACTTTCCCACCATCTTGATGGATTTGTGTGGATTTGGGACTCTTGGTGTTGTTTGGAGCAGAGTCAAAGAGGTTTCATTGTTTAATTTAATAAAATGTAAATGACAGCACCTGCTCAGGTCATTTTTTTGCAGCTTTGAGAGCTGTGGAGAGCCTGGAAAAGCCGGGAGCGGGCGGGGGCTCAGCTCCCCGTTCTCTAGGGATCGCAGCAGGTGAGGAGGGATCACACAACCAGAGAGATTTGGGTGGGACGGGACCTTGAAGCCCCTCCAGTTCCAACTCCTGGACACCTCCCCCTGTCCCAGGTGGTTCCAAGCCCACTCCAGCCTGGCCTGGGGCACTCCAGGGATCAGGGGCAGCCCCAGCTGCTCTGGAATCCCAGCCCAGCCAGGAATCCCTTCCCAGATCCCATCCATCGCTGCCCTCTGGCACTGGGAGCCATTCCCTGGCTCCCGTCCCTCTGTCCCTTGTCCCCAGCCCCTCCCCAGCTCTGCTGGAGCCCCAGTAAATCCTGCAGCCCTCGTGTCCCAGAGCCCAATTCCCTTTCCATCCTCGGCCAGGGCAGAGGGAAAACCACCGCCTTCCTTCTTTCCATCCCTGCTATTTTCATGCCCTTTCAATCCATTCCTTTTCCAGGCCACTGGCCCAGCACACCCTGTTTGTGCTGGCACCAACTCCAGCTCCAAAAGAGTTTGGTTTTTTTATTTTCCCACCCGCTTTGGGAAAAAAATTAAAACAACCACAGGCTTTTCTCATCCTTCTTTCCATTTATTTATCGATTGCCTCCTTCTTCCCCCTCTCTCCAGCTGCTCCAGCTCAGTACATGTTGTCCCGGGCGTGCTCCATGATGACCTTCAGCGCCAGCCAGCTCTCCTCGGCCGTGGGGACGATCTGCTTGGCGGGGAGCAGGAATCCGTAGCGCCCCGTGTCGCGCAGCTCGAAGGTGAAGGAGTATTTAATCCCCTGGTTGTAGGTCCAGTCGATGGTTCCTCCGCTCGCTCTGTCTGAGGGAGGGGAGGGAAAAACGGGAGGGGAGATTTGGAGGCTCGATTTGTACAGGAATTCCACGGGATGTTTGGCCCGTGCGAGGGACGGTTTTGGGGGG
>VWZN01005909.1:0-10036 GCA_013396955.1 Regulus satrapa | reverse complement strand
CAGTTTCAAAGCCTTTATAATCAATAAGGGCTTTTAACCAATTAACAATAGAAATTTATTTTATTTTCTTTTCTCTACCAATACTCATCCTCTATCCATCTACGTAACTAAAAACTGCAGCAAACTTCTTCCAATCACCCTGTGCCACCAGCACTGCAGAACATGGAGAAGATGAAAAAGAAGAAGCACAAGAGACAATGCCCTGTTTCCTCCATTTGTGTCCATACTAAAACACCCTAAACCCTAAATTTCTCACCCTAGTGACACACTACACTACTTTTTTTCTATCTATCTACTCTTTTATGGATTCTAGTTTATCCAGGGATTTTTGGAAGCTTTTTTCATGGGCAAGGGTCAAAATTAGTATTTTCCTGGATGTCAGGATCTCCTAGAGCAATTAGAGGGATACTTCTCTGTTTCTGGATTCCTACAGCAACACATTCCTTATTCACTTTTGAGATGAAGGATGTCTCTGTAAAGGAGTTAAAAGAGTTAAAGTGCTAGATGAGGAATATATTCAAGCAATGTTTAGAAATTATTTGACTTAGAAGCACTGTCTGAGATAGAATTCATATAGCATACAATTAGTAAATGCAATTTTCCACAGCATGATTTGTCACAAACACTAAATTTGCATAACTTCAAAAAAAGTCTTGCCTTGAAAGAAAGTACTTTAAAAACAATTTATATAGCAGTATTTCCTTTTAGATACAAGCAGATGAACTAAAATTTATTTTAAATGCACAAGGTAGTCTAAATTTCACATTTAAAATACAGAAAAACTTCTCCTTGCAGTGAGTAATAGTGATTATCCTGTATGTATGAATCACAGTCAAAAAATAATTCCTTTTGTTTTATTTCAAGTGTTGTTTTCTGGTTTGGGTCTTTTGGTTGGTTGTTTTGGCTTTTTTTTTCTGCTGGGACTTAACATTTATTGACAGATTAGAAACTGAAATTTGTGCACAACTTGGAAATATCTGTGTTTTTTCTTGATGAAAAATAAATTATTGTTTACTTCTACATAAGCAAAATTTCACTTTTTCTACATTATTTCATATGCTAGTACTTCATACTTTAAAAAATATTATTTACCTGAAACATTAGTTTTTTTCCATTATTTATATATCTTGTCTCATGAAATTGGGCAGAGACCCTCAAAAGTCCATATGCAATAGACAAATGGAAAAAAGATTGGGGAATGAAATTCAAAGATAGTTTTATGAATCCTAGTTCAAATACAAACATTCTAAGGCATGTAGATATCTAATAAAAGAACAGTTTTTCTTTACATCTTAGAAGCAGTGAATGATTTGGGGTGTTAGGGAGCTTAAAGATCATCTAGCTCCAACCCCTCTGCTGTGGGAATGGATGCCACCACACCAGGTTGCTCAAAGTCCCATCCAACCTGGTCTTGTACACTTCCAGGGATGGAGCACCCACAACTTTTCTGCACAACTTTTTCAACTGCCTCATTGACCTTGCGGTAAGGATTTCTTCCTAATATCAAATCAAAGCCTACTTTCAGTTTGAAGCCATTGTCCCTTGTCCTGTCACTACACACACTTGAAAAAGTCTCTCTCCACCTCTCTTCTAGGTTTCCTTTAGATACTTGAAGGCCCACAGCTAGGTGACCTTGAAGCCTTTACTTTTTCAGGTTGAACAACCCAAATTCTCACAGCCTTTTTTCATAGAAGAGGTGTTTCATCCCTCCCAACATCTTCACAGCCTTCTTCTTGACCTGCTTTAACAGACCCATGAGCAGGGTCTCATGAGGGCAGAGTAGAGGGGCAGAATACCCTCCCTCACCCTCCTGGCCACTTTTTAGCTGCAGCCCAGGATGTGGCTGGATTCCTGGGCTGTGATCACTGCTGGCTTTTGCACAGCTTTTCATCTACCAGAATGCCCGAGACTTTCTCTACAGGGCTGCTCTCAGAGAATTCTTCTCCCATCATAGGTACGTGTCTGGTATTACCCGGAAGCAGGTGAACCACTTTGTAATTGGACCTGTTGAATTTTTTGAGACTCAAACGAAGTAGCTGCTTTTTTTTCCCGATTCATCTAACCTAGTTAGACTTTCTTGTACGTGATTCATCTGTAAATTAGGGCTAACACTTTCGCATTTCCAATTATACAATGGTGATGAAGAAAACATCTAAATGTTTTGGGTTTGTTTTTTGTTTTTAAGGAGTAAAAGAAAAGTTAAATGTATCAAACTTCAATTACCTCTGGGGGTTTTTTTTTGAGATTTGATTTGACCATTTTTCAGCTCAGTTGGGCTCTCACTATGTATTTAAGAAAACAATGCATTCATCTTTCTTTTCAGAATGGTCACAATAAGGCTAAGGGGATTAGATTATAAATGAGGATAAAAAGCAAAAAAAATGCCATTGCCTGGCAAAATCTTTTTATTTTCCTGAGAAAAACCTTGCAAATTAATTTCCTTGCCAGCTTGAATGATTTTTTATACCTATGTCCAGATCTTGTTTCTGAAGGCCTGGGAAAAAAGATGAGTTCACAAAATACTAAGTAATACAAAGTACTAAGGTACACAGGAGGCAATGCTGTGTATTCAATCCTGCCTGATCTCTACCCACACAGTTTACTGTGATGCAGCTACCTAAGACTTTATTGCTATATACTGTAACATCCTACATATTTCAGATTAAAAAAAAAAAGGAGAAAAATCAGAACATTTTGGTATCTGAATTTCTAAAGAAGTCTGTTATTTTGAACAGTCTTTGGAATGAAAGTACATACAAAATTTTAAATAAAATTATACCATCAGTTTGTTAAATTGCCCTTCACTCTTTCACTAAGTTATCTGTGAGAACACTCAGAGATTTATCTCAATCACAATGATATTTTATTTACATGTTTATTAAATATGTCATTTCACAAAGATATTTGTCTCTAAATTTCTAGAGAAGCAGGCAGCCTATCTTGTAATTTACCCCCTTCAACACACAAGGTTGACAAGGTTATTTATCTTTCCATGGGGAAAAAAACCACAAAACCTAAAATTCTGTGTGTAGTGTTGCCACCATTTGTGGTGACTGATTTCAAATATAACCTAAAAAATATCAGAGACAGAAAAATGAAAGATTACAGAAAGTTTGGAGGATATATGATACAATGCAGTTGGTTGTCAGAGGGCTCAGTATGCACAGTCCCTCTTACCTGCACTATTCTGTTTAGAATAAGATTATCCCTGCAAAGAATGCACTGCAATGTTATATAAAAGGAGTAGTAGCATTTTAGGGATACATATAATTCAAGAGTTTTGGACTGCGATAATACACTTAAAAATGTGCAATATCCAGGCTAGTTTGTGGCATTCTAAAATCCTCAGTGATACTGAGGTCTGAATAAGTCACAGAAATTCTAAATATCATATAATCCACAGAAGTCTGCAATACCTAGTAGACAACATCCATTATGTTTTACCCATTCATTTTTGACAGAGTAATTTAACAACAGAACTTGAACTCATTTATTCCAGAAAGTAGAAATAACAAAATATAAAAATAGAAGGCAAATTATTTTTCCATATGTTCAAGTAGAAATCTTTAAAGGAAACCTCAGTATTGACCTAAGGAAGACCAATCAATATTTTTAACTAAAGTATTTGGGGTTTTTTTAAGTTTAATATTGAATTTAATATTTAGAAGAATCTATTTCTTTAAATTTTGGCTAGGTATATATTTTGAATTTATATTCTAAAATATCCAAAGAATAAAATCACTTAGTTTTAGATTCTCTTTGTGTCTGTTGATTTTTTAAAAATCAGACATTACAGACAACAGTCATACTGTGAAAGGGACGAAAAGTAAAAACTAGCACCTGCAACACTGACAATGACTAGATATCTTCTAAAACACCTATTTTTAACCCTTTTTCTCCAGAGTCTTAGTGAGTTTCCTACTTTAATTCTTCTTAAACACAGAGGTACAGATCAGGATAGCAAATCTCCCAAATACTGATTTTATTAGGTGCTGTATATTAGAAATCTACTCATATGAAACCCATTTAAAAACTTTTTCAAATGTACTTAATGTATGGATTGACACAAAATGCAGTGAATGTAGAAAGTTAGACTGAAAGTTACTGCTTAGGAAAGACCGCTTTTTGAATCTAGAAGTTGCTAAACTAAAATCAAGATCAGAAGCTGACATCTGTTCTGACAAAAGAGTATTTTTTATATTAATACATAAAAGCATGAAACAAGATTTAATTTGGTTCTTTCTTCCAAAAATTATAGATGCAGATATGTTTGAGGGGAAAAAATGCACTGGGTTGGCAGAAAATTGGGAAATACATTTCTGTGTTTCTTTAGAGGACTTCAAAATGTTTGTAAGCTGTGCAAATGGACTTATTCCTATAGAAGAAAAATATATCTGATATTATCTGTTATGTGGGATACATGAAAAGACAGGATCTATAGTGAGGTGTGAATTTATCATTAATCAGTTGGTTTTAACAGAATAAGACTTTACAAATTTTAATCAAATGTAAACAGATGGAGTGCTTTTCCTCCAATGTTTTCATGTATTTTATAAATATATCAGCTTATGCATATTTTGACATCATAAATGCTCTCAGATTTGTCTCTAATCTGAACACATCTGAAGTTAAAAGTGAATTACAGCTGAATAAGAATTGTTGATATCTACAGAGATGTGTGTTCTAGAGGAAGGTGTCCCTGGCCTTGGCAGGTGGATTGACCCCCATAATTTGGAATCTCCTTTTCAACCTAAATTGTTCTGTGCTGCTATATACGGAGTCCACGTAAGTATCACTGCATATTTAGAATGTTTTCTGATCTTCTCGCTATACAGAACTGTTGTAAACAGGAGAGGCTGAGATTTTCTTAATCTACTACACCTGTCCTTTTAATATTATCATATGGTTGTTGCCTTGAAAAACCTCGGGGAAAATGCTGCCTTAAATGTTGATTTTGGAAAGATTTTTGAGAATTCCATTTCTCTAAGGAATTTGCTATTTTTTTCTAAATGAATAGCCTTTTCTTCCTATAATAGGATTTCTGCCCATTTGTTTAAATTGGGTTTTTTCTCCTCAAAGCTTGCTTTCAAATATCTAAACTCCACCCTGCTGTTGTATCCAGAGCAGCCATGATTCAAGACATGAGATCAAAATTTAAAATTATGATAAATCAACTCAGAAGAAAATTTGAGAGATTAAACAAAAACAGACTTTTGAAAACATGCAGGGCCAACATAAAGTGTGCAGACATGATCTGTGTGAACGGAAGTGCTCACAACATAGAGAACTTGAGCTAATTTGATAATAGTTTATCAGAAGTACTTGTTTCTGAAGCCTAGGAGGAAGAAAAAATACAGTACAATAAAGAGGAAGCCTAGTCTTCTGCCCTTTGACAAAAAAATAACTCTCCTAATTTCTTCACTACATTCTATGTAAATTTTTAGGAAAATATGTTATTATATATTTTGTCAGACTAAAGAATCTGAATTGACAATACTGCAGATTATGTTTTAACTGCCTTTTTGAATTATTTTCAGTTTTAATGTCTTCACGCCAAAAAAAATAGTATTTAGAAATAATTACCTCCACAGAAAAGCACATAAACAAAAAAATTTGCCTTATTTTTGCTGGTGCAACACTCTCAAAAATGTTTAAATGGAACAGCAACTTAGATAAATTACAACACGAGAAGTTTATTAAAATGACAGATGTTTAATTAGTTAATTAAATCAATATTTCCACCATATATAAATGAAAATAATAGAATTTAAAAGAAAAATTCAGTGTAATGATTGTGTTTTGCATATTAAATTTTTATTTTTTCTTAGCATTAATGCATTTTTGTTACTACTTACAGGGAAATTTTTATGCAAAAATTGATGATAAATGTACTCTGTAAATTAATCTAAATATAATGATCTACTTTTGAAAAGTTCAATTGCCCTCAATACCAGTTTTGAATAGATTAGAATTTATTACACAGTTCTACCATTATTTAAAGCAATGATTCTGTGGTATGTTCTTTCTTTAATGATTTCCTCCCCCACTCTGGGCAATCTGGAAAAGCTCTCAAATGAGTTAATTATTTTTGGCATAAGTTTTATCCTAAATAGATTCTTCTAAAAGCTTTATTCTATTTAAGATATAACTCTGATGGGAAGAGCTGTAAGCTTTGAGCTACAATATTCTACTACTCTATCTTCCTGTGTCTTGAGACCAACAAATTGGAAATGATTGCTAAAATCAAGCCATGTAATTAGACAGCATAACATCTAATATACTCCTTTTGTCAGCTGGCCAGAAAGAGAATTTCAGTAAATGATACATTACACCATGAAAAAACTCTTTCAAACAAGCCTGTTAATGATGATAAATAAAGAACTTGTGCAAAACCAGGCAATTAATCCTTTGGAAGCTTTCCATTGAAGTTGCTATTAAGGCATCAAGCAATGCAAGCACATTATATAAACAAATCCTTTGGGAATATTCCACTTTAGGTTAGTGCATTTTCTTGCAAACCCATCTGTAGTTAACTTCTTTCACTTAATTTCTTATTCGCTAAAATATTGTCTTTATTTTAATAAAGGAACAATCAACAGTCATTCATAGTGGGAAGAATCAGTTAAAAAATACATCACATCCTATAAGAATTTGAAATGTTCAGAGACATTGCATTTTATTTTCAGAGAATAGATATTGATTTATTTACTTGTGAAGCAAGGGTATTTTTTACTTCTGCAACAGGGACAGAGAAGAATGCAATATTCTGGCATTAATAATGCATTGGAAATAAAGAGGAATGGTAAGCAAAAATTTATTCTAGAGCTTGTAAAAAATGTGAAATGTCAAAAGGTTATGGAAAAATCCTCCCAGTAAACATTATTTCAAGTTACAATCTTGTAAAGCAGTTTCTTATTGTGCAGGCAACTAAATAGATCAATGTCTCAGTACATGAGAGGATGGTGTAGATTGGTGTGTTCAGTATTTTTTTTTCCATAGGTCCACCAAATTATTCCCTGTTCATATTATGAGTCCTAGCTAGAAGCAAAAAAGTAGGTAAAGAATGGTTTAGCAATTTTTACTCTGTAAATAGAGAATAGTTCAGATTCCATCTTATATTAGATGTATGGAAAATCCTTTAAATGTTTGGTTTCAGTATAAATCTCATTAAATAACAAAAAATAACAAAAATAAGTATCACAATAGAGCATGGAAGGTTTTGCTATGTCCACCATAAAAGATGTATGGATATCAAACAGTTAGTGTGTGGATTTTTTAATCAAAATAAACTACAAGATTATTCTAACTAATGCAATTTTAAGTTAAAATGTAAACTCTTTTTCAATTATGGATTGTATCAGTAGTGTGTCATTGGCTGCTGGTAGATTTAGATTATTTTTTTCATTCACAAGATGCCTTACAAATAAAAAGGAACGCTACAGCTGGTGCTTTTCCAAATTAAATGAATGGGAGGATTCTAAAGAACAGTAAGGACACAATGGATAAGTTGATTGGTTCTATTATATTGCAGCAAGAGTTGTAACAAAACCAGAAAAAAAGTAGAAGAGAGCACTGGTCATGACCATTGTGGATTTCCTTGTGTCTGCAAAGACTGATACAGGAGAATATGTACATTGAATACTTATTTTTCTCCAAAGAAAATAATTCTCNACTTATTTTTCTCCAAAGAAAATAATTCTCATCCATGTCTGTCTTGTACTGGGGAAGTCAATACTGGCCACAGTACTCCAGATATCCCTTCACCAGTACTTGGTACAGCAGAAGGATCTCCTACCTAACCTGCTAGCAAGACTTCTAAAATGTTTCTGCAGTCCAGGTTAACGTTAGCCTCCCTTGTGTAAAATAAGTATTACTACCTTATTACAAATTTGGTGACACAAGGATTTCTGGATCCTCTTCTTCCTCTTTTTATTTAACAAATGTAAGATATTTATTGCCATTTTAGCGCTGCTTGCTATTAGTATCTTGAGGTGACTGAGATGATGCTGTATANAGTGATACATACAAAATTAAATTCCTAACACACTAAACTTGGAAATAATATTAAACCATTTTTAACCAGGGAACTGTACCCTTGTGGTTAAATCTCTCTTAATATATTGTGTTAGTTTGCATTTAAGAGTAATGGGTTAAACAGAACAAAACCAAAAAAGACACTTCATCGTGTTCTGTACTACACAGCCTCAAGCATAAAATCTGAGTTTCTGCAGAATCTACTGTGAAAGAACTATACCATGCTGTGTCAAGGGGGGAATAGAAAACAGTGGAAAGAAAAGTGTTTAAATTTGAAGGGGATTTTGTTCTTTGCTCTGACTCTAAATTCAGTAAATTGAGATTATTGTTAAGAGGAGGCTGAAGGAGATTCACAATAAAAAAAGAAAAGAAGGGTGTGGAACAATAGCAATGTAATCCTTGTCCTTTTTTTTCTTTTGATGTTTGAAGTAATGAGTGCACTTTCCACCCTCTTTTCCTGAGAGAAATACAGAAATTTGTGGGTTCTTTGGGCCAATGAGACTGGATAAAATCATGAGTAAACCAGTAAATGCAGAAAAGTACTTAGCAGCCATCATGCTTATGTAAGAAACTATTTTAACCATTCTATTTCTGCCAAAACATAATAGTTTTCTTCATAATATATAAGCAGATTTTTTGGAGTATTTTCTTTCTCAAACAACTCTTTCAACATCTGGTTTAATGACAAATGTGTCCTCCCAATACAAGTACCCTAGCTGAGAAAGGACTACAGTCTGGAAAGTTTTACCCTAGGGGGGATTGATTTAGACACTCTGTGTTTCAAGTTTTTATTGTGTCAGTGAGATAACTAGTAATCTTGGGATGTTGTGAGGAATTTTGTATTTGGGGCTCCAGAAATAAGCAAGAAGTCAATTGTTTTCATATATCATAAGTAACCTAAAGGGATTGACTCATTTTATCAAGGATGATCTGCTGGGGATTGCAACAGAAATCCAATCTTTTTGGCAGCAATAAGAGACATGGCTTACCTTTTGGGCAACATGTCACATTTATCACTTTGAAAAAAAAAAAAGGAAAAGTTTTGCTGTGATTTTTGCACTTCCTCACTCATTATTATAAACTTTATAAAACTATGATGAACCTAGGATGCCTGAATGGTGTTTCCAAATATAGGTTCCCAATTTTTAGTATTGTCTCTAAAAGGAGAAAAAGATACTGATCTTGATGCTGACCTTGTGATAAGGCCTATGTTATTTAGAAGAAGATTCTATTTATATAGAATAGTAAAAACATGGATTTTTCCTTAAATATGTGTCCACTATCATCTGTGCTTCCAGTTCACCACCATTTTGACTTGTTCTCTTTTTCTTGAAGCATAAACCAAGAAGAAATATGAAAGGTAAACAGAAACTCATCCTAATCACATAGGCATTATCTACTTTCCACACAGTACTGCAGAAGTGATTTAACATTTGATTCTCTGGATTTTTGATGCATGTTTTGCATAAGACATTAATGAATATTAATGATTTTATATCTATAGCGATATAGCTATATATCTGTCTATATATATCCATCTAGAGATATATTTATCTATATCTATATCTCTCTATCTCTATAAATTTGCACTTCCCACAAGCAAACACTATATGTTGGTAGAGATAATGGTCTACGTGCAATACGTATTCACAAAATCTGGGTGAAAATGTGCAGTTTACTGAATTTTAACTTCATTGAAACATTAAGGTTTCAATCAGTTCAGAGATTTCTAATCTCTCTGGATGAATTTTCTAAGAAGGTCCATTATTCCTTTTCATTGTCATTTTATTGAAGTATTTCTTTGAATGCATGAGGGCATTAATTTAATTTCATTTTTTTGCAAGCTTACACTCAAAATATAACTCTTACCTTTTTATTTTAATGTATAGCCTTGAAGACAAGTTTACGATTGTACAGGCTTCCAGAAATTCAGTCTGAAGTAATTTACATTTTTTTCTCAGTTGACTGAAATCAACGCTAATTTTAATGTTACTTTTATACC
>VWZN01005908.1:10462-30311 GCA_013396955.1 Regulus satrapa | reverse complement strand
CTCGAGAATCTTCTAAGCTGAAGAAAGAGCTCCAGTGGTATTACTTTCCTCTATAATAAATGTATCAGGAAAGCTAAACTATACCTTATCCCCTTCTTGTTCTTCTCCTTCATCTTCAGAATCAGAAGCTGATGTAGAACCCACTTTTGCAACATTTTTCCTTTTTGGTTCAACTTCTTTCTTTCCTTCCTTTTTATCAAATTCCTTCTTTGATTTCTCCTCTTCCTTCTGACTTTCCTCATCTTTTTTCCCTTGCTTTTTGGGCTTTTCTTCTGCTCCTTTTTTCTTTGCCTTCTCCTCCTCATTAACACTAAAACGAAAGGAATATTTAGGTATCATATTCATTATCTACAGTGACTTAAAAGAAAAACATTCTAACCCAGGAAGCTGGGTCTTTTAACCACAGAATAGCAAGATTATGAAGTTAGTTCAATTAATGACTCTTCAAAAACACTCTTTCTCTAAAATTAAAACCCACAAAAAAAACCCCATCAGCATATAAATATCAGTATGGAGGATGTAATGAAACTAACACTAAGAAGTGCACAGATCTTCACTCGAGGCATTAATTCTGAGTAGATTACCCACACACAGATGGGTCAGTAGGACCCAGAGTGGATACAGTGGGTCCTACCTATACCTATAAAGTGTAACTTGTGTCTATTCCAAAACTCTGCATCTGCCTATTTATAGAAAACTAAACCTATGTTCAACTTGTCCTTAAATTACAAGAAGCACTACATTTGATATAAGAACTGAAGACTGCAAAACCAAAATTCAGGTAACTAACAGTGTTGCAATTTCATCAGAAGAAATTTCTGAAACAAAAGGAAACTGTATGAAAATGAAATCACTATTTTATTTTTGTGCGATATTGTACTTTTTCTTCATAAATATCTTTTCTCTTCACTCAGCATACAATAATATAAGGAGTTTTCTACAGATAAGACAAGTTAGAAAGATAAAGATCTCTCTCCTGTTTCAGAAATGTCCTTCCTTGAATTACTTTGTATTATAAAAACATCTACACAAACAGTAATTTATACTGAACACTAAAGGGGCAAAAACTTCTCAGGAATAGTAATTTTAAAGTCTTAACATAAGGAGCAACACAGTTGACAATGAAGAAGCTTTATATTAAGAAAAAAACTCACAAGTCACCCTCTGACAGACATGATGGTTTCACCAACTTGGGTCTTCCTCTTGGTTTTGGAACTTTTGCTTCAGAAGCTAGCAGTTGTACAGAAATAACAGGTTAGTCTACGGCCACCATCTGTTCCTTGTCTATGTGTCAAGATACTTACTCAACAGACATAAGCCATACGTAAATCAAAATATACACCCTGAGTTATTGTATGGAACTCCAGTTAATTGAGTACCAAACTTTAACAAGATCTCTTTGAAAAGTTGAAGTGTTGGTAGTTTTTCCAGTTGACTGGTGAATTAAAAACTTCTATGCTTTCTAGCCACAGGCACTGGCTACTAATTCTTGTGCTTTTTGCAATTTGTGCAATTGTGATTTGTTTCACATGTTGCAAATGAGTCTTGAATTAGATAATTAGAAACCTGACATTAGAGAATGAAAAGCAGTTACTTATGCCTACAATTATGCAGTTTGTTGTCCACTAGTTTTACTCTATCTTGGGGTTTCCATCACTTTTCAGGCTAACAAACCACTGTCAAGAAGGCTCTACCACCACACTGCAGTGCAGATTAAACCTCTACATTTCCTCAGATTCAACATACTGTTAGGAATAAGACCAACAGCCTCATGTACCTCAAATGTTTGTCCAGTACCACAGTGCCTATGCTGTCAGGAGCTTAAACTCTTGTTGTTCTTAGCACAGAGCACTTTTAGGTATCCCATCAACAACAGAAAAGGCTGCATAGAATATTCTCCCAAAAGGGTTTTTATATAGGAGGCAAAAATATCTCAGATTCCTGCCTGCTCTTACTGACAGTAGTTAGGGAAAACCAGCAAAAAATTGTAAAGATAAAATGGTAACTATTAAAAATGCGTATTTAGTGCATGTAATGGAATGGCAGAGGGGGACGAATTAATACTTAATTTCCTCATGGCCTCCATGGCAGAAGTAGCTAAGTTTATTTAATTGTGGTTCCACTGTTTTTATACTGTCAACAGATAAAGAGGACTATAAATTATTTGGTTCCCTGACTAGGTGCTCATAAAATGTACTTAACTGCTGCAAGAACTGTCCTCCGAAACAGTAATTAGTGACCAAGAATATCTGCAAGCTTACCATTAAAGTTACAATAGATCATTGCTAATTTGAAAGAACATGTACTACAGAATAATCACCGAATGGATCTAACAAAACATTAAAAAAAATCAGTTATATTTTCTTTTTATTTGCTTATCAATCAACACAGATTATCTTAAACATAATTTTGAACAAGTTTCTTCAGCTCTTGCTTTGTTTTTCTTGTCCTCTGAACTCCACCTACAGCCTCCTTGCTCCTCCAGTTCTCATTTTTGTGTTTTATTGATCTTCTAATGCTATCAAAGTATTTTTATACCTTTAATGAATACAAGCCCTTGTGCAGCAAACCCACTGGAGAGCTCCTATCATATATCTACATTTAAACAGTATTCTGCAAAGAAGACTGGCCTATTCTACAAGGTAATACTTGCGCCCTAAACCAATCAGTCTTTAATTTAGAAGACTAAACATTAATTTTAACAATTTAAATTCGTCCAAGTCCTGAATTCATCGATGTATTTTCTCGCTATAGTCTATGAGCAAAATCTGCCTCTAGCATGCAAAAATACTCCATAGTACTTAACGGGAGGGAGGTAACTCCCTGACTAATTCTACTAAAATATTTCTGTAATGAAAAAAATTAAATCATCCCTCTGAAGTTACCTGCTGGTCTTCCTCTTTTGGGGCTTACTTTTGGAGAAACTGGCCCAGTAGTTGTTGCTGCCCCTGCTGCTGCTTCTTCAGCTTCAGCTTGTTTTTCGGACTAATTTAAAGAATGAATTTCACCAGTGAAAAAATACATGGCACTAATATATCAATTTCTCAAATAAACACTTTTAAACTTCTGTTTAAAATAAGTATGTTATTATGCGATTGCTTGTACACATGAAACAAGTCTCTGAATTTATTAAATTTTGCCCTCTCCAAACCCAAATGGAGAAAGCAGTCAAGAATTTAAGTGTCCAGGATAAAGGATGACTAGAGTACACAAAGAGCATGCTACTTTTCTGTGACAAATATACCATGGTCACAAATATGTCACACTCATCCTGCATTCCCTGCTGTAAGCTGTAACTTTGGAAGGTAAGGTTTGAAACACAAAATTAAGATCTGCCCTACTTAACTCTAGTTTTTAGTTGGGTCAGTGCCCTGATCTGGCTTGCTGTGTGACCACAAGAACACTAAGGCTAGTGTACACTGAGCAAGCATCTAGAACTGTCTCTTTCAGAGCAATCTCTTTCAAAGCCAACTCTGTACTCTCCCAAGTTGTAGAGACTACAAAAAACACAGATTTGTGAAAAAGGGGAATATTTCAGGTGTTAGTTCAATGGGATGAAGATGTTAAAAGAAATTTTTGAGAGCTTCAATACAGGCTGTTTCATTAGCAGTTTAGCAAGTTTATGTCTTATTTTTCTTATTTGTAATGAACTGTTTGGGAAAGATAGGGACTCCACATTCCACATCAAGTTAAAAAATAATTAAGACTTGTAAAACACTCTGAGAAAGCTTTCATTCCTGCAAATCTTTCCGACACTTGAAAAGGGAGAGCAGAGTGTCAAACATTTAAATTTATGCAGAATCTGTAATTAAAGGAAATAACATCCCGTATTATCACATTCAAAAAATTCCAGTAACATGAAGTAATTAAACATTTTGTTACCTTTCTTTTTCTTCCTCTTCTAGCAACTTTAGGAATAGAAGCATCATTTGTTTTCATTGCATCCTGTGAAAATTAAAAATGTTCCTAAGAATCTTAATAAAGCAAAGACATAATTAATTTATTCTATTTTTTTACACAACTGAAGCCTCTAGCACACAATTTAGACAAGAATCTTGTAACATACTGTAACATGTTACATACTTGTAATATGAAGACACTGTCCTTTTAAATTATTAAAACTTAAAATTATTAGACATTAGGAAGAATTTCTTTACTGTGAGGGCTGAGAGACACAGGAACAAGTTCTCTGCAGAGATTGTGTCTGTCCCATCCGTGGCAGTGCTCAAGGACAGGGCTTTGAGCAACCTGGTCTAGGAAAAGGAGCCTGTCAATGACAAGGGGGTTGGAACTAGGTAATTTTTTAAGGTCTGTTCCAACCCAAACCACTCTATGAGTTTGTGATTATCTGACACTTAGGACTTTTCCCTGAGAGATAAAAAATAAGTTAAGTATTACATAATGTTCTATTCTAACTAAACATGCTATGTAGTGATGTTTTAGTCTGTCTGAACTCTTCATCGAGACTTTAGAAGAGGTACATTTGCAGTATAGTGAGTGGTAAATGATACAATACACAGTCTTCCAACTGTTTTAATTGAACTTATTGACAAATCAGACTAGAATTTTCTTCTCTGATGAAAGCTTCACTTTCTGGGAGCTTCAGTGAGAGCTATAAATGTGACTGAAAACATAGAAAGTTTTACATAATAAACAGCTCCTAAAAGCGACACAGTAGTAACAACTGTAGTGCCTTAATACTCAGTAATGCTAGATTTACACCAATATGCATAATACTACAATGTTCTCTGTTACACAGAATAAAGTTCCCACATACTTCTTTACTGGTTTTGTCAGAAGATAGATCATCTTCCTTTGAAGTATCCATCTCCTTTTCTTCTGTGTCAGCTTCTGTACCCAAGTTATTATCCCCTTTAGGGGATGACTGCAAAGCAAGTCGACAGAGGATTAAAAAAACGCGTTAGAAAGTATTTTATAGTGAAAAGAGAACCTGCTAATTACCATCAGGCTGCTGCTCTTCAAGTAGTTAAATCTGTAGGTACACTGATTTCTTAGGTACCCATCAGAGGTATAATCATACTGGACTACTTCCTCTTACTCGGAAGGGCCAAGGAAGCTGGGCTGGTTCAGCCCCAGGAAGAGACGACTGAGGGGGGACCTCATCAATGTGCAAAATGTCTGGAGAGAGGGTGCCAACAGGATGGATCCAGGCTCTGCACAAAAAGGCCATGGGCACAAACTGATGCACAAAAATTCCACCTCAACACGAGGAAGAACTTTTATACTGTGCAATGACCAAGCACTGCAGAAGATTGCTCAGAGAGATTGTAGAGTATTCCCTCCCTGGAGATACTCATTAATAATCCAGACACAATCCTGTCCAATGTCATCTGGGATGACTCTGCTTGAGCAAAAAGGCGAGCTAGACTAGTCCTTCCAGCCTGACTGCAGGAGCTCAGAGCTACTGGACAACAACTCAGTATGATTTAGCAGAAGCCGTTGTATTGTTTACATGTCACTCTAGTGATACTTTCTACAAACTACTGTCCACATAATTATGCATTGCTTGATTGATCCCTCTGCCTCATCTACCTTGAATACACTTTTCAGGAGTTATGATGGCTACTGTTCAGTGCCTCACAGCTTTTCTTTTCTCATTCTTGCTGCCTTGGTATTCTGTTTTTCAGCTTCTTTTCCATTTTAGCACAGTTTATATTTCAGTAACCTTGACAAATTCCAGAGGGCAGATACGAGAAACTTAAGAATGGTTTTGCTGGGCCTAAGCTGTTTACATGCGTTACAGCACCTGACCCATTCTGTGATTCTGTGTGAACAACCCCTCAGCAGCTAAGGATATCTGTCGTGGCTGTGCTCCCTCACAGATTCTTGTGCACCTGCTCACTGACAGAGCATGGGAAACTGAAAAATCCCTGGTTTAAGATAAACTACTTGGCAAAACAAAAAAAAAAACCCAAAAAACAGTGTGTTACCAACATTTTTTTCATACTAAATCCAAAACACAACACTGTGCCAGCTACTAAGAAGCAAACCAACCCTATTCCCAGCTGAAACTGGGCTAAATAGTAAACAAATCACAGGTAAATTATTTTATAATTTTTGAGATTGTAATTTATGCGCTTTTTTTCTTGTTTTGTTGGGTTTTTTTAACCTTTAAAATACTAGTTTTGGTTTTGGGAAAGCAGAGCTTGAAAAATTAAGAGTTTGTAATTATTTACTTGAAAATAATCAACATTTCCTTGCAACTTACATATTTGCATGCCTTTAAGATTATCAGCTCTCTCAATTTGAATACTATTGGCTTGTCTCACTTTCAAGCACCTTTTTTAAAATTCCATTTTTAAGTACCTAGCTTTTAAAATTTCAACATTAAACAAAGCAACTATCACACAGTGTCTCGAATTACATGAACATATGTAACAACACTGAGACTTTTACGGAGTGCAGTCTTAAGACAAAAGAATTACTGATTCATTAAAACCAAAGGAACTCAGAGTACAAGGACTAGTTAATGGCATGTCATAGGTACATTAGTATTAAATAAAAAAAAAAAAGAAAGAAATTTGCTCTGTATTTTGCCTTAAGATGATTAATTAGGCAAATCTATACAAAAGGACCCAGTTCTTTTGGATCTTCCATTCCATCTTTATGATTAAATGGCTCTATGTCTTCCTGTTTCTCTTGCACTGTGACAGCACTGAGCAGCCTAAAAGCACTTTTGATGAGAAACATGAAGCTCGAGTTCACTAGCACATGCTGCTTGAGGCATAAATTCAGAGTGAAGCAAACTGATTTATCAATCAGACCAGTTTAAAAGAAGTTTCCCCCTCACAGTAGCAAATGCTAAGAACAAATACTTTTAGAGGCAGCATACATAGGCAAGAGCAGCACTGGTATGATAACACTGTCAGGAAATTATCTTTTTCAGAGTACTGCTAAGGTGTAGCCAATAGAACCCAAATCACCCTCACATTCTACACCTGCAAGCACTAAAATAAGGAACTCCAGGCAGTAAGAAGGTGGGAGAAATAATCCATCAACAGTTCTGCAGGCTCCAACTCACCAAAACTATTCTCAGCATCATCTATCAGTATACTACCAGTAGACTAATTTTTTTTTTCCCTCCAATTAAAGCACTTTTTTACTTTTGAATAACCAAGCTATAACAGCTACTGGACACTAATCCTATTTGCTATGCATCTGACCCGCTGCAATTGTGAATCAGTACTGAAGAAGAGCCACCAACACCTAGAGAAAAACTACATTAAATCCTGGCAAATAATCAGAATGGGAACAGAGGTCAAGAACAAAGGCAACTCTATTCAGAAAAGTCTGACATTTAATTTAAGGGCACTGCTCAGCCTGTTGAGTAGTAATTTCCAGAAATGAGCTACAAATAAATGAGATACCATAAATGTCAATCCCACCTGCATGACAATTTTTGCCATTTTAGAATTCTATTCTTTACACCACTGAGAAGAATTGACAACACACAGTATCTCTCTCGTGCCATGTAAGAAATATTCCCATAAGAACAAAACATTCAAAAATAGAAAAAAGTCCAAAGCAGTATACTACTGAAGCATTAAATGTACAGTAAGCTTTACCTCTTCCAGTATAAACTATGTACTGCATCAGCAACTGCACCACAAATCGAAACAAAGATGTTTCAGACTGAAATGCATTTTGTTTGGGAAGGTTTTTAAGGTATGCACATGTTTACAAAGCAAAGAAGCTAAACTCTGCATAAACTACAGCATACAGATTGCTGGTTTAAGAGCTGAATTGATATGGCTATGAGATTCTCTATATCCTAAGTAGTTCATCCTTAGGGGTATGGTCTAATTCAATTCTGATTCCTATAAACCTTTTCTGGCAAACACACTTAAATACCCTTCACCCATCCATGACAGACCCTAATGCTCTGTTCTGCTTTTCAATAGAAATTATCACAACTGAAAGCGAGTCATACCTGTCTATAATAAAAAAAGCCCTTCAAAAGCAGAAAGGGAAAAGTTATTCTTGATGATAATTTTAATTTCCAACTTGTCCTGTCTAGAAAGCACTGTATGAATTTAGTTTAAGTGTATTATGATATAGAAATACAGGTGGGTAAAGAGATAATTTTCAAAAAACAAAGAGCAACACAAAAGGAAAACAAAAGGACAAAAGTATTACTGTAAAGTATATCTGAAAAGAAGCAAACACAGGCAAGCTACAATATTCAGCCACTCTTAGTTTAAAGTATTTAAGCAAAGATTTGGCAATATAGTTTTGACTTGAAAATGTTTCTTGCAGAACAAAGCAGAAATTCAATCACTTACTTTTGGGACAGAACACTTTTTTCTTTTGGCTCCTGCTTTTTCTTCACTCCCCTCAGCAGGCTCCTGACTGCTTTCTTCAACAGTTTCATTGACAGGAGTGCTAATGGCTGGATGTGGCTTCAAAAAAAAACCAAACAAAACAAAACAACAAAACAAAACAAAAACAAAAATCAAAAATGCGTTCTAGATCCCCTTCTCATCTGAGGCTGTATTCTCCCATATACATTACTGAAGAAAGCCTTATGTCAATGCTAGAAGGACCACTTACTAGAAGGATAAGAATATTAAATACATCTTATTTCATTAATTTTCACTGTTTTCAATTTAATTTGCAACTTACTTATTAAACTTTCAAACTCTAATGCTGTAACAACTAATTTTCACATTACCATGCTGCAATACAAGTCTTTTCTTATGTATAATATAACATATCTGAAAGATAAAAAATAAAAAAAAGTTTTGGTCAAATACAACTTCTGATGCTACTATAAAGAATTGTATTTTTAAATCAATCCTAAGTGAATTAAGTATTTGTTTCTGAAAATGTAAGCAGTAAAAGGATTACAGTAAGATAATTAATGAATTAGAAGTTAAAACCATAGTAGTAGAGGAGAGATAAAGCCTAAATTCCTTTTTTCTTCCATTACATTGTGTATGGCTTTCTCCCTCTTACACACTAGCTACTTCAAAGCTGGCAGAATTCCCCTCTTTTTTTTCCCCACTGGGGAAGTGGGTTTGGGTTTAAGCCCAGCCTACAATCTCCTAACCACAGCCATGAACAGAGGCACCAGTGCTAAAGCAAACAGATGTTGAAGTAATTTTAGTTCACTGCAAANAATTTTCTTTGCACCCATTAAAGTGTGTGCCTATTTTGCCCCCTGTCTCCTAATGCTTATCTCAGGATAATGAGTAAATATATTCTAGTAGGTGCACTGGCATTTAGCCAGCACTAAACCCGATGATATAATTTGGCTGGGAAATCAAACCAAACTGGCAAACCTCCACAGGCCCCCACACTGCAGTGAAACTGCCGAGTCAGTGCCACAAAGCACCGCTCAGCCAAGACAGAAAGGAGTGGGCAGCAAATCCCACAGAGCTCTGCCCACCACAGGGGAAAGAAGGATCTTCACAGGATACTGCAGATTCGTGCTGATTACTGCTTTTTCCACTTTTTGTAATTCTTCACTTTTCCCTACTTTTCTATTTTCTTCCTTCCTAACCTCTTTGACAGTGAGTAAAACTGAATTACTGTATTGATCACCATCATTTGACCTCTTTTGTCACTTAATCTTGCTCCTGGCACATTAAAATTTCCCTTCCTCCATGTTAGGGTGGTATACGGCTTAGGGTACACATTCTGGGATGTATGCCCACTAAAAGGATAAAAAAAGAGGAAAAAAATTCCAAGTGTATGCCCTATACTAAGAGCTGACAGATATGCCCCTTTAATATCATCTTGTATCCAGATCAAAAGCTCAATTTTGCCTAAAACTTCACGTGATCATATGATCACCCACTTCCATTTGACCATACCTGCTGCATGACCAAACACAAAATTTCCTACTCATCCAGAATTTTTAAGCTCTGACTCCTGAACTGTCTTCCCTGCTGCGTTTTTTTA
This sequence comes from Regulus satrapa, assembly GCA_013396955.1. Taxonomy (NCBI): domain Eukaryota; kingdom Metazoa; phylum Chordata; class Aves; order Passeriformes; family Regulidae; genus Regulus; species Regulus satrapa. Next base: position 20,387 of record VWZN01005908.1, on the reverse strand, counting down.
AGTGTGTAACTTAGCTCTAAGAATCTTTAAAATCAAAGAGCAGTATGTAGACAGACAGAGATCAATGAATATCTTAAGATACATTCACGTCCCAGACTGCAGCTAAAGAAATGTGTCCCTTCAGCTATGCACTGGATAGTGTAACATTAGCAGGCCATAATACATTACTGCACTTCAAAATATTGTTGGGAAAACAGCAAATTTACTCATCAGTATGAAACTGCTAACTTTCCTCTCAGTTTTCATAAGAACTGCTTGCCTTTACTTTCAAGATCCCTCACTGCCTGTGCTCATCCCTCACGCTCATGGACGGGTGCCAGTGGCAGGGGTGGAACTCAGTCCATCATGCCCTGAGCTGATCACAACCGGTCCTGGGGAGGTGGCTGGCAAAGGGGTGAACGGACCCACCTCCCCACCCTGCCTCATGGGATCTACCCTGCTCAATCCTGGGAACAGATGCTGCTGCCTTCACCCACGTAGCAATGGGAGAAGGGGAAGAGGGGATGGAAAGATGGGTCAGAACAAGATGCCTGCACAGGGCGCATGGGGTTCTGAGGCAAAAGAGAAGCCAGAGTCAAGGAGGGACGCTGAAAGAGGAGACATAAGCCACTGCGCAAGCCAAGCTCCAGCTCAGAGGAGCTGCCTCATGTCGAGGACGTTTAGTGAAAGTAGCTCATGTCACTGCAGACTGAGCTGTGAACTGCAGAAGCCCGAGGCGAGAGACCTTGAACTCTGCATATGAAAGGCACAGCGGCTAGCCAGGTGAGTGGACACTAAGAGACATCAGGAGCCAAATGCTCAACTGGAACACCCAACAGTTTCCAAGCTTAGCCTATGGATGTCCAGGGCTTCCTTTGTGACCCTTCCAGGGTCTTTCCCAGGAAGCACCCAGCTCAAGCTGTTATTCTGTGGTTGCCTCATGATTAAATTATTTTACAGATGCAGCTGTCTGAGACTGCTAAACGAAACTCAGGGTCCAGACAGAAAGGAAACCTTGTCTGACTGTATGAGGCAAGGAGCCAGCAGCGGGATCACTGAAGTTGTCTGCGGCAAAGGGCGTCAGCTCCAGGTCAGGTGGTTGGCGAGTGTGACTGCCACAGCAGCTCCTGGATAATCAGACATGGAGTATTCCTTAACACCAAGCACTGCCAGACCGGAGACAGAAGCTACAGGTTGGGGTAGAGCTGCGGGCCACGGAGGAGCCCACAGAGTACCTGCTGAGTACGAAATCAGGAATAGCAGAAACAAAATAACCACTTCACACCTGACTGTCCTATACCACTGTCCTGCCCAGAGGGCACACAGAAATGTGCAGAAAACACTGGGGACCAACAAAGCCAGTGCAAGAAGTGGCTGGAGGGGAAGCATGTTTCTCCTATTTTTTTTTAATCCTTGTTTCCTGTTACCACAACTAACAACAAAAAGCATACATCAACTGATGAAACTGCACCAAATTGAATGGTTTGTTGCCTACACAACACCCCTTTTTGGCAGAGATAGTGAATGGAGCCTCAGAAAATTATTTTAAGCACTCTGCCACCCTTAAAATAAATATCAGCTTCCCCATAAACTCCCCAGCAGTCCCAAGTTCAGCTGAGATAAAAGTAATTCTCTTCTTCACAGTGGTACAGCGCTGCATTTTGGATTTGAGAATTATGTTCAACACCCACAGAATTTTTAGTTGCTGTTAAATAGCGCTTACTCTAAATCAAGGAAAACACTACTTAGTAAGAACTAAACCAGTGTTATCAACAAGATTCTCAAACTAAATGCAAAACATAGCACTGCGCCAGCTACTAAAAAGAAAACTACAGGAAGGTAATTTCCAAACTCTCCAAACACTTAAATATCCATTCCTTCCCTGACTAAAACACCCAAAAGTCCTACTCCTCAAAAAAAAACCCCGTAGCTGTTAAATAAACCCTTCTGCAGATGTACTGTATTAGCACCAACAAGGACCACCCACAAGTAAAAACAAAAGCTGGCTAAAGGGCTTGATTTGCTTCAACTAAAACTTGCTTTCAGTAATGCCTAGATGTCCTGGGCTGATACTGAATTGTATCCCTGTAGATCTCTTTAGCCCAAAATAAGTTTTCCACCTTTAAAATTGGATCTGAGAGTGAAGTAGGGAGAAGAAGCAGCAGAATGTCTGAGGGTGTTGTTTTCAAAAGATTTCAAATGTTCAAANTTTTCCAGCACCAGAGGGACTGATAAAGACTGAGCTACAGCCCACAAAGGAATTGGTCATCTCTTAAAAGGGCAAGAGGGTTTGTTCTTTAGTATTGTTCAATTTTGTGCTGGGAAATGTTTGTCTGTTAAATAAAGAGTTGTTTCCACTCTTGTCTTGTTCCTGAACCAGTTGGGGGAACAGTTGTCTTGTTCCTGAACCAGTTGAACCACCTGGGTCTGCTTTCTAAAGAGATCCCACTCAGAGGCTCTCTCCCAAATTTGCCCTAAACCAGAACACTAGCACAGAGTAGAGAAGACTATCAAAAGGAAAGCTTTCTACAGTTAAAGGACAAATTCAGAAGCAAATCTGCACGAATCTACTGCTTAGCTTCATTCTTTTTGTAATTCAAACTTCCTGTCCAACCTTCCTGGTCGCTCAGGGAAGCCTGTAGCTGACCTACCAAGACCACTGTACCAATCCAGATGACTTCTCAGAATCCCCAAGAATGGAGACTCCACAACCTCAGTGAGCAAGCTGAGGCAGTGCTCTGTGGTGCTTACAGGAAAATAGAAGCACTTCCCCATACTCAGAGGGATCACTCCTGTGTTTCAGTTTGTGTTCTTTGCCTCCGGGCTCCTCACTGGAAACCCCTAAAAAAGGTCTGAGCCAGTCTCTTTGTACCCTCGCTTCACATATTTGCATCAATTGAGGAGATTCCACATAAATTCACCAGGGCTGAGCAGTCCCAGCTGTCTGAACCTCTCATCACAGCACAAATGCAAATGCTTCAGTCCATCACATTCGTGGCCTTCTATTTGTCTCTCTGTCCAGTATGTTAATGTTCCTCAATTTGTACTGAGTAGTCTAGAACTGGTTGCAGGACTTCAGTTAAAACATCCATACCAAGTTTCTTATTTCAGTAATTTTACAGCTCACTTACAGGAACGGGACTTAAATATGACCTATGGAAAAACCCTTTTTTCTGCTTTTCAGTAAAGAAATAGGGAAAAAAAATTGCAAACAACCCAATCTCTCTCCAGAGCCTGACCAAGTGTGAAAAGTGCTGCTACTGAAGCTGAAGAACCCGAATGGAGCTCAAAATGTAAAAAGACTATCTTGCAGAAAAACTGTTACACTGAGAAAACAGTCTGCAGCCACCTCTTGGCAACATGTTTTTCGTCTTTTCCCAACTGGAGATATATCTAGAATGTCTCAGATGCTACTGAGCATCTGAAAGCACTGCTTAACTGAAGTGACTGATTTCTGCAGTGAAACAAAATATCAGACAAACTTTTTACTGCTGATTATTCATACCCAGATTTTAACCTAGTTAGAATGACTGTACAGCTCACAACTGCCTCAGGCATCCACAGAGCATCTATTTTCAATTACCGCAATATGGACAGTGAAAAGGTGTATCAATTTGTACCCTTCAGTAGCAGAAAGAATCTGTCTCTTATTACTACAGTCCTTCCCACTGTGATGTGGGGATTAGCATCTCTCCAAATCCCAAAGAAGAAAGTGTACACTTGGAATAATACATTGCATTCTGACAGTACTCCAGAAACTCCTTGTCTAGGATTGCAATGCAGGATGTGACCAGGGGTGTGCATTCTGTCACCATCTGTTGAGCCCAGGAGGGTTCTTACCTTTTCCACCACCCACCCTTGTCCAGGAAGAGATCTTCTGTTTAATGGGCCACTGAGAGACTGATAAAATTACACCATCCCACTGTGAAACGCTCCACACAGGGGGAGGAGCCAGGCATTTCCAACAGAATAACATCTGAGACTTAAAACACCAAAGGCAGCCTCTTTCCACTGGGTTACCAGAAGAAGCCCAAGCTCTTCTAGGCTACCACTGGACTTTTGGAGGAGGAGTGCACCCTTCCAGAGGATCCCTGCTCCAACAGAATCACATCTGTCACTCCAGGAGGAGTGCAGCCACCATCTAATGGGACTGCTGCCAACACCCTGACTGACAGAGCATCAGGTCGTATTCTGGCTGTTGGCGTTGCTGTACTACTTTATTTTATTTTGATTTTCCAATTAACTTGTAGTTTTTTCTTGGTTTTTTTTCTTCATACTAGTAAAGGACTTATTCCTATCCTTATATCTTTGCCTGACAGCCTCTTAATTTCAATAGTATAATAATAATGAAGGGACTGGGTCTACATTTTCCATTTGCAAGGGAAGCTCCTGCCTTCCTTAGCAGACAACTTTGTCTTTTAAAACTAAGACACTCCTTAAATCATTATCCATGTTTTCCTTCAAACTAGAAGGATAGTATCATGACATATCTTATGAAGCAGGAATTAATTGGTGCTGAAATGGCAACCTGGCACATTCTGCAGAAACAGCATATAAAAACAGAAGAGAGCAATTCTTTTTATTATTATTGCAGCATTGCCTAGAAGATGCAATGTAGCCAAGGTCAGTATACATTCAGTGCACATAGCAAAACCAAAAGCTTACAGAATGTCCCAAGCAAGCAAAGACAAAATGTGCAAGAGAATTTCTTGGTCTTTGTATTAAATTTGGATCCTTTTATGGGTAGCATTGCATAGCTCTGGTTTAAGCTTGGAAGTCTTACAAAAAGGGCAAGAAACAAGTAACTACTCACGGACAAAAATTGAATGAAGTCATGTGACAGGGCTAAAAAGCAAATATCACATTGCTTCAAACTGCTGGAATGAAAATACTGCACACTAGGAGAACATGTACTGAAATCTTAAAAGGATACTTTTAGACATAAGTATTTGATTTTAGAATACATATGCAGAGTGACTGAGACCCCAAAAACACACCGCTTTTCAAGCACAGTTACACAGTTACAAAGGTATTTCAGAAATATTTATAGCTGTAAGTATAAGGATGCATTTATCTCCAGTTAAACAAACCCAATCTCTTCCTATGATCGATACTAGACACCAAAAATAAACTGTATTTAAAATATATGAAATTTTGTCTAATCTGCAGTTAAACAGCAGCAATTGGTTCTTACCCTGAGTCAGGAAAACACTTAATGCATTTCTCCTTACTGCCCCAAAGCAACAAAGATTTGTAGAGTCTGCATAGCTTACCTGCTGATGAGAAAATTTCACTTTGGGATTATTGTCAATTTCCCATAATCCTTCATTAAAACCCTTTCTTTTATTTGGTTTGCCATATTTATCTTTATTTTCTGAGTATGGGAATATGTCCTTTGGCCCCAAAAATGCCCTTAAGGAAAGAAAGAAATAACAAAATTCACATTAAATTGGTTTGTCTTTTCAAAGGAGTAAGCACCAAGTGTTATCAAATATTAAATTCATTAGTATTATAATAACTATTCTTTGAAAGTCCTTAGTCTTCTAAACTTTGGCCTGCAACACCCCAAGGTCACCATTACTACCACCACACACAGATACTTCCTCCCAGAACACTGTGTATATCTGGGCAAGAAATGCTCAACAATGTATCTTCAGATTACAGTTAACAAACCAACCAGCTACTGTGAACAGGACAGGTTTAAAACTAAGTAGCTTACAAACAAATAGAGCAGTTGCTTCCTTAGGGAAGAAAACCGTGCTTTAATGTTAAGAATAAAGCATCCTGGAATATCTTCATTGTGTTGGATGTGAAAAAGCATCACCTGAATATACTGTCTGCCCACATATTTTTAACAATGCTATGTAAAAATGTAATTAGTTCAGCATTAACTCAGTAGTTTTTCAGGGTCTGACAGCAGGACCTCACAACCTAATTTATGAAATTTAAACAATGAAGACTTTTTTTATTTTAAGCTTCTCCCCTGGTCATTTTCTTGATAAAGTAAACATAACAGTTATTTTATTTTTACGACACTCTTGGAACAGTCTTGATGCTGCCTGTGTATCTTTTCCAGACAAACAAAATCCACTCCTATCCCTACTGTGAACTCTCAGACTAAAGCTTTACCCTATTAGCTTTTCTCAAAGTCACAGTATTCACTACCAGCATCTCCAAGACTTGGGATAATGAGGTACATGTTACTGAGAATCAATATTATGGTTTATACTGAAGAGCATCGGAGAATATTTCATTTCTGTTCTACCTTCATGGCCTTTTAAAGTTAGGATTTCACTGCACCAATCTACCTGCTGCTAATGGAAAAATGTATGCTTTGGTAGTACATTCTCAGTTTCAATCCACGCCTAGGCTTTGTATTATGGAAATCAAATCACATCCAATTATTTGAAAAATTGCAGATACTTGCTTTCTGAAGTACCAGCTCATGTAAAGTTAAACAGATACTTCTAAGTTACACCCCACTATTTCCTTTATTACCCTTAATTTAAAAAACCAAACACCCAAAAAACCCCAAACAAATACAAAACAAAACAAAATACAAAACAAACAAACAAACATACAAAAAAACCCCAAAACAGCTCCTTCAGACTTACACCCCACTAAAAAGAGGAGAGCAAAAAAGGAAAGCCACAGAATCTCATGCTCAAGCATCTTCTACTCCAGCAGTAAACACTCATCTGTGTGCACAAAGTATTAAGTAAGCCATTATCAGCATAGACTGCACATCACCCACCTCCTGGCAAGAGAGAGGGTTCAGCCAGTGTGGGGAAACATGCACCTGCCAACTTTATTTACCCACACCAAAAAGATGGGGAGGCAGACAGAGCAACTGGGAGAGACAAAAATAAGAAAAATTACCTCTTCTTCCCTAGTCTCTAAAAGTAAGCATTTTCCCAGTCTCTAAGCCTTTGTCCGTACTGTCAGGTATTCCAAAACACCTGAGAACAGCTACTGTGAAAAGGTTATGAGGCTTACTAAGCTGTTGCAATTCAATCCTCACACACCAAAAAAGAAAAAGGAGTAAGAAAAACTGAATGAAAAGGTATTACCATAATACAGGAAGTCCAGAAACTAGAGTTCAGTGTGACCTGTTTGTCTGTGACCGAAGAAAATTTGTACTGATACTGCCACAACATACCCAAATAAAATGTTTATTAAAATAGCATTAATTTCATTACACTTCCTTTGGGTTTTTTTTTTACAAAACTTAAGAGGAAGCAAAACACTGCGAAGAATACAGGTCAATACTTACTTACAGTAATTTTATGAACTCAATTAATACTATTTCTAAAAGTCAAGTAAGAATTATTCCCAAGCCAGCCTTGCTTTCATTTTCCCCCATGGTTCTTTTTTCCTGCTGTAACCATCCATGCAGCCTGTTCTAAGGAGTGAGACCAAGAATCATAAAAGTGTCACCTATCTACAGATCCTAAGATGGGCGAAATGCTTAACAAGCTCCAGGAGGCAGCTGGGTCATGGAAGACCCTGTACACTGCAACTTGTGTGAAACAGGGGCAAGGTGGATTTCTGAAATACAGTAACCTGGAACCTAGAGCCTAACAAAAACCAGACTGCAGTAAAACCTTATTTTGTAACCATGCCAGAGTGAGGAACAAACATTTCAAATTACTCATGAAGACCAGAAAAAAGCTCCCAATTACAAAACCTTTCAAACCCAAACATCTCTTAAGAGCCCTAACCTAAATCTGAAGCAGGACATAAAACTTCTCAAAGTTTGGAGAGGCGTTTCTAAAGCTTTAGATAAGGAGTTATTTCTGTCTCCCTTACATTCAACCTGTATTCCCAAACTTACTTTAAACTGCAGTCTTACAACAAAAACCCCCACTGCAATCCAGAACAACACACACTTCACCAACAGCAGAACCAAAGCAGTATTGCATTGCAGTTGCCAAATAGAAAGTTCATGTGTGCAAAAAATTTAAGGCAAAAAAAAAAAAAAGGCAACCTAACACATTAAAAATGGTAACTAAAACAATGGACAAGAAAAACCCCAAATGGAATTCCAGGGACTCTTCCTTACCCACACGCAAAAACTCCAACCTCACTAAAAAAAACCTGTAGTCATTGAAAGATGTATTGAAAGATAAAATCAGCTGAAAAAAAAACAACCTCCCATGGGCCAAGGATATATGCATCTTTTTCATCACAGAAATTGCTTGTTAAGTAAAGTAATAGCAAGTAATGCCAATAGTAGGGGATTTACCTCAACAGGACAATGTATCATGTCTTAGCAAGATACTTGCTAAAGATAGATGCAAAGTACCAAATTGAAGCAATTTCAATAGATTTAATAAGGTTAAAAAAAGCAAGATCCTTCCACAAAATGTGAGAAATTGATGATTTCTGTGCACAACTTCAATCTGCCACTTTATTAAGAAAGAGATGAATTAAAAGCACAGCCATACAGGTCTAAATTGCTTGGGTTTCTTTTAACAACTCAAACAACGAATGGAGCACTGAATCTGATGATGCCTTAAATCTACATTAACCGAACCAGCCACGCTAAAAAGCAACCCAGTAATTTTCAAGAACACAGAACTACATAAACCTCAGAATATTCTCTATTAAATTCAGCAGTAGAAGACATAGTCTCTCAAGCAAATACTGTATCACCACAAACACTGCTCAAAGTACCCAAAGATCAATATTTTGTAGGTTGACAGGTATGAAGCTAACTGCACTTCCCTATCTCTCCCCAGATCTCATAAACATAACACCACCCACATCCCAAAATCTTGTCAGAAAGAACAATAAAAACAACCTCAGTACATGATTATCTGCCCATTTCTCAATTTTAGCCTATTCAACTTTCTTTGAGAATACAGTATTGAGAATTTTGAGGATATACTATAATAGTATATACTGTTATACTAATAGAGGACTACAATTAAACACATTACAGAAAAAAAGGAAAAACCCATCAGCCTCATCTCTGTAGGCATAATTTTTTTCTTCTAATGAAAATCTACACGTTATGGTCTACCATTCACCTGAGCAGCTTAAGTAAATGTTAGAGAATCATGTCTTGACAAAACAGATCAATCAATTAGCAACATTCTAACAAATACAATAGCTTGAAACACACTACGTTCAGAGAAAACTTTTTGTCACAGCATTTTAAAATGAAAAAAAAAACCAACCCTGAAATATAAAGGACTTACGTCTCATGGGTGCCAAAAAAGAAAATAGGCATTTTATTCATAGGAGGCTTTACTGCTCCATCAGGAACTTCATCCACCTAAGAAAAACACAGCCCATTAAAATTCAAATCAAATAGCAGTCAAAAACCCTTTAGTAGGAAATACATAAAAATTAAGCATTAAAATGGGAATTTTAAAAAAAGCTATAGAGAGGTAAAGCAGGAACTGAGATGTCTTTTAAACGAGTATGTAGAAGAAATACAGCAGAATCATAACCAGCACTAGTAACAATAGAAAATTGCATTACTTTAAGTTTACAGAGATACTTCTCACATGACCATTTCTTTTAGAAGTAGAGATTACAGGTTAAAGGCACAATTTAAATTCATCTATACTGCCCATCCTTAAGGAAAAGGAACAGCAAGACTTCCTGTCCTTATGCTGACCTGATAACTTGTAGAAAGCCCAAACGTCAAGTACTAACCAAAGATGTAATCAACTCTAAAAGAACCACAAATTCTAAGTCAGCAATTCAGCTAAATACCTTTTTACCTGCATTCCCACATACAACAAACGACCTACAGCAGTCTCAGAACTTGGCATGCCTTTTCCACGGGAGCACAGAGAACACAAAAAACGACTGGACAAGTTACCACATACACTTAGCCTATTCAGCAGAAAACACAACAGACATAGCCCACTTAGGAATAACCTTGCCGTAATTTCGTGTTTTTCCCAAGATATGGGGATATTTTTTTTTTTTT
>VWZN01005907.1:746-18541 GCA_013396955.1 Regulus satrapa | reverse complement strand
CACCCCCTGCCATGCAGCCTGGGGCCGAGCCCCCTCTGGCCATGTGGCCAGCTTGAGCCTCCTTGGCCATGTGGCCAGCCCAGGCCCAGCTCCATCTGGGCAAAGACAGGCTCAATGTTACCTAAGCTCCAGCCGTAAGGAAAAAATGAGAGCCTCTCTTTCCTGGGCTTTCAATTTTGAAATGTGTACCTCACAGAGGCATACCCTCTTCTGATTAGCTTGCCACCTCTGTGGGCTGGATTCTGTCTGAAACCAGCACACTTGTGTTTACAGTTTTTAAGATTCATATCCTTGTGGGGAAATACATTGAGTGTAAAGGTGTCAGAAGGGGTGGTGTCTGTGGTAGGACAGGAAAAGCAAATTGTCTGTTTCTCCAGACCTCCAACTCTGCCTAGGTAGAATCTACCATGTCTGAGTATCCCTGTGTTTCCTGGGAAATAGCACCAGCCTCATACCCCTGGCTCACTAACATAATGGACAGGGAGGATTGTGATATACTCAGATGATAAAAAGTGGAGATGAAATCTATGGGTCTGTCTTAGGTGAATAATTGAGACATATGAAAGAGACTTTGAGATGCTTGAATTCTCCATAGCCGATCAGGGGGGCAAAGAGATTACAATAATGATTGTTACTCACAGTGTGTGTGACAGTATTTGGCATTTCCTCATTTTTTTTTTTCCCTGGTTTATCCCGATGTGGCTGATGCAGGCATCCTCAGTGCCAGCGCCTATCAGGGCACAAGTGAGGGCTGTTAGCTGGGCTGCGACAGGGACATGCTATGGGGCCTGCCTGGCTCTGGGGGGCTAATCTCCCTGTCCTGGCCCAGCCAACATCTGTGCTGGCCTGCTGCTGCAGCTGGAGCACTGAGATGGTCCCTGCACAACCGCCCAGAGCCTGGGCCTTGCCTAGATGTGCTCTGGATCAGTCTGATGTCATGTGACACTGGGAGCACAGACTTGCTAGGGGAAATAGGGCACAAGCCTTCCTCTTGGAAAGGTGACAAAGCAGACATTTTTTTATCAAGTTTGTATCCTGTGTAAATCTGATATGATCAACTAGTGTATTAAATCCTGCAATAGTAAACAAGAAGGTGCTTGGAGGAAAAGATTTATTGCCTTCTGGGCTGTATTGTAGCAACTGATTTGCTGCTGTAATGATAACTAAGAAGAACTTGGTGTCCCACAAAGTTTATGGCTTGATATGAATGTTTGTTTTAGATACTGCATCTCAAAATCATTGGAAAGTGTGTTTCTGGGGGAGTTTATTTTCAGGGGCTTTTTTTTTTTTTTTTTTTTTTTTTTTTTTTGTTAAGAGTATTTGCTTTAACGGGAAGTTTTATTCCCATGAAATTCTGATGGTGAAAACGATTCCCAAAATGAGGATCCCACTCCATGTGGGGAAAGTGGCAGAGGGATATAAGGAAGAACTATTACTTCTCCACCAGCCCTGGGATTTCACACAGGGCTCAGCACAAAGCTTGGCTTCCGTGGCTGTCATGGATGTTTAATTAAATTCAAAGCAGAGAGCAGCTCAGTAGACAGCAATGCCTGGTGAGGCTGTGGAAAAGTGCCAGACCATATGCTATGAGAACTTCAGGCCAGTGGATAAGGTGCAAAGATAGGGAATGGCCTGCAACATCTGTTTTATGTCTGACCGTTCACTAGGTAGATGGTTTTTGATGATACAACAAACATTATTTTGTATTAATGATAGAACTGCTTGGTGAGCTGGCTAAATATTTACTTAGCTGCAAGGTGTAGATTTCCATGTGAATTATCAGGCCCTTCCTACCTGAGCGTGGGGCTTGGCTAAACAGTGCAGCAGGCAATAGTGTGCAATTCCATAACAGGACACTAAGCAGGTGGTTGTTTTGTCACACAAACGGAAGCCCTGACCTTGACAATAATCTTCCCATAAATCTCATTATTTTGAGTGAGGATATTGTTTTTGCTGCCTGGGTGACTAAAGGAACACAGCCTGTTTCAAAGGCTGAACTCTGTCTGCACCTGGCGTGGCAAGTTTGCATGGGTATTTGCTTTGAGAATGTGGGCAGACTTTGGCTATATTAAACACTTTTTCAAATGTAGATGCACAGCATTGCCCTAGCTGGGATCAACTTCTGCAAGACAAGGCTTTGGGACTATGCTTTCTTTGAGAAAATAATCATTAGCACTCGATACCTACGAAGAACATACAACATTAACCAGTGATATTTCATGGCATCCCAGCAAGACAGCTGATGTGCGCTTGGCCTGGTTTTGTTACATTCTATATCTGCTATTCTATATATCTGTGATATTCTGTGATTACCATTCTCGTTGGTGCCTTGCTGACTTTATGAGTTTTAGAGATCTCAGGTAGAAAGTTTGTGCTGTAAAATATTCAGAATGTGTTTTTTTTATTTCATGAAAGCTTTGGTTCCAGGCACTTTGCTTCCTGGCATGATCCCTTTAATGCCACTTTATCCCTTACTTACTCTTACATTTCCTTACCCTACTATACAAGAGCAGTAAAAAGGGGAAGACTTTGTGTCATTCTTATACTTCCTTTGTATTCAAAAGAAAATCTGTAGTAACCTGTTATTTACCTCAGTCATGTTTTGCCCAATGTCTATTTCAGCAGCTCTGAAAAGTTGTCTTCATTGCAAGAATATCTATCAGTGGTCTCCCGGGTATAGCTGTGCCCTCTCAGATGCTGACAATGTACTGAACTGTAGTGTGGAGCCAGGGATTCCAAAGAAAGGAAATTATCAAAAGTCATCACATAGTTCTTTCAAAAAATAAAAGTTAAGATCAAAGCATTTGCTGACTATTCATTTCCAGCTGTATAAAGAGCACTCCTGCAGTGGCAGAGTGACATCTCTCCAGGAAGGCAGCTTCTTGGACAGGGCTCCTGGAATGGAGTTTCAGGAGCAGCTTTTAATGCTGCTCTTGAAATGAACTTCAAGTTATTCTGGAAACTGGTTTCATGGGGCATGTTCCTTCTGGTTTCACAAAAAATGAAGTTTAAAATATTTTCTTTGCTTTGTCTTTCAGGAGAGAAGGAGGTGGAAATTTCTCAAAAGTGTTTTATGTTGTGTCATATTAATTGAACATTTTGTACATTTTGTACAAGAAGTTGAATGGAGTGAAAACATAGGAAAGCAGGAAAGAAAGGAGCTGGAGGCAAGGGCTGGGGAAGAGGGGAAGGCTCTTCCCCAGCCCTGGTGTAGTACTGAAGTTACTTCAGCCTTTCACTCCCCAGGGCAATAAGTGAATTACTTAAAATGCCAATTGATCTGGTGGGAAGTGGAAAGCCACTCTAATCCGATTAATCCCAGAACATGGGATGCCTCTCTGGAAGTGTTGTAGCAGCCACAGTACATGCCCAGCTGTTCTTCTTTCACAATGCATGGTGCAGTTGTCCCTCCCAGGCTCCTGCCAGCAAAAACATCCACTGGGTTCATTTTATCACCAAATATTTTTACACATCTGTGCTAATAAATATAAATCACCCTGGCTGCAACTGCCATTTCCCATCCCACTGTTCCTTGCACCACAGCAAAGATGTGAGTTGAGCTGCGCTGCCATCCTGTTCATCCTCCCAGCAGTGTGATCTCTTCTGTCCTGGAGGAGCTCCCCTCTGGTGCTTATTTTAGCCCCTGAATGTAGGAGTGAGCAGAAGGGGAAAACTGCAAATGAGCCTTTATAGTTGTAGCCTGTGGACAGTCTGTTCTGCCTGCTCCTAGAGGAGCCTGGAAGGATTTTCCTCGAGCTGGCTGCTGTTACAGGCACACATGTGCAGAGCTTGCGAGGTGGCAGAGGTACAGGCACTGCTTGTGTACAGCGCTTTTTCCCTGGCTTAAAACTGTGCTGTGTTCTATGGCTAGGGAAGGCTGGTGCGGCCAAAGTGCAGTACCTCAGCCTGATGCTCTGGTACCACAGTGTAGGTAGGAACATTGTTCAGCAGGAAGATGGGGACAGCACCAGGTTCTTCTTTGGAAAGGGCCTTTCTTGAAGGCTTCATCTGAACTCTCTTTAAGGGCATGCCAAACATTTAAATACTGAAAATATATTTGTTTTCCCCACTGCAGAGGCTTACACAGCTGAACTCTCCAATATTTATGTTTGATGTCAATGGGAACATTGCCTGAATGTGGGATTAAAAGCACTGAGCTGTTCCCTGTTCTGTGCGTCAGGCAGCAGTGTGTACAAACCAGCTGGCCCAGTGCCATGGCTGTGGCGCTGCTCTCACAGCATTGTCTGGTGAACCTTGCTAACAGGGAGCTCCCTGTGCACCTGGGACAGTGCCCTTTTCTAGGTGCACTCTGTGGCTGCTGCTGTGGGACAGGCATGTGACTGTCAGCATCACAGGCTGGCTTCTGTGTTGGGTTGGTCACACCAGTATCTGACTCCTTTTATTGTTCCCTGAGGAGGGCCTGGGTTCTGGAGATCTATGTAATGTGAAAACATGGCTTTGTATGGCCGAGGGGAAGAGGTAGCGCTCAAACTCAACTGAATCTTAGCACATTTGGCTGGATTGACTTATTGGTAGGCTGAGGGTAGAAATGTCTGAGGTACTGATGAGCGGAGAGGACATAACTGGAAGGGGAAGGATGCTGTGGCCAAGGTGAGTGTCCACAGGTAATTATAGATAAACACCTGAACAGCGACTGACTTTTATTTACAGTCACCTGGTGTTCAGGAGATTGCTGACCCTCTTCAGCATTGGTTCCATCACCATAACTCTGAGTAGTACTGAAAAGACGATGTAGACTTTAACCAAATAACTTGTGATTAGAACTTAAAAGTTCCTTGTGGATGCACCAATCCAGCTGTTTGCTCATTCTCTGCATTTCCAGCTTAGAAAAGTTTGAGTTCCCTCTCTGATGATTTGAGTCAGATAACAATGGGCTGGGTAAAAGGATTAGAATATATATCTGGGCTGTGTTCTCTGCTGTTAGTTTGTAAAATGATCCATTAATAACCTGTCTCTGCCTAGGCTGAGTTTTTACTGGGGTGATTTTGACAATAGAGATGTCAATGATTAAAAAGTTCCTGACTTCTCTGAGGAGGGGGTAAACTAAGGTACCTCAGATGGCTCATTTCCAGAGAAGTGGAGAGGGCTCCCAGGAGGATGTAATTCAGATGTGGGATTTTTCCTGCATTGCCATTTGACCAAATGACTGACAGATAAAAGCATGGGTGTCTTCTTATTTTATGCAATTAGAAAGTGTACTGGACAAAGTTGGAAATAAAAATATGGTCTTCATGTCCAATTCCTTCCTCTTGCCACAGGATAGCTGGGTTCCTCTGTTAGTATCTAAGGGCAGATTTGAGGTTTGTATTGCTGTCACAGCCAGGTGATGAAGGTGACTTTCTTAGGTGGGAATTTAAATGCACTGCACCTAGGCCGGTAGATTTCTGTAGGTTTCTGGCAATTTCTTTCTCCCTGGCTGGCCTGAGCAGTGCTTGTCAGTTGCATCCATGAGACTCCAAAAACCTTTGTGTGTAAGTCTGGTCCTGCAGCCCTGTGCTGCAAACATAAGGGAGCAACTGCTCCCTCTCAGAGCAGAGGAAGTTGCACTTGTTAGTGGACGGGTAGCAGTGTACTTGGGGATCAGAGTAACAAGGTCAGACTGAGCTACTCTGCAGCATTGATTCATATAGAAGCAGAATCTTTTCCTTCTGCAGCCCATCACAGGGCATCTTCTGCTTTGGGTGAAATAAACCCCTCCTTTCTGTTTAAGTCTTACAGCTGCAATTGTAGCCAATCCATTGCTCTGACTAGCATGAATGTATTTCTCCAACACTGATGTTCTAGATATCAATGCATCTAGTTTGCATTCTGTTGACATCAGTATTTAATTTTATGTTTTTGAAGCTCAATGAAGTTGTGCCAAAGAATTAAATAAATAAGAACACATGTGTAACTGAGCTGCATCCCTCTCCACAACCTCTTGGAATTCAGTCCTTCACTTCTGGGTGGTCACTGTCCTTGTGGGGTGTTTTTACAGTGAATGTATAGTGGGAGCTGTCTGGTATAAATGAGAATACAACTGAATCTTGTTTACAATTATGACAGTTGGACTATGTTGCCTCAGTTGTCCGTCTCTTCCTGTGGTCAGTGCAAGGAAATTGGTTTGTTGTTACAGGTACAGCTTGGGACGTGTTTCAAAACATGAAGAAATGCTTTGCTTTGAGGAAGAGAAAACATTCATCCTGTGAGTGCTGAGGATGCTGTCTTCAAGCATGAATGGCAAATACAATGTATTAAGTCCTTCAATATGGAAAGGAAATCCCTAAAATGCTGCATTAAGCATTTTACTTCATGCCTGTCCCTGCCTATCATTGCTCATTTCTGTCAAGATAGGCAGAATTGAAGTGGTGAAACAGCTGACTCTGTTCCTCATCCTGTCAGTTTTACTGTCCTAAAAGAAGCTGCTGCCACATTCCTTTGTACTTGCTGTGCCTCTGGCATCCCAGTGGATAGAGAGATGCTGCTGTACAAAATTTGGTGTGAAGAAAAGTGATGAGTTCAAAAATGAGAGAGATCACTGGACCACTTGTTTTTGTAAAAATCATGGCCATTTAATGAGAGAATCTGGAAGAATAGTGGCCCCAAACTCAAACACTACATGTGAATGGCTCTGATAAAAACTCAGCCTGCCTTTTTTCTTTTTATTTTTCATTGCAGAATGCCATTTTGGAAGTGGAAGTGTTTGTGAGTTTTTCCAGATTTACTCTTGCCGTTCCCCCTGAGGGCTATGGCGTGAATCCCTCCTTGTTCCCAGTTTTGTTTAGGGTTTTTGAATCTCAGAGCTGGTCCTGGTAAGATCAAATTCATTTCTGGAGAAGCTTTGAGAGGCAGTTGATCCTGGGAGCATGCTGGGATAGAGGAATGACTTGCATCTCATTATAAGAGATGGAGAAGGATTTGGTCTCACACCTGGTTTGTACATGCAATGTACCTAATGGCTTGGGGCCATCTTTAGTGTTTTTAAGGGCATAATTTTAGTTCATTCTTTTAATATCTTCAAAGGTTAAAGCTTTAACTAATTGCAGATATTAACAGTTCTGTTTTAGACTGCACTGTCTTAATCTCTACTGCTGTAAACTGAATGACACAATGTCTGTGGGGAAAGACTAGGGAAGCTGAGCAAGGAATGGGTTAGGATTAAACCTCCGCCTTAGACATACAATGCGCATTACTACTTTTGATGTGTGTTCATGATCTCAGCTCTCACTCAGCACCAAAAGGGTTATGAAAAGGCTCTGCTGAAGCCATTCTCTCCATCTACTCTCAGACAGAAAACTAATTTCTTTTGTGATCTTTCAGCAGTTACTCATTCATCTCCTCCAGAGGAGATGACTTTAATGTCCTGTGCACATGCAGTAAATGCAGGCATTGGCAGTATTTAAGTGCATGCTGTACAGTCAGGCATTTAGAAACAGAAATTTGTGCCAAGTGGAGCTG
The DNA here is from genome assembly GCA_013396955.1 of Regulus satrapa. Lineage (NCBI taxonomy): Eukaryota > Metazoa > Chordata > Aves > Passeriformes > Regulidae > Regulus > Regulus satrapa. The sequence continues at coordinate 11,083 of VWZN01005907.1, read as the reverse complement.
CTCAGATGGGTAACATCCAGCTTCTCTGAGAGCGTGTCCCAGTTCCCAGTGGACTCAGCTGTGCTCTCACCTGCACACAGGTCATCTCCAAGGTTGTCATGGGCACTAACCTGAACCTGTAGTCTTGTGGAATCACTCCTGCCTTTTCAGCACTCACTTCCTGGGACCTTTCTGTAGTGCTTGGAAGAGCCTCTGTGTGATGATGCAATTTCAGGGTAATTGGGAATTTTCAAGTCTTTTAAATCCTATGCATCTGTGAAAACAACAGCTGATCCTGCTGCAGCAGGGCTTTCCTAACCCCCAGGAGCCCTGTGCCAGCTCCTCCAGATGCTTGTGCTGTTCACTGCAACCACACTGGCCCTGTTCTAAGTCACCTCCAAGTTGTGGAGCCAAGGGACTGGCTGCAATAGCTGTGGGCTGTGAGATGGGACATCAGTCTGAGCTTTACAAAAGCCAGGCTTGGTCCAGGGAAAGGTGTAGCCTAGAGTGTGTGTTCTCTCCTCCTGGGAATGAGATAGGGAATGTCTGTCCAGATCTCGCAGTAGTCAGTGCTCTCTTGCTTTGACCCAGGTGTTCTGCCTGTGCAGAGGGTGTGTGGTTTGTCTGGGAGATACGGCCTCAATGCTGTTGGCTGCTTCGAGGCAATAGCGAGGAAATGTGTGTAGCTGCAGGTGTACATGGTCATTCTTGTGCCTTAAAGCAGCTTGTGATGTCACAGCCTTGAGCTTCTACAAACTGAGAAAGTAAATCAGAGATGTGCAAGGCTTTGGTAGGGGTGCTGGTATCACTGCCTCACCTGAACATTCCTTATCTTTCTACAAAAATATTTTATTACACTGCTTTTTTTATGTTCATGTCCTGGACAAGGCATAAAAGGTTCCTGTGTATCCTTGCTGTTGAGGACTTTTGCATTACTTTGGAAGCCACCTGACTGAAAACTGTATCAGAGTTCTAAATAGAGGTATTGAAGATACGGAGTACTATTGACAGAAAGCAGTGACTAAGTGTGGGTTAAATCCAAATAAAGATCAAGGGCACATTACTTCACAGCACAATCATGGTAAATTGGACTGCATTTCCAGTGGGGCGTGTTGGGCAATAAAGGAAGAGGGCTACTGGAGCTCTTGGCTTAGCAAGGGTTCACACTCGCTCTCAAGAAGAAGGCATTGAGTAGAACATGATTTTGCTTGATGTGTTGATGATTTTCTGTTTGACCTAGTGAAAGGGTAGGAATAGTTCAGAGGAGCTGAAGCATGAACAGAAGGGATTTTTTTTAATGCGAAGTGAAAAATAAGCTGAAGAAATGGGAGAGAAAATTACCTTAAATATGAAGGAAGTATAGAGGGCAAATTATCAGCATAGAAATAAAAACCCAGAGTCCTACTGCTCATGTTTTAAGTAGGATCAGGCTGAGGTTCAAAGTGGCTGTGGATTGCTTCAAGATATTTGTGTACCTGTTTGGGAAACAGCCTGGAGTTTGTTTTCAGGATTGTTCATTGTTTCAGACAACTTGTTGAAATAAATTAGGCAGGGAAAAAATAAGCAGTGCTGGTCACTTGGTGCTGACCTTCTTGAGTTTACCAACTGATGCTTTTTCTTTCTCTGTTTAGATTCTTGCCCAGTTAGGAAAGCTGGGAGATGACATTCAGGGATTAAATTCTTTGCTACTGGCCATCACTGGTTTTGTCGGAATAATAGGATAGAGCATCCTGGGAGACAGAGGGGACTCAGCAACTTACTATGGCTCTGTTTTCACTCTCTTGGTCCAGGCAGCTCTTGAATATAAGCAGCCTTCTGGTTTGCATACATACACAGAATTGTCAAAAATATGTCTCTGTGTGTTTTTGGAGCCAGACTCCTTGTTAGCTGCTGCCTGTTTTGCATAGGCATGTTGACACAGAGTAAAGGCAATGAAGCCTTATTTATCAGGGTTTTGTGTCACACAAGCATCACAACCAGCCAGACCCTGACAGGAGCTATGTCACATTTTCTGTAACTGGTCATGGCCTTGAGGTGGGAGAATTTTCAAAGTCAGTAAAGCCAAGGAAGCATTAGAAAAGAACTGGAGGGTAAAAGCTTCCAAGCTTCTCCTATAAAGTGCTGCACTAAAAGGGACACGTGCATGCTGTGCTCACTTCGGAAGGAGTTTCCCACTTTCTGTGTTCTTTGTGAACTGCAGTTACTCTGAGGGTTTGGTTTTCATAAATCTCAGAAATTTCAGAAGCTTTGAAAGGTAAATTAAATTACCACCAACTACGCTGCTTGCTTTCTTTTAATGAACACATTTTTCTCAAATTGAAATATAATTACAAAACTCATGTACTCTGAACATTACATTTATTCAAACTGAAAATGATATTCTTTGCAAGCTGCTTTAAAGCCAAAATAAAAACCCCAACCTAATTATAGGAGCAGTGTGGAGGAGGTCTGCTAGGATATTGTATGATACATTTTGACAGCTGCTTTTTACTGGAAAGTTGTCAATACCCTCACAAAAATGTTTTGAAATGCTTAAAATGGGTGAATCCAGAATCAGTAGCTGTTGTGTCTCCATCAGAGTCAAGGACTGGTGCAATGCATTGGGCTGGGGCAGAGGCATATTCTCATCTCTGCTGGCCTTCTCAGCTGCATCCAGGAGCTTTTGCTGAAGTAATAAAGGGTGAAATGGAAGCTGTATTTGGCACACAGAAGAAGTCTCCAAAATGTTCTTTGGAAGAGAGACATTTCAGATATTTTGGATTTTAAAGCTTTGGCATGGTCACTGTTATAGTTGTGGTCTGTAGGTCAGTGGCAGATGATGTGGTTAGAACAGTGACTGTTCTAAAATCCCTTAACCCCTTCCTTTCTTCCATGGCTGTTGCCATGTGTACATGCAGTCCTCAGACTTGGCGAATGCTGACAGTTTTGACTCATGGTAACTGAGTCTCTGAACGTGCCAAGCGTGTGGAGGAGGGTCTGGTCCACCTCTTCTTCAGCCCTGCTGTTTGCAACACATTGCCAGCACTGCCATGGTATCCGGTAACTAGTCCCCTTACTCTGCTGGCCCCACAGCTGAGAGTAGCCATGCTGCTGCCCCTGGCTGGGAGGGCCGTGCTAGCTGGACTTCAGGGCACACAGGCTGCCAGCGGGGCTGGATACGGCCTCCCTCCAGCTCCGGCATCTGCACAGCAAAGGCATGCCTGAGTCTCCTGCCTGTTTTTTGGGTAGGGCATTGTGGCACAGTAGGGCACCTCTGAACATCAGTTCCTGAATATTCTCTGTGGCTGAGTGGTGGGAATGCAGGACTGCAGCAGGTGGCACATCAGCTACTGGGTCAGATGGTGAGATGTGTGCTGCAGGGAGCAGAGACCCATCCTCACCATGGTGACTGAAAGAAGGGTGTGCAGATAGCTGGCTGGCCAGAGAGGGAGAACCAGAGTGTGACTGCTGCACATTCAGTCCCGTCTTTGCTGCATGTGGGTTCCTGGTACAAGTGCTGGAGAATCTTATCAGTGCATCTGGTGATAATCCTAGGGGTGATATCAGAGGAGTCCAAGGATAAGGAATATTCAAAAACCTTGTGTACATTTGGTGACTGGCACTTTGTTCACTGTGAGGATAGTATGTGGCTTCAGCTTCTTGGAGTATCATGGGGCAAATGGTGTTCAATGGCACAGCTGGAGAGGTATGGTTTTGACTCTTAAAAACCCCAAAGAGCAGACAGAGAGGAAGAAAATGGCAAAGAAAGAACTCGGGAGTTCTCCTCATCCTGTGGAGATGGCAGTTTGTACTAAGTTTTTTGGAACATTGGCTTATTCAACATGTTTCAGGGAATATTGCAAAGAAAAACACTTCCCTAGCTATGGATTAAAGAAAAATTGTCTATTGAGGGAGCAAAAAATCCCCCTTTTTGGAGGGCTGGCAAAACAAAAGGTAGAGGCAATGGAGGACTGCAGTTCAAAAGGAGGAAGAGATGTTCTTGACAATGGAACTGTGAATGGTGGATGTGATTTTCACTTTAATGCATTGCAGTCTTTCCCAGAGTGTCTTTGGTGCCAGATCTTGTGCCTAATGGTGGCATGCATGTGGATAAGGAAAATTGGAATTAATTACATGCTGTGTAGTAGCTGTCATTGTTGAAGAGAGAACTTTTTTCTGGGAGATTTAATAACCCATGTTGTTCTTAAAAAGAAGCAGTAAATATTTTCTTGATGCCCCATATAGGCAAATTAATCAGCAAGTTAATACTGTTAAAAGTAAAATTGTTTAATCAAACTATTTGGGCATGTGTAAATTTAACAGGGGGTGCAGCTCTTCTTTGCAGAAGCACAGTGAGTGTAACCTTGCTATGGCACTCAAGATAAGAGAACTTCTGCAATTTGTAAGGAGTTTGCTTATTGCTACTCAAGATAGAGAAAACTTCTTAACGGAATACAAAGTGCGCACAGAAGATATGCAAGAAAAAGCACAGAAAATGGACTATATAAAGGACTGCATATATGCTGGAAAAATGTGGCAACAGTGGAGGGGAGATTCCTCCCGTCACTCTGTCACCCAGCGCTGCTTTTGCTCGCTTTCCACTTGCTTAATTACTAATAAAAAGGACCGATTGAAATTATTCGGTCTCCTGTATTTATGATAATACCATGTGTGATTCTGGCCCTGAGGCTGAATGCATTTAGGGATTTCACTGGTTCAACAAATGCTCATTTGTGTCAACTGAGATTGACTCAGACTTCAGGGGAATCAGATTTACTTTGATTTAGCTGAAGTGTGAAGTACATTTAAGTTGTTTTTTTGTTTTTTTGTTTTTTTTTTCAAACTATCTGCTGGTGTGAGTTCCAGAAGCATTTACTGGAATTTTGACCAAGACACAAGAGAACTATCCCAGGTGGCCTCTTACTTGTTTTTATGAACATCATTATTCTAAGACTATAATTACTTGGAAAATTAGGATTACCACATGGCAGGAACCGAGGCACCTGCTTCTCCTTTTGCATAAGCAGTTTGGTCATGTCTGTCCTGGGTTTCATGGTCAGGTGTTGTGTTCGCAAGTGGGGCTCAGGGTGTGGAGTCGATTTGTTAGCAATGAGCATGAAGTCTTTGATGTGAGAATCCCCACCGTCCAGTGGGACATTATCATGAGGATTTTTGGTGGCTGTATGTTAATGTTTGTGGCTTCTGTGAGGGGATCTGTAACTGACATTTCCAAGTCTTTTGTACAGAGAATTCTTAGGACTTACTGCTTTGCCAGATTTGCATGTACAACATCCAGCCAGTATTTGAAAGAAAAGGGTTGTATTTAAAGCTTCACTTTGTATCCAAATAATGAACCTATAAAGAACATAATAACACAAATAATGTACATATAATGACAACATATAAAGCACAGAATGTGGCATACTTAGGTCACCTGTTTGGTTTCAGCTGGCTGAAATGAGTTTTCAGTAAGTTACGTGTTCCCTACCCTGTTTGCACTGCAACAGTTTTTCTCTTATTAATATGTGATTTAGTTAAATTACAGCGTCAGCGTTTTAAAGTCATATGCACTAGACCGTAAGGGTCTAGTTCAGTGTTGAAGGGCTGTTTACTGTAGTTCTGCTCCCTGGCACTTCAAGGAATGGTGACCTCCTGGGCATTTTCCCCACCAAGATGCTTTGGAAACTGTCATAGTGCTCTTGCAAAGCTTCATCTGCACATCTGCTGGAGCACTGCAGTGACGTTGTGGTTTTGGACAACAGGTTTCCCTTGAAAATGGAGATTGAAAAACAACTCCCTCCGCCTTATTTTGATTTTGAAATTAATGGGCTTTCAGGCAAAGGTATGGGAATAGGAATAACTGTTCTTTACTAGCAAGTTTATCAAGGCAAACAAACAACAGCAACTGCAGCAGTGAAAAAAACAAAGAGAGCTAGGGTTCGACCCTCGGGCACGGAGAAGACGAGGTGAATGGCGGTTCGGCCGAGACCGGGAGCAATGGAATTCCCGAGGCTGAGTGAGGTGTACCAAGTGTCCGTGGTGCTGGCTGGAGAGCGTGGAGGTGTCCCAGCAGGGCTGTGGTGCGGAGTGTCGAAAGGCACGCGGAAAAACTCCGCATCAGCACTGGAGAAGCGAAGAGAGGCAGCAGCCGCGGCAGCTCTGAGCAAGGCAGCCCCAACGGCTGGTCCCGAGTTCCCGCGCAAAACGCGGAGGAGAACCCCACCCCCACAAACCGCAGGCCAGGGGTTTCTTTCCGAGCAAACCCCTTCTCCTCTCCCCTCTGCCCAGAGAATCCTCGTGCCCCCATGCTGTTTTTATCTGCCTTACTCAAAGTCCTTTGTTTTCTTAAGCACTCACATCAGTGCGCCTAGGAATCTAATGGTAAAAAATTCTACAGGTAAGAAAGAAAAAAACCAAACCAAGCCCCAACAATTGATTTGAGAGTTAGTGATTTAACTCATGGCAGAATTTGGCATTTGGCTGGATTAGGAGTTGTAGAAGTTGGCTTGATCAGTGATTTACAGATGTTGAGAAGATGTTAACCAACGATTTTTGAAGAGCACTGTAAACTAAGTATGTTTATATTAGCGATTCTTTGATGTGAAAATCTATTCAGAAGGTGCCAGGGCACTATCTGAGAACAGCATCAAGACCATCCCAATGTGTAATTTTACAGCAGGCGTTTCCTGCTGTTACTCCATGGGGATGCACCTGGTGTGTGGCACAGCTGACAATGCCTGTACAGGTACAGCCATTAATGAGATTTTCAATAAGTTATGAAGGCTCTCACATGACACAAAGTGGCATAGGGTAAGCTGCTCGTAGCTGGCTCTGTTAGCATCAGCCTTGTGCAAACTTTTGAATAGTCAGGACTGGTGCCTGAGGAAATGGAACTTCTTCCTATCAGGAAAATTAATCCACGACCGTCAGAGGTTTATGTCCAAAAAGGAGACAGAGGAGTCCCTTTACTTTATTCGAATAAAGGGAGAGGCCATGGGGCATTCCCCTGGGATCGCTCAAAGTTCCGGAGGACGCAGCCTCCCTTTTATCCTAATTTCCCGGCAGCCTCCCTTTTATCCTAATTTCCCAGCTGCATTTCCCTTATCTCTTTCCCCATCGGCTGAGGTACTTGAGATGCACAGACTTCCTTGAGATGCACAGACTTCCCGGAATGCCTGATTCCTAAAAATTCCCCTTTAATGTATGACCCTCCCTTTTAATTCTTAACTCTTATGGAATTTATGTTTTCTTCCCCATTGTTTCTTTCATCTTTCAATATTCAGTTTTATTCATCAGCAAACCTACAGTTTGTTTGTAAAAGCAAATGTCTTATAGCCATTCATCAATCATGAATGTTAGTGGAATCCTACCATTGTTTCTCCTATCTCTTGGTGCTAATCCTGTCTATCACTAGACCCACAGTTTGTTTGTAAAGACACAACCATCATTCCTCTCATTCCTAACCAAGCCAGTTTTGGAATGTGCTCTGGATTTGCTAGCACTTATGATTTCAGATGAAAACTAAGAGCCAAGTCACAATTAACCCTCAGGAACAATCTGCTATAAGGTACCTGAGGGAAGGTGACCAGTGCAAAGTAACCCTGTGTGGTTTCAGTTGTGTTTCTCTGGGCTGTTGAATGTTGGGAAATATTTCTGAGTAAGTCAGCCACTTTTTAAACTTCAGCTTAGGATATTTTTGCTCTGCTTGTCTTTTCAGATGCATGGCTTATATTTCCAGCTGCATTTCAGACAAACTGGTTGACTGAGGGGTTTTACTGATACAAACAAGCAGGTGTGCTCCAGAATGCTGCTGATGGGGAAACTCGAGTGGAGTTATCAGTTGGATTTCATTAGAAATAAAACAAAAACAAAACAAAAATAACCCAAAAAAAACCCCAAAAAACTTTCCTTAAGAGGGTTTCTGCTCTACTTATGCTTTTTTTCCATCCAAGCGGGAGACCACACAGGACAGCCTAGGAAGATATCAGACGTATGGAGTTCATACAGGCTGAACTTCTTTAATCTTTAATCTATGCAAATAGTTCAGGGATCAGGCATGCTGATGGAGCATGGTCAGGACAGGTCTGTAATCATGATTTAGCTACCAACTGACGAGCCCCACACTAGGTCAGGTTTCTGAGCTGTCCTTTCTAGGACTGCTTTGCTTGAAACCCAAGGGTTTCACTAATTGGTGCTGTGGATGCCAGGGCAACACAAAGTACCACAGACCTCTCCACAAAACTCTGAATCTCTGGTTGTATCTCCTTTGGCATCTGCAGTGGGCTGTGAAAAGAGCCCAGAAATGAATAAACTTAAAGAAGTAAGAAAATGGAAGCAATGCTATACAAATGTCACTCTTGGGCCAGGATCCAATTTCCTGAACTCTTGATGAAGTGGATGACCAGGAAATGCAAAAGAAAGCAACCAACAGCAAAAGTGAGGCACATCTCAGCAGAGGAGCACACAGGTAATGAGGGAGTTATGATGGAGAGGGCCAGAGCTGTGAACTTGCTCCAACAAGGTCACAGGAGGACAGTGGTGGCTGCTGCCGAACATACACATCCAGGGTCCCCAAGGCAGTGTGGCTGTGTGTGGGAGGGCTGCTGACTGAGTCCGAGATAGCAGCATGTATTTGACTGATCACAGAAGTGATCACAACAGAGGGCTCTGTGTGTGACTGGGGAGACGAAGAATTTGGGCTCTGTTTTTGTATTTGAAAGCCTGCTTCTCCTTAAGTCTGTCCTTTACAGCCAATAGAGGCAGGCTAGGTACTTGGGGGAAGACTACAAAGGACTGATATAGGGCAGTGTCTCCCTTGTCTCCTTTCCTTCATTCTTCCCTCTCCAGTCCGTTATCTTCTCTGTGAAGAAACAACAGCAGTTCCATAAATGGAGTCTTGGGTAATGCTTTTTGTCCTAGTGTCAATAGGGTTTAATTAGTGCAAGGCTCCACATTCTCCACAGCTGGTGAAGGTGAAGGAGCTAAGCAGCAGGACAGCAGCGCTTTTCCTCTCTGGCTTTGATGTTGGAGTAGTGGTGACTTTGGAAGAGCTTTGGAGGAAATCTCTGAGATGTAAAGGAAAGGTCCTCAGAACTAGGTCCTCTAGAGAGTACTTCCTCAGTCCCTTCCAGTGAGGACTTGGCTCTCCATGCCTGCAGTAAAACCTCTTGGCAACACAGCACACATTGCCAGTTTTGGTCATAGCTTGCCTGGAGATGGACATTCTGGGGTGTTCTGTTCTGAACTTTAGCTGGGTGCAGGAAATACATGAAAGACAACCAGAAGTAAATAACTGACCAGTGTCATGCAGCCATGACAATGGTTTCTGATGCACTTCAGTTCAGGCCTCTGGGCCATGATGAGTGTAGGACAATCTGGCGATGCTGGTGACACAGCCCTCTGCTGAGCTGCAGTGTGCAGCCAGGGCAAATGGTCCTGCATGTATTTCCTGGAAAAAACCTCTGCCCTTCCTTGGGCAGCACAGTGCAACTCCATTTGGCTCTGCTTTGCTCCCTGCTTTCCTGTGCCAGCAGCAGGAAGGGTGGGGAGGGTCAGCCCTCAGAGCTAGAAGCTGAAAGGAGCACCTCTGCCCGAGTTTGCAGCTGTGGCAAAAGTCCCTCTACCACTTCAGCATCCTTGGTGATGTCTCTGTTCATTTTTTCTCTTTTTTTCCTGTCAAGAGAACATTTTGTTGAGGGAACAACAGCCTGTTGTTCAGTCTGTCAGCCCCATGAGCTGCATGTGTAAGTCATTAAGGATGTGGCTGTTGAGCATCTCCTTTGTATGATAGATCTAGAACCAAAGGCATGTAAGTCCACAGAACAGACTTGATTCAGTCAACCAAAATTATAGAGTAGCTCTAGTTTTTCCCTTTTTAAATTGATGGCAGAGTTTTAATGTGGTCATAGTACAAAGTCACATGATTTACAATCAGATGGACTAACCACTGACTTATGTCATGGATTTTATTGATTAACAAGAGTCAGAATAGCCAATTAACAAATTTTATTAATTACAGCAAGCAAAACAAGGAGGCAACGCAGCGCTGGGCGACAGGAGGATCTCCGTCCTGCTAACTGCCGCGCCTACCGAGGTTCCGGCCAGCCCTTTTAAGTCGCTCGCGGGCCAATCATTGCAATACTTCTAGAGTACTCTGCGCATGCTTTGAGGCTGTTGCTGGGGCATCTGGCTTCACTTCTGTTCTTCTTGGTTTCTAGAAAGTACTACTCAGAACCTTTACAAAAAGCTAACTACAAACATCGAACAAACAGACTTTAACGAACAAACCCTTAATGAACAAACATAATTCATAACAGTCCCCCCTTCTTATCTAGGACAATTCTTTGCTTTGTTCATTAAATCTTTTTAGTTCTTGTCTA
>VWZN01005905.1:77178-88896 GCA_013396955.1 Regulus satrapa | reverse complement strand
AATGCATATATACACAAAACTGTACACTTGGCGTGGTGCTTGGGGGCATGGTTTGGAGGTAGACTTGGCAGTGCTGTGTTAATAATAGCTGGACTCAGTCATCTTAGATGTCTGCAATTCTTTGACTTTTCCCCCTCAGTCCTGGAAGCATATTGACAAAAAGACCTATCAATGATTTTAAGTGATATTCTGAGATCATTTTTCAACACATTTATTTTTCTTCTTGGTCATCTGCAGTAGAATTCATAAAACATGGCATGGTTTCCTGGCAGTCAGAATAGAAGCACACTCTTTAGTGTTGTCAAGACTTAAAAAGATGAGTTCTTACTAATGATGTGAGGTGTGCATAGTCCTATATCCAGAAAAGGATTATATGCTCTGACAAGGCCCTTTTGTTAGTGTTTTTGGGCTATCAAATACTTTGTGTATTGAAACCAGTCCCCTTCCATTCTTGAATCACAACACCTGGTCCTGTTGCACAATCTGAGAATTTGTGTCTTCCTCATCAATACATCCTCTGTGATTAATCATAGCCCTGACAAGTAATGAACATAAAATCACCATGGGTTCACCATTGAAAAGTGACTTTTCCTCTATTCCCCCATTTGCCGCTTTCATCCCCTGCCCTACAGGAAACCTTAATGAAAAAAAATCAAAAAACAGGAAAAGCTCAACCCCCATCTCCATCCCCAGTCTTAAAACAGAGACAGGTGTTGCATTATACAGGGAGAGTGTTTTCTTCAGTAACAATATCCTGGGACTTATCTTAGAGAGATTAACCTGTGAATAATAGCCAAGCCTCAGGGTTAGCTTCCCAGTAATTATCTGTCAGATATTTTCACTAGTGGTATCCTTTCAGGTCAAGAGGCAAGTATGAGGACTCATATCCATACTTCACAGCAAATTATTCTTCAATTACAGTGAATTTTGATCCTAAACAAATGTAAATTGAATTTTCCTTCCTTTAAGATGCTTCTTTGTAAGAAAAAATCCAGGGAATTGAAAATGCAGGATATGTAAGCAGCTCAGACGGTATGCAGAATCTGGGACTGTAAGGAAATACTTCAGAAGTTTTCCATTCACACAGTTTTGGAGGGATCTGTACTTCACAGATAAATATTACGTCTTTATAGCAATTTGAGCTATTCAGTGTCAGGTATTCGTCAGCAAGCCAGTTCATGACAAAGAAGTCACCCCGCTACAAGCATAATTTTGCACAGAGATGATATTTTAGAACAAAACAGTCATGATGCAGCAACTCTTGAGCTGTATTAGCCTGGCTCTATCCTAAGATGCACTGCCAGGCTGGGGTTCATCCCAGCTGGACGGAGCCAGTAGTATCAGATCAACAGTCAGAGGATTTGTGTGTGGCTGGCTCATGTGAAGATGCACTCAATATCCAAAATTTAGTGAGGGATAAATCCTACCCTATGTATGTTCACAGTAAGTTTCTCCTTATATATCTCTGATTGGCCCTCAACTTTTGCTGAATCTTGCTTGGTTAAACCCTAATTGTGAGTCTATTCTTGGAGCCAGAGTTCTGACGTGGTAAGGTACCATAGCTCTGTAAGCTGGAAAAGTATATACAAAGCTCAGGAAAAAGGGGTTAGATGATGGAGTCAAAGTATAAATCCCATGGTAGCTCCATTTCTGTGAGAGAAAACAATTTTTATCTTTATTATGCACAGTCAGTAGAGAACTGTACATGGTTAACAGCTTTTGGATAATTTAAATTCCCTTATTCTGTCAAGGTCATCAGCATGAAAACCTATTGAAATGAATCCTTAAATGGACATAATCCACTTTAAATCATAACTTGAAGTTATCTTTCTTAATCTGACTTATTGCAGGCCTTAGACCATGGAGAGGGAACTATTTAGAAAATGCACTTGACTTGTTACTTATTGTTATTCTGTGTTTGATTTTGATTTTGCATGGGGCTTAGCTTGCATGAGAAAAAATCAATAAAATCTCTTTCAGTTTTGTTTATGGTCTGTTTCTCCCTCTGGATGCCCACACAGTGGTGGTTACATATCAGGGTCTATTCTAGGACATGAATGTCTAAAACCAGGAGGGATTAATTTGATTTTTTTCATCCTGGGTTTTATAAAAGTGTTGTTTTTTTTTTTTTTTTTTGAGATAGTATGAAAGAGATTTCTTAACAAAATGCAAGGTTTTTGAGGAAAGGAATATGACAGAAACCCAGCCTGGATTAGGTACGTCTGATCAAATGTAAATATTCACAGCTGAGACAGTCATCACAGACTGGTTTTTTTAGTCAGTGAAGAGAAACAAGCACATTCAGGTTCGAAGATTTTTCATTTCAAAAGACACACCTAAAATAAAACCACCACGTAATATATGCCTAAGATTCTCTGCTTCTCTCTGGGGAATAAAAAGCAGCCCAGGGTGACAAGTTTGGACAGAGACTGAAGATTACTAAAATTATATGATTTTCTTTCCTATCTGCATGGGATCTCTCTGTCTGTCACTCATGCTGAAATTGCCCCACTGTGCAGAAGAGACACTCTTCCTTGGATGAAAGATCAGGGCTAGAGATTAGTCCCCTAACAACTCAGCTATGTGGTGATGATTTTCTTCCTGCTAGCTTGGATGCCTGGCATTCTTGCCTGCAAAGGGGGAAAACTTCAACAATAAGGAAAAAGGGCATTCCCTTCTAAACAGCCTTTAAATTGGTTCTGAGATCAGTTAATAGGGAAGGAGTAGGGGCCTATGTTAGCAGAAACCCTTTCTCATCTCTTTTTGCAGAGCAAGGTTTGAATCTAAATCTATTTCTTTTGTGAAAGCTTAGGTCAGGATGTTTCTGCATAAAAGAGTAAGGAAGTGTGCAAGGTACCATTGTCCATGTCTTGGAAGGACAAAGAGAGTTACTGAAGGGTTATAGATACTCAGGTTGAGAAGGGCTGGCCAACCTAGGAAACTCAAATTGAGATAAACTGAATCATAGCAGTTTTTAAGCCATGAATATGGACAGTGTCAAGGGGACATACTCCTTTTAGTGACATCCTCTGCTCTATTTCTGGAGATAACTGTGATTAAATTTTATGCATGGTCTCAACAGGAAAAAAAAATTAGTAAAGTTTTTGACATGACACAGGAGACCTTGCTGCAGTGAAAAATCCATAAGAGTGGTTGCAGAAAGTAAAGCTTGAAAATGACTATACTGAGGAAGTATCAGAAGACAACTCTTACACTAAGTACATCCTTTCTTTGACAGGTAGAACAGATTTGTGCTGGGTTTGTGTGTGAGCCTTAATTCCTTGCTGAATATATGCTCTGATCTTATGCTAATGGCCATACAAACATGTATTTTGGGTTTGTTTGTTGTATAGGAGGTGTGACGTCCATATATTTTAACAGTACTCTTCCCCAGAGAACAAAAAATGGAAACTAGAAAAACATTGGCAAAAAATATTTCAGTGGCTAGAAGTTGTTGGTTTAAGCCTGCTGGCCTAGAGAAATAAAAATGCAAGGGAACCAAAGAAAATTCCAACCTCCACAAAGGAAAATATGATATATATGTCCAAGCAAAATGTTTCAGTTGATCCCATTCTGTAGTTCGATTTGTGGGGGTTTTTTTCAGGGTTTTTTTTTTCTTTACTGTTCAGCTTTGTGGCTGCTTTTCTTGTGAAAGGAAAAACAGTAAGCAAACTCCCTCAAGTCAGTCCAAGATATAGTTGCTCCTTTTTCATTTTTTGGTATTCAACATGTGAATTAAGAAGGGAAACAGAGCCAGAGTCTTGCAAAATCCCCTCGGCAGTGTAAACAATGGCTGCAGTATGCATTACTGATAATGATAGTGGGTGATATTTTTTATTTTGCAGTGAAATATGCTATTACTTTATTTTAAACCTGAGGCAAAGTTTATCCTCATTACAAACCTATGGTTGTTGCAGTGGCCTCATGAATGAGGTCCAGTGTATGGGAATACTGCCCTAAAATATATATAGGGAAAACTGGAAAATCAAAACACAATGAAGACAGCAGTGACAAAAGCCAGCAAAGCAATAAACAATAATGTGTTAACTGAGGAATAGTTTGATTATTCAATTTAACTAAGTGGTGTCATAGTATATCTTCTTACACATAATTAAAGGGGTATGCTTTGTACACCAAAACTGAAGTAGCAATAATATTAATTTCCATGAGGAAATTGATTTTCTACTATAGTATAAATATTTTCTCTTAATAGTAAAAAAAGCAGCCATCACACACATATCATGACTAGATTAGATTTTAATCAAATTCCCATTGGAGTGATATGTAATTGAGCTTTTCAATCAACATTTAATGTTTTGATTTTAAAGATGATTTAAAAGACAATTTGAAAAGTTTTTTGCCTTTCAAAGAAAATTAAATATTTATATTTTTTTAGCCTTTAGGTAACTTGATCGTTCCTTTGAGTTTCTATATTTACCTTAATTGGTAAATAATAAAAACATATTTTGTGACTACTTCAATAAAGAAAAAAATAAATGAAACATTAAACCTTATGAAGTAATATGTGAAAGTTAAGAAGGGAGGAAGCAGGCATGACAGCTCAGAGGCTAAAAGAAACCAAATTGTAATCTTCGCTGGCTAAAAAGAAAATTTAACTTTTGTAATTCTTTAGCTATGTTATCAGACAAGACTTTTAGCAATTCTCACAGAAGGTAGATGATCTATAGGTATTTAATGTATTCATGAAAATTGTGCAGAGTATTGACAGAATTCAGAGCCTGGAGTGGAGAATTCTATCTACATGAGGGTTGCTGAGCCAGAGCCCCCACTGACGTACAAATCCAGTGAGCAGAAATATGTGCAAGCCGGCACCTGTGCTAGGCAACTGTGCTATGTACATCAACACATGTCAAAACCAGGCTTCTCATTAGTTCCCACCTCAGGCTGTGTTGGATACACAGGAAATGCATGTCCAAAAGTTGGACATGACTCACAAGGAAACAGGTGAAAAGCATGATGCTGTCACTGCCAAGCCAAGAAGCAAATTTATTCTGCCTGACATTTCTTGTGATTGGACTCAAACTCCCTTTGCCCTCTGTACCAGAGTGGAGGCAACTCCTCCAACCTACTATGTCATTACAGCCAACCTTGCAGCAAAATAAGAAAATATTTCCTAGGTTTGTCAGCTAACAAACTGGCATTTTTTTCTGTTTCTCTGCTGGCAAACTTTTTGCCTTTTGGCCTTTGCTGTGCAATGGAGGGAAGGGATCCAGACCCTTTGCATCCAGAGGGCACAACTCCTGGGTTGAGCATCAGGAGAGGGAAGAACATCTTTTCTTGATCAGGTGATTCCAAGCTCATGACTTGTTTGACATGCAGCAGCCCCTGATTACTCAAAGGCTCTGAGAAGTTAAATATTTTACCTTACTGTGATACCTAAATTGCTCTTTAGTTGCTTCATTTGTAGGCCAAGAAGCTGTGTACCTCTTCCACATTCTCAATGAGTAGCTAATTAGAGAAGATGTGAAGTTTTCCAGGCAGGAGTTTATTGAGATGACTGTACCAAGATTCATAACTGTGATGCAAGTAAACAGTCCTTCTTCCATTGATACTAAGACTGGTGAAGCTGATGCAAACCAGCTGGGCCTGGTGTTACAGTTTATTTAACAGTAAACTATCTAAAAATATTGATTTGCACTGTCTGTTCTTCAGCTCTCTGCCTCTGACCTGTGGCCTCCTCTTGTGTAAACACACATTCTTTGGTTGGTGAGAGACATAATGAGGGTCTGGTTCCATCAGCTGAAATCAGGTTTGTTTAAAAAGCCTCTCTAAGGACCCACTGATGGTCCTTATAAATCTGACACTAATAACAACATTGTGACCTGCATGGCTGTGTGGCCATACTGATCCAAAAAGGCACAGGCTCAAACAACACAGAGACCATTTTAACACATTACCATTTATACACCAAGAGATTTTGAAGTCTAAATTGCAATATAGAAAAGCTTCTTTGATGCCATGGACCTGCAGTGGAAGTGGCTGGCTTTGTTATGGAAGACCAACTAGGACTTGGCTTGGCCATACTCTGTCTCCTGCAGTGGCATTTCAGTGGCAAAGAGGAAAGGATATTGGCTGAATTTTGAAGGGCATATTCCTCTTCATCTAAAAATGGAGGACCTGAGTGCCCTCAGGGGGTCTGACTGTCCCTTTAGCACCTATTATCCAGTCCTGCCAAAAAGCACCTATCAGGACAGGATAACTGAGGGCCATATGGGGAAGAGCACTAATATATGTCCTGGAGTACAGATATTTTGGAATATTTAGGAAATACTTACTTGATGCAAAGTTGAATTTAGGTTTGGGTGGGAGTGTGCAATGGACTAAGGTTGAAATTGGGGTCACTCATTGATACTGGTGGTAGGAGGGGAAGAGAAAGATCCTTAGTCAAAGAAGGGCAATGAGCCTTTTCCAGGTAATTCTGTCAAAAAACTTCCATTGCTTTTTCTTTCTAGTAAAAAAGTAGTACTTCCTTTTATTGGACAAGGCCAGAGGGCCATTACTGGATGGGTGAGGACCAGACTGTAATATGATTATCTCTTGCCCTTCACCATGGCATCTCTGTAAAAAACAAAATTATTTTTCCTCCTGCTTGTTGCATTTCAAACCAGGCTGTACTTGCAAAGAAAAATCAGTCCCTCCAGACTGTATTAACAAAGGACTGAATATAAACCTCCTGCAGGAGCTGATTATCACAGGCTAGATACATGTCTCCTTCTACCTGTGAACCTGAATCTGCAGTGGAATGTCAGAGCCACTCTGCACTTTTTTGGTCAAAGCACATAGAGCATAACACATTGCGTAGGAGTCCCTTCACAAATCTGGGCACTTGAAAGAGATGCAGCTTAAGACAGATGAGATCATTTTTTTACATTTGAATAGGCTGCCCAGGTAAGTGGTGGAATCATCGTACCTGAAAGTATTCAAAAGGCATATGGATATGACACTTGGGGTTATGGCTTAGTGGTGGACTTGGCAGTGCTGGCCTAATGAGTGGACTCAATGACCTTAGAGATCTTTCCCAACCTTAGCCATTCCAGGATTCTATTTCCTCTCCATGACCTGTTCGAATAAGTTGCTTTCTGGAGATACCTGCTTCTACTGGTTCCAAGAAAAGCTGAGGAAAACTTGTCTGTACACCGAGGTCCAATGTAAATTGATCAGAAGACTAATCAAAAAACCAATATTAGTATACAATTTATTGTATCCATACATTTCTTTTTAAGTCACATGTTCAGAGTTGAATGCCCAAACTAGTCATATATTTCTGGAAAGAACAGATGGATTGAAAGACAAGTGAAAAGAAAGGAATATGTGAAATTCCTGCCATTGAAGCAAGCTGAAGGGAAATTTCCACTAAGCCACATTTTTGGGTATTAGGAAAGCAGTGAAATTCTGCAACTCTGGATGCAAATATACAGAGGTGGTTTCATATGAGAAGTTTAAGCTGACCAGTGAAAAGCAAAGCTAACTTTCTTGTAGCCTGCTACAGAGAAACTGAGATCCTTGTCACTTATTAAAATTTTATTTTGTTCCCCCACGAACAAGGCAATTAATTATTTAGAAAACCAATCAATCAGGGGTTAGATGTACTAATCAAACACATTTCAGCTGCTAAGTATTGCTCACTTAAGACATTGATCAGCTGTAGGATGCTCTTTAGACCATTTAGGTGAGTATTTTCTGACAATGTGCTTTAAACCCCCTTGAGGTCAAATCTTTGACACCGTCTTCTGGACAATGTGGAAGGTTGAATGCCAGACTGTCTGACAGACTGTAATTATTTTCTGTCCTGTTGCCCTTTCTGCAGTCATTAGGGGATCAGATTTCTGAGAAAGCCAGAAAAGTTTCTTGTACTGCAAGCAGCTAATAGCCTGAAAATGAGCCTCTTTTGTTATGTTGATGTTTTGTCACTGGATGTTGTTTGAGGCCCAAGATCGATTATTTAAGGCTAACTCGACTGCTATCATGTATTCTTGGTCTTGTCCAGCTCTCTGCTTTCTTGCCATTTCTCTCATGCTGACAGATGTGTGGTCTGTATTGAAGTGCACTTAGTCTGCTGGTGGTACCTTTGGCTGCTCTTGTAAGGACAGATACCAACGGGAAGCCCCACAGGAGTGCTGATCCAGGGTTCCAGGACTCTCCAGCTAGATGCTAAATGAGCATGAGGAAGTCTAGATTTTCTGCCTTTCAGGATAATACCCTGAGTGTTCGTAGACATGGCTAAGGAAAATTAAGACATTTCCCAATAAATAATAAATAATTGAAGAATTAGACACATTGTTTGCAGTCCTAACATGACTGCAAATTTAGGCTATTGCCTAGCAAGTTACTATAAAAATTCCCCTTACACTGACCCCTGTGGTAATTGGAATTTCAATTATTCATTTTCAATTACAAGCATAGCATGATGATCACAAATGTCATTAAGTATTAAATTACATCTAATGATGGATGGAAGGATAGATAGATGCCTCTCCAGATTCTTACTTTATTTAATGGTGGTAAAACAAGCTCATAGTTTTTATGGAATATCTTTTTTAAATAATAAAAGTATGATAAAGAACCCTTTGTTTGCAGCAGATAAAACCTTGGTAATGTACATTACCTGTTATAAGTATCCATTAAACTGTTGACTTTGCACAATCGTTAAAATGAATGTTATATGTATAATGTTTTAATGTATGTGTTAATAATATTATGTTATAATGTATGAGTATGATTTATTTTAGTTCTGTTATTAACAAAGAAATTTAGAAATAGAAGTGTGATAAATATATTTTTTTGGATTACAAAATTTGCTTTTGTAAAAGATAGGAGTGAAATTCTTCACATTCTTAAAATAGCCTATCTGGGAGAAAATAACCAAGAGCCTGGGAAAAGAATTTATCAACCAAGAGTGGGGAGAAAAATTGGTGCTGCTCCAGAGTGGGAGGAGGGAGGGTGATTTTGAATAATGCATGAAGAAATATGAATATGTAACAAATTGATGCATTTAACAAAGTGTGTCTTTAGTTAGCACATGCCCTTTTGGTGGAATGCCAGGAGGCACCCCGGCCATTATAATTTTTTGCTTTATTGTATTCCTCTTGTTGTCCTTTATTAAATTTTTAAAATATACCAGAGAAGTGAACCTCATTTTTCACATTACCTGAGTTCAGTGTTTTCATCATCTGTGTCATTAAGATGAGTGGTCCCCAGTGTGTGTGTACACAAAGGCCTGCAGAGAGTGGCAAGGCAGAGGGAGGCTATTTGCATCCCTGCCTTAATAGAAATTATATCCTGGTGGTCATAATTGGAATCTTAGTTTAGCCGCCTGTTCAGTGCCTTTCCATTGTGCCTTGTGTATGTAGAGCGAGCTTAGTCAAACACTGTATTTTAGCAGTCTGGAGTCACAGAATCGAAGATTGAGTGGGGTGGGAGGGACATTAAAGATCATCTAGTCTTAATGTCCCTGGTATAGGCAGAGACACATTCCGCTAGATCAGTTTCCAAGCCACATCCAATCTGGCCTTGAACATTTTCTGGAATGGGATGTTCACAGTTTCTTTGGGTAGCCTGTGACCCTGCCTCACCACCCTCACAGTAAATAATTTCTTCCTCATATCTGATCTTAATCTCTCTTCTTTTTTTTAAAGTCATTCCCCCTTGTTCTGTCATTCCACGCCCTTGTGGAAAGTCCCTCTCCAGTTCTCTTGTAGAACACTTAGGAGCTGGAAGGAGCTCTAAGATCTTCCAGAAGCCTTCTCTTCTCCAAACCTCTTTGTCACAGGAGAAGGGTTCCATCTAATGAACTTCGTGGCCTTCACTGGATTCTCTCCAACCAGTCTGTGGAAGAATTGCTGGGGAAATTATCAGGATGAGGCAATGTCAGAAATACATTTGACCTTTGTTAGATGACCTACCATCACTTCTGTTAATCTCCATGGGCAAATTTTATACCCATGAGCAAGAAAGAGGAGGACAGGGTTTTTAGAACAGGTTTGGTCCTGAACCAGCTCTGGAGCTACAGGGTATTGTGGGAGGCAGAAAACCACTGGGGTGCTCTTGCTTTAAAGCACATGCAAAGGCTTTAGCTATATTTTGCTGTTTATTTTCTGTATATTTTGCTGAGGCCTGCAAGCTGTTGGAGGAGGAGGAAGCTTGCTGCTGAAATCCAAGCTAGTTTAGCTTCTACAGGGGGCAATGGGTGTTGACAGTGCTAAGAAAGAAGAATTGTCAGACTATGATCAATTTGATTATACTGACAGAAATTCTTATTTTATATTCTTGGCATTATTTAGAGTAGTGCAGTAATCTCACTTAAGGGGAAATCCTATTTCCACACTATTGCAATGAACTGCTGAACAATCAGGCACCCAGTCTAAAGAAAGTGCCTTGAACTATTGATTTTAACATGTGCATGGATGCCAGACTTCAGATCTTACATTTCATATGACTTAATTTTCCTATTTCCTAAACTGATAATGATAAAATTTATTCAAGTGCTGTTCTGATACTTAATTATCCCACAACTGGAAGGTACTTTCACAATTACGTCTGAACATAAATAATGTCTCTAAAATGGTTGCTGTACCCATCACAGTTCTCTTTTATGCAAAAAAGACATGAGACTCACAATTTTAAAACAGCTTGTTCACAGCTTTATACTGGCAGAGACATTGTCAGAGTCAAAGGGAACCTTTTTCTTAGGTATCCCTTTTCTACCAGACTTAGTTTCTTATTGTCTGAGGGGAATGAGAGTATTCTTACCAAGTCTATTTATCTATAATTTACGTTAATCCCTTCTACTGTTAACCTATTACCCTTGTGCAGGGGGATCTTTTTTCAAGAATACTACTCTTTCTACTGTACAAGTTGATTGTTCTCCCATTTCCACTGCCATCTTAATCTTTTCTGTCCTCCCTCTTTGTCCCCTTTTCTTTTTCACATATGTCTATACAAACCATGACTCAGAAGCATTCTTCTGCTAGTTACAATGTGTAACCCCGTTTGGTCATCAGCCCTTCAGACTGTCTTCTGGTTTTATTTATATATGTATCCACTGTCTCCTTTTTCATCCTGCCTTCCCAAAAACCTTCTTGGAGGGCTGTAACAACAGTTGGAGAATCGTCTACCATTGTGACTACGGATTGCTGTTGCAAGGCACAGCATTTGCAGCTCAGCCACAGTGTCATGAAACTAATTAGAATTTCAGGGCTCCAGTCAGGTTTGTGTTGCTGTCAGCATGTCCCAGGAATTGCTGCCTTGCAGATTTTACAGATATGATCTCATTGGAACTGATTAATAACTCTTCAGGGACAGTTCTATTAATTATCCCCTGAAGCGGGCATGCTTCTTCTCCTGGAGAGTCCTTGGCTAGCTGAGTTGTGGAGGGAAAAGGATGTGCCCCTTCAAGACCAGAATAAAAGACCAAAGGGCTGCTTTCCCCTTGGGATAAATTCAGGAGTTTATTCTGGCTTGGATCCAAGGGGCGAAGGAGGAAGAGGAAAGGTTGCATGGGCTTTTTGAACCAAATGGAAGGGGCTGGGGAATTAGAAGTATCTTAGCCAATGAAATGGCATTGTGGGGATAGGGAGAAGGAGGGGATAAGTTATATAAATCATCAAAGCTGGGAGAGGCAGATAACACTGATGGTTTTCTGGGCATACAGATACCAGCAATTTGTGATACAAAAATAAAATACCAGAATCTGCCCCC
>VWZN01005905.1:51224-70366 GCA_013396955.1 Regulus satrapa | reverse complement strand
CTTATTTTTTTTTTTTTTTAAATCCCATATTTGACAACAGCTTTTTGATCTTAGCTCACTTCAGTATCCCTGTGGTCTGAGCCTCCCACATCCATGTTAACTTTCTGTCAGAGGTAGTGTTTTCTATTAAGGTGTTTGAGTAAGAGAGGGTAGACACACAGGCACAGGGGCACAGACAGCACCTTTTTGTGTCAGCAGCCCAGATACTCAGATGTTGTATAAGTGCTCTGCTCACTCAAAACCCTGGTATCCAGACTTAGCTCTTTATTTGGTCACAAATGTGTCCCTGTTAAGGCAGCAACTGTTTTGGCCTCTTCATACACTGGCTAGTCAGGCAGATGTTAAATGTGATGCTTCAGGGTGTTGAAGGCAAAGTCTTCTGTTTTCAATAACTAACCAGTAACTGAGACCCAGATTTTGCTCTCCTGGATTTCCAACACTTCCTGACAGAGGTATTTTCTCACTTTTATTTTACTCCCTGGTCTTTAGTCAATGCTGTTTAAACAGCATAAAGTTTCACCTAAAGGAGAGTGGTGGCAGATAGCAATCATTCATTAAAAAGAAACCCTTTCAGAGACAGAGGGAAGCAGGAAAGATAAATGGCAAAAAGACTATCTAGGCATATTTCTGGTTAAATACTTCTGGGGCCCCAAGTTCAGACACTTGCTCCGGGAGCAAGCAGCCTTTCTCACATCCTGGTTTTCAGTTGCTCACAAGCTGCCTAGGTGTCTGAATTTTGTGATCATGAAATGGATGAATGATTGCTCCATCCAGCTCTGAACCTTTCACTCAGGATTTCTAAACTGTTCTTTGCAAAGAGCAAAGCTGCCCATCAGACAATGTCAGCAAATGAACCAAAAGGATAACTGTTTTCACTCTGAAGTGAACCTATTGTTTGGGCACTTCAGAGCGTGGTGACAACAGCTTAAGATGCTCCTTTTCTTTATCATTGAAAAAATTGCTCTTTATAGAAAGCTAACTCTGAATCCAATTTTTTTTTTTTTTTTATGATGTAAGAAAAGGCCATGGTAACTGTCTATTTTTCTCTGTTTACATAAGTTCTCTAACCTAAGTCTGATCACTCATTCATTCAAAAGCAAAGAGACTTTTGTGATAATCTGAGGAAGATCTTCTGCTTGTTTCAGCATATCACCATTGAATTTCAATTATTTTCACCCTTGGCTAGATAGACTGCAAGGGATCTAGATAGCTGAGTGGCCATTTGGTTTAGTGGATTGTAATGTGTGAACTTGTAGGAAATAAAGGAATGGGTATAATTATAGGGCTTTACTCTGGTATAATATAACTATATATTTTATTTGAGCTCACCAATTATATTGCTTCGTGGTAGAAATTATTTTGTACTTTTCCTCTTTTATTTTCTCTTTTTTTTTTTGAGAAAAGTCATTACAGATTCAACTTGAAGAAAGTAATGAAAATTAAGATTAAAATGCTTTCCCTATAATTTTATAGGAATGCAGCCTTCAGAGCAAAAGTATTCTTCAAATTTAGGTGATTAACTTGCATTTACATGAGTTTGTATCACAGCAGAAATATTCTTCAAGTGTTTGGTGGCAAAAGAAAAATATCAGCTTGTTGAAATCACGCCTCCTTGTTGTTGCACAAAGTTCAACCATGAGTAACTTTAATTACCAGAAATAAAGTGATGAGTCTTAATATGGCAGTCAAGTTCAATTTCCAGTCTTGCTTGTATCTCCATTGATGAATTGGTTGTAGGACCAGGCTTGGGAAGTCTGTGAGCTGTGCAAGTGAGTAAAAAAGAAGTAATAATACAAGGGGGGAAAGACAAATAAAAATTACTTTTAAAATCTTATTGCTGTTTGTCAAGCACGCATGCAAGGATGCAAAGTGTTTGCAGGATACACTGACATAAGATTATTGACATTAAATTTGAAGGAGCTTCTCTTTCTGCAGGTGAGTCCCCTTTGCCCTCTGTCAAGGTCCTTAAACCTGCTGTCCTAGTTACCCAATCCAAGCACCTGCGTGAGAGATCATGGCTATTCACTGAGGTTTCCACTGAGAGGATCATGTGGGCTCTCTGATGTCACATGGCACTCACCCTTATTCAAACCCTACTCCAGAGCTGTCTGTTGTCTAGAAACAACCTTTCTCTCATTTCTCCTTTGCAGAAATTAGGTCAAGGTGAAAAATGTAACAGTTATAACTAAAACCAAATTGTCTTTCCATGCCATACAATATCCACACATCCATAGGTGCATTAGTCATCATCTGCTTCTAAAAATTAATAGCAATAATAATAACAACAATAATAATGTGCAAGTGAGCTGATCACGCTGAGCTGAAAACTGAGTAGTTTCTGTGGCAGTTAATTGTGTTTTGTGTGGCTTATCATTCAGACAGTCTTGAGTTCAGCATGGAAAGAAGAACAAGAAAAAAAAAAAAAAAGAGACAATGTTTTAAAACAATGTATTCTGAGAGGGCATCACAACTAGTCCTTCATCACCCCTGTCCACAAAGGCAGAAGTCCAGCTGCAGTTCTCAATACCAGAATATTTTTCTAATAAATTCAGAAATGTGTCAGCAATTTGAAGCAGCTCCTACCCCACATTCCCATATCACTGGGGTCAGCCTACCAACCCAATTACAGTACAGCAGAAATTTCACCATGACTTAAGAGAAACCAAGAGTTTTCTTTGGTCTTTTCACTCCAGTCCTGGACCAGCAGAGTCCAGGATACTGGTCTCTGCTGAACACAAATGTGCTACATCCTGGATAAACTTATTGAGGTCAGGATGCCTATGTGCAGCTCTGAGGTATATTTTCTCCACCTAAATATCTATTATATCTACTGCTATTGCAGTATTAGAAAAGTTCTATTTCCTGTATACATCCACCTTGTTATCTTTTTGAAAAGGAGATTATAGCAAACCATTTAATCAGTTTAAAACTCTTTTCTAACTTTATGTCCACTCTCTTTTTCCCAGGAAGTCTCCTAGACCTTCCTTGCTAACTCTTCTCCATGGCTTTATTTGAATTCAGGCCTGCAATTTATTTTTTTTTCCTCACTTGCTGGGTTTTGGTTTGGTTTGGTTTGGGGTTTTTTGTTTGGTTGGTTTTGATTTTGGTTTCAGTTTTTTGTTTGTTTGTTTGTTTTGTCAGGTGTCCAACGACCTTTTCACGGTTTTTTGCTGCCTTGCAAATGTTGCCAGGACCAAGAGAAAAAAAAAGCACAAGCAGTACAGGAACTTGGAACCTGGGAATTTCAGATCAAATTTTTGCTCCATACTTTTCCACTATAACTTTACCTTTCTCAACACCTTACCTTTCTCAACACCTCTATTTTACTGATTGAAAGGAAGAAATCCCAATGACTGCCCTGGAGTTCAGAAACAGCTAGCTTATCTAGGAGCAGGAAGGAGAAAAAATGAGAGATTATTTACCTCCTATCTCATTATCACATTTGATACAATAAATCATACTTTTGCTGCTACTGTAGGATGAAATAGTATGCATTCCTAGTGCATAATGGAATGCACAATTCCTAATGCATAATGGTAATGAATAATCAAAGCCTCTTAGCTTGGAGTTTCTAACTCTTAAAACAATGTCACAGTGGATTTTTAATGACCCAGAGAGGAGGACAAGAGCCAGAAGTTCAGGTTGGGACTACAACCTTATTGATTATTTTGTTTCAGACTACTTAAATACTCCTCCTCCCTTTTTTTTTTTTTCTTTTTTTTTTTCCTCTTTCTTATTCTAAGTCTTTGTTCTCTGCCTTTCAACAGAAAGTTATGTTGTGTGGTTTTAAGTAACTTTACAGGCTGTTTTTACTATCACACATGCACACAACATTCTGCAGAGTGAATGGAAACACTGAAATCAAGAACCATACTTCTCCAACACCAAACAAAGGCAGCACCAGAATTTGACTTGGGGGTCCTCTGGAGCAGGGACTACAAAAGATTAACATTTCAGTCTGCTGAGCCCACCGGTGCAGTCTTGCCTTATCTCATAAGCTCCACCAGAGGAATGAATTACCCTAGTTCATTAAGACTCATTTTGAATTGTGGTGAGAGGTCACCACATAAGTCACCTCCAGTCTATTTTGTGAATAATATGGATTATGATAAAAGCTGGCTGGGAGGTTGAAGCCCAAGGACTTTGTTTTCTTTATCCTTCAAGGTGGGTAGAATGCAGGGTGGGGAAACCCTGATCTGGACACTTCCTAGCACTGCATAGTAGATTATAGAAAAGTCCTTTTTGTTCTTTTTTTCTTTTTTTTAACCCATGAATGGGTGACCTCTTGATCTCTTTGACCCCTTTATTTTTTCCATGAAAGAACTAAAACTAGCTCTGCCTATAAAAAACCCCTTCTTTCACTTCAGTTTTCTCATGATTAAATTCCCTGCTGTGTTTCTTTTAAGTGCTCTGATGCTGTCCTTTGGAATTGGGCAGATGTTTAACTCTTTGAAACGTTTTTTTTTTTGTTTTGGGTTTTTTGTTTTGGTTTGGTTTGGTTTGGGGTTTTTTTGTTTTTTTGTTTTTTGTTTTTTTTCTATTTAGTAGTGGGCTGCAGTTAAGGCATGTTTGTCCACATCAGGAATATATGAGAAGTGTATCTACAGAGGCATCCAGGTCTTACCATCTAAAAGTACTTTGCAAGTGATACAGGAATTTGCATCAAAACTTACCTCAATCCACAGAATGCCATACAAAATAAAGACTGCCTCCATCTTGAGTAGATGACTGGGCATGCATTAATTACAGTTGTAGACCTCTTCAAAACTAACCATGTCAAACTTAGGTAATGGAGGGTAAGGCTGAAGGAAGATGCATATGATCTACTTTAATAACTTATGTAGAAATAAGTGGGAACTAGTCATTGGGGAAAAGATGTGAAAATAATGTTGAAGAAAATGGATGTGCTTCATTTATTAGTTAGTGCTGAGCATGCATAATCCCACCAGCTTTGTGGGAGCTGTGTTAATTCATCAGTGTTAAAAGGATGGTCTTTAGGAGAGGGAAGGTAAACTTGGATAATGTTTAGACCTGGTGTTGGAAACAAAGCTTTTTCAGGATTCAACTAAATCCAGATTCTCTTTACCTGACCTCTGTCAAGCCTCTGTAGACTGTGGTTATTAAAGATGAGTGTTCATATAACATTAGCAACTAATTGAGATCAAGGTATCATTTTGCTACTTGTGATACAAATAAACTGAATTTTGTCCCAGAGGAAAGATAAGCTTGAGATTTACTGGAAGCCAGTAATTTACCAGCTAATGTTTCTAATTATTCAATGTTCAAAGTTTTCAATGCTGGACTTAGGTTTACTCTAAAAAGATATGTGAATTGAATTCCACTAGGTCTGAGCATGACTTCCTGTATTCCTCAGACAAGCAAACCAAGCCCTTTGGCATCCCTCTCTTGGCTACATTCCAGATGTGCTTTGTATCACACTACTAAATATGATATCCAGGTGCAGCCCCTGTCTAGATTTGGGATCCCAGGGTGTAAAACTCCTCTTCCTGATTTTTCTCACCCCATTGAGCAATCCAAGTACCTAACTTTAGGTAATGCCTGCTATCCCATCTATTTTCAATTCTATGCAGTCCAATATAAGCCAAATAAACCTGAAAGAAATAACATACAATATATTACATAGACTTGTACTGGCAACTAGCTTGTGCAAGAGGCCACCCTCCATGGGGGCAGTCAAATTTAATTACCCACTTGAAAATATGTCTAAGGTTTTGAGTACAATTTTAAAATTTATTTTAAAAAATACATTTCACCAGAGGACTGATCTTGTTCTGATCTGTCAGGAGGGTGCTCAGGACAGGATTCAAAATGTAAATATAGTCTTAATATTTTAGCCAAGAAAAAGGAGATTTCAAATTAAAAAAAAAAAAAATCCCGGAGCTGCCTCTTGGAATGTCTTGCATTCAGGGTCATCTTTACATGAAATGTCATTAATACAGGCAAAGTGAAGCACAAGGAGTGTTCATGTTTCAATGGACAAGGCACAGACAGCTCCTCTTTACCTTATACCTGAAAACTAATTTCACTGAGATGTGGCTGTGGGTGAGTTTAACAGATCTGTAGTTTTCTTTCCTTCACATACATCTCAAGAAAAAAGATCATTGTTCTTTCTTCAGCCCTGGTTTACAGAAGGATATGATGAAGGGAGAGTGAGATTTAAAAATGTGTCAGCTTTATATTGGGAATTGCTGTGCTGAAGTAAATTATTGCCTAGCAGTGAATTATCATTTTTGTGAGATCTTAAAAACCAACAGCTGTGAAATTGACTTCTAACTGATTTTAATTGAGATGGACCGAAACTTAAAATACCAGAAATAAAAATCCTGGATGCTTGGTGTTGGGTCTGGCTGGAATGCAGACATTTTTCCCCCTAGCAGCCCTTAAAGTGCTGCACCTTGGTAGCTAGAAAGGTATGTATAAAGTGCCAGTGCTTTGACTACTGCTGAGCTGTGTTCTACAGCATCCAGGCTGTCTCTCCAATATCCCCCCTCACCAGTAGGCCGGGCTCTTGGGAGGAGACACAGCTGAACAGCTGACCCAAACTGACCAAAGTGATATTTCATATCACATGAGCTCTGCTCAACAATTCAAACTAAGATAAAGGAGGAGGAAGAGGGAACAAAGTCTTTATCTTTCTTATAAGCCACTTTAAGTACTGAAAGGCCACCATAACGTATCTCCCAGAGCACACACTTGTCCTGAAGAGAATTGGCTGAACAACACCAACTCTCTCAGCCTGAGTTTATAAGAGTTGTTCCATCCTTTGGATACATCTGTTACCCTCCTTCTGCACTTGGTTGAACTGGTCCATGGCTGTCTTGCACTGGAGGCCCCAGAGCTCAGAGGACAAAAATATCAAAACATGGACTATTCCCTAAAACCAAACCCTGGTCTTGCTGGAAAAAAAGCTACAGAGATGCTATGAAGAACAACATTCCTCATGAGCTGTATCAGATAACTATGGTCTTTCAGAGCCTTGGAGGGGACCACTGATGATGGTGGACATCACTGGGGCTTTGGCAGCAGATGTGATCCTAGCAAGAGATTATTATAGCTCTGCTTCTTTGTCAGGAGAATTATTCTCAAACCCAAGAGGGTCAAAGGATGAATCCTCTTTATTAAGATGCTGAATAAAAGCTCTTTGTTGGTGACAAGATTCTAAATATAAAACCATACATTTTTTCTGAAATCTGTAATATTTCAGAGCACGGTGTTAATCTTAACAAATTTATTAGGATACCTCTGTGGTATTTATTGAGTGCAAGTATGAAACAAGGATGATAAAAGCAGGGTAGTAAATATAACATGTTAGTGATGCAAAAAAATGTGACTCCTTTAAGCAACCATATTCCAATTACTTTGTTTACTATTGTCTTTTCAAAACAGTTTTAAAAATCAGGTTTTCTTAAAGTTGTAAGGTTTTTATTTTCTTTTGAGTCTCTTTTCTTTGACACTACTGAAAACCCCACACTAACTCAGAAACCTACAGAGCTGATTGTTCACAAAGACACCTTGTTGGATGATATTGCTTAGGAGTTGTTAGTAAATTCAACTTAAGTTTGGATGGCATCCTCCACGGAGCTGTAGGCTTCTGTGCAATCACTAGTTTTGTCACTGCATCCAGACTGAGTTAGCCATTCTTTCTGCCAAAATGTCTCCCCCAGGAATCCAGATGGCTACTGCTACTCTCTGTGAGACACTTTCTGGTTTGGTCCTATAATCAGAACAAATGATGAGAGTGTAATAGAACACAGACGGCAATTTGGAAATTATGATCAATCTATTAGTCTTTGGGGGCTAGTATCACAAAATAAGGAATGTAACACTACTCCAAATTTAATTGAAAACTCTCTGCATAAAGGAAAATTAATGAGAAAGGAACAATTTTGTGTTTCAGAAGAGATGAAATGATGGAACCTATGGGTGCATCAAAGATTTGAGAATTGTACTTGACTGTCTCCTGTGACAGGTGTGATATTACTGAGTCAAAAAGACATGCGTAAATGTCTTATACTCTGTGGTGCTGTTCTGGCAAACAGGCCAGACTTTGCTCACTTCTTGCTCTCTTTCTCACACCTCCTCAGCATACACTGATGTCAGTGGAAAAACAACAAGGTTGTTAAAGACATTGGAACTGATGCCATAAAGAAAGTTGTGTTTTGCAAGATGATTATTCGAGCTAACAATGTCATTGCTGTTGTGTTACAACTCACCAGCTTTAGTGAGCTCCATTTCATACCAAAAGGGATATATGTGACTTCCTTTGTAAAATTACCTTGGAAGAAATAGAGCACAAAAATTACTGGCTGCAGAAAGTTTTTCTGTATTTCAGTGATTTAAATGCAGGTTTGGATGCAGGAACTCTTGAGATTTCATCTCTCCTCAGTTACTACATTTGTTCCCAGTCTGTGTAACCATAGTATTAAGGCTCATAGGAGCTACTTCTACCAGACCAAGGAGGAGTGGGGATTTATCATTTAGCTTTGATTGCTACATAAATTTTGGCACATTTCAGAAATTTAAGTGCCAATAAAATGACGAGTTTGGGGACAAATTTTGACCCTTTCTTTCTTCTGTAAAAATGCTGCATTTGATTCCACATAATCAATAACAAAATGCATTGGCCTGGACACTTTACAGAAATAAAAAATTTAATTGAGCATAATGTTTCCCTGTTAGCACTTTGTTCAAGGACAGAATAAGCTTTTATGAAAAATAAAGAAAATTTCCATTCATTTCCTCCTGGTGTACTGTTCTGGATGAGGTCAAGCAATCTGTTTGGACATAATACGCTGTCACTTGATATCTTTCTGATTCAAGGTGAGGAAAGATGAAAAGCTGTGAGTGCACATTATTTTGAATAGTATCTGTTTTATAGGAGTTGCTACTTTTTGTTCTTTAAAAAGAGATTTCTTTGGAAAAGAAAAAAAAAGACAACCAAACAAAATAACCCTTAATATATATTAAATAGGGTTTAGATTGTTGGAAAATGGGTTTTATTGATTGTGTTACATGTTTGCTACAAATTTTGGAGATATACTTGTATTTCAGTACTCCACTTTCATTGTGCTGGCCTTGGTTTACTATCTCAGATCTATTTATATGTAAGTATGCATGGGAGGAATTTCATTAAAGAATGATAAGCTGGAAGATTAGTACAAAGGAGAGAGTAAGCATTATCAGAATGAGGGGAATGTAGAAATGTGTAAAATGTTTTTCAGTTTGGGAAAAAATGTATTGCTTATTATCTTTCTGAAAAACTGCAGTTGCACAGTAGTCAAGGCACTGTACAGTTTTTGGCTGCCTTGTTATGTTAACAGCAGCACCTGTAATGTCACAGTGAGAATGCTGGTTTAGGTAAACCATAAAATCCTAGAATGGTTTGGGTTGGAAGGAGCCTTAAAGACCATCTTGTTCCAACACCCTGTCATAGGCAGGGACCTTCATTGGAACAGGTTGCTCAGAGCTCCATCCAAACTGACCTTGACCAACTCCACAGATGGGGCATCTACCACTTCTCTGGGCAACCTGTGTCAGTACCTCATGACCCTCATAGTGAAGAATTTCTTCCTAATGTCTAATCTAAACCTACTCTAAACCTACCCTTTGTAAATTTAAAGCCATTAACTTCAGTTCTGTGCCTCTATGCCCTCACTGAAAGTCCTTCTCTAGCTTTCTTGTAGCCCCTTTATGTACTGAAAGGTACTGTATAGTCTCAGATATGCTGTGCCTAAGATGTTTCACTGCTTCATCTTAATACAAGTGTGTACATGACTTGAGAAGTGCCACATCAAAATAAATATAGATTTTTTTGAAAGAAGTGTTGGGTAGGATTAATCAGCACATTCAACCAGGTGAATTATAGTGTCTTGTGCATCAAGCTGTGAGCTGGATGGCAAAGTTCCTTTTAAACTTGTTCTATTCATTGCAGACAGTGAAGCCTAGGAGGGCTATTTATCTGACCCTGAGATAGACACCTGCATTTGACCAGCCAAATGGCTTTCTAGACTCCACTGACTGTGCTGATTAAGTCTCCTCTGACTGTAATTGAAGTGTAGAAAGACACTTTCCTCTCCTGTGGGGCTCTAATTTTAGGTGTCTGAATCTGACCCTTTATCCACCCTTCTACCAGAGGTGAAATGAAAGCTACACACTACGGAAGAAAACGCACCGTGAAGTATCCCACTAATGTCATGGAGATGGGATTTACAGCACTTTCTAGTTGCTGCTTTATCTGAGAATTTACCTTTGATGCTGTTAACCTTTCCTTGCTACCTTTGCTCACACTCAGATTGCCTGAGCTATACCAGGCTTCTCTACAGCATCAGCAGATTTGGCAAGAGGATTAGGGTACAAGCTGGAACTGGTCCACCTATTAGCAGCTAAAATATATGATGGGACTTCAATCACTGCCAGTGATTGCCATAGCTCTCCCAGTGGCAGCTTTAGAAGAGACCCGAACATTTTGCTTTATTTCTTCCTTTTTGTTTGTGTGCATTTATGCACATATATATTTGCTGTCATCATTATTCAGGTTTCTACATAGTGGGCAGAACAGAACATGAACCATTAAGCTGTTTTTCAAAACCTTATCTCTTTCTCCTATACTTTTTACTTGTAGTCTCAAACCCTATCTACAACTTAGTATGTTAAACAAAAATGTTACAGTCTGTTGCTTCTGTAGTGCATCTGTTCTCTACATCATTAATCCTATATTTGCACAGGAAGACAACTGACATTTTTCTTATGGTAGGATAGAGTTACTAAAAGACAAGAAACATGGTAATGATACAGACAACAGGGTTTTAGGAAGCTGTTCCTTTTAAGCAGTGTAGAGTTGTTATTTGCATTTCTTGCTTGACAGCTGCAGTCGGGAGCTTTCTAAAATGTGGCTGCTAATATCAACTACATATTGTTGTACCAAAAAAATTGTATTTTTTCCATATCTTTCTGCAAGTCTGTGCATAGACTGGATGATTTCCCATGTTGGGGTGGGAAGTATATGCCAGATAATAAAAGCAATATCTTCAGGGCTGACCTAGGCTCATCCTGATAGCACCTTAGAAATGTTTGGGTTGGAAAGGATCATCCCAAATTAATTTTACTTGTCTTGAACCGCTTCAAAACTTAATATTACTGTGCTGGACTCATGGTTTGTGTATCCTCAGAT
Source organism: Regulus satrapa (assembly GCA_013396955.1). Lineage (NCBI taxonomy): Eukaryota > Metazoa > Chordata > Aves > Passeriformes > Regulidae > Regulus > Regulus satrapa. The sequence continues at coordinate 59,175 of VWZN01005905.1, read as the reverse complement.
CCCCATGTCAAAACATGGTTAAAAATTAGGTCATCAATTAACTGAAACTAAGAAAGTGTTGACTAGTGCCTTTCTGCCACCCCAGAGGAGTGCAACAAACTTGGGAAATTATGTGTAAGATACAATAACAGGTACTGAGCTCCTTTTGCTCTGGGAACCAAGCATATGGATCTTCTTGCAGCCAGTCTCCAAACACTTCCAAATACAAATTGGGAATTTTGCATCCCAGAAGATACTAGAATGCTTTATCTTTTAAGCATGATTACTTGTTTTCAGCTAGCTGAACAGTTGGATGGAGACAGGAAATTTACAAGAGCTCCTCTTGGAATTAGTAATTTAAAGAGCTATTCCAGACAGTAACCCCTCTTTTCCATGCATATACAGGTTTTTCTGAGGGCTATATTTATTAGATAGTGATTTACTGGATATTAATATCAACAAATGTGACTTATGTGACTAAAAAGGGGGTGGAGATGCTCACATGAGCTGAATGATGCTGTGGGTTGAAGCTTGTTTTCTTCTGTTGTTGTGTGTACTGGGTGCTAGTAAGTTGTCAGCATAGCCTGCAGCAGGATTCAGATTATTTGCATGTTATTAACAAAGTTGAGCCTGTTAGCTCCAAGTAGACTCTCATTATCTCAAATGGATTCTTAGTCATCAAGAGCCTTCGCCTTTTAGGAATTATAACATATAAAAGTTATCCAAATGTGATGCACTCTTGGCTGTGAATATTGGTATATAAAGCTTTTAGCTGTAACCTGATTCATATCTGCTCTCAGCCCTGAAACTGATGAAAAGTGACAAGTCTGAACCACTGCCACTGACCCAGGCTCTTTCTGTCTTTTTGCTAAGTAAATGAAAAAAAAAAAAAGAAAAATCATGGTAATTATTTATAATAATCTGTAATTTCCCAACCCTTTCCAGCATTATGCAGACTATTTTCAGTGTGTTTCTAAGCACAAAGTGCTGGCTTCAAGGGTCACAGTCCAGTTATTCAATAAAAAGCACCAGGACTTGTCATGCCAGTTCAGAGAAAGTTGTATCTGTTCTCTCCTGGCAGCCTAAAAGAGCCATAAAATGACCCCTAACCTACTGCTCAGGCTTGAGATGGTTATCTGTATAATTTACTAACTGATCTTTGAATAAGTTTGGATTACTTGAAATGTGCACAAACAGCCTTCCAAGTGTATGGATAAAAATATTGCAATGAAATCTCTGTGTTCTACAGCCAATGCTAAGTGTTCAGGGAAAGGCCAGTTGTAGCACAATTTAAACCCCACAGCAAGGAGATAAACACAAACATATTCCTCTGGACTGTGAAGCGGCAAAATCCTTCTTGGTTTTGCACTTCTCTTAGTGTTTTATCTCTTGAGTTTCTTTGATTTTGGAAAAAATTCTTATTCTCCTTTCCAAAGGGATAAGTACCCATCATTGTGTGTTATCGTGTGCCTCCTGGTGTTCTCTGTATGTAGAAGAGACAACTCCTTTACGGCTTCCAAATACACTTTAGTGCCAATTCCACTCACAGGTGGAGAAGGCGGTAATTCTCTCTGCATTATGGAATGTTGTGATATGTGCTACTGAAACGTTCATTTCCAAGCTAAGCAGCAAGCAGCATTACCACATAGCCTGTGGCCAAACCCATTCTAATAGACTGAGTATTAAAAGGATCTAAGAGCTCAGACTTGTAACCTTATTAACACAGTCACACTTTTTGACCATGAGCTGATCTGAGACTTATAGACGCAGGAGTGTCATATATGCTCACAAGATACTACCCAGACCTATAAACACTATCTGAGTGACTGAAAGGTGTAAAAGAATATTCTGTTATCTGCATCCTCACTTTCCCATATATGTGCAAAAAAACCCCAAACCAAGCAACCAAGCAACCAACCAACCAAACAAACAAACAAACAAACAACCTGCCCCCCAAAAAAAACCCACAAAAAACCATGCTACTGGAGTATATCAAGAAGTGATTTCCAAAGGTAATCCCTTTAACTATCCTGGATCTAAAAGTGAAAAGCACAGGATGCTTCAAGAGAAATCTAAACTAAACAGCTGCCATGACTTACATAGTTACAAATCAGAGGGCAGATTTAGATTAGATATGAAGAAGAAATACTTTACTGTGATGGTGGTGAGACATTGACACAGTGCCCAGAGGAGTCATGGCTATACTTTGAACAGTTCAAGGCCAAGATGGATGGGGCTTTGAGCAGCCTGGTCTACTGGAAGATGTCCCTGTCCATGGGGGAGTTGGAACTAGATGGTTGTTAAGGTTCCTTCCAACCCAAACTATTCTATAATTCCATGAAATTCGTTGTCATTGTCAGTTCTAATAGAGAGTGAATATGCTACTGGAACTGAGTTCAGTTGAAATTATTTAAAATCCATATTGAAAACAAATATTTTAGGCCACTAGGGATATTTAAGTACCTTCTTCATGCTTTTTAGATAATCAGACTTCAGAGGATGATGCAGCTTTGTTAGCAGCCAGTTTCATTTAAGTAACAAAAATTGCCATTTTTAGTACACTCTGTGTGAAGCCTTTTGGACTCCTGCAGCAGAGTTTCAGTAGGGATTCAAGGTTCCTGGATTTGAAAGATATGTGACATGAGTACTGAAAATTATTCTGATGTTCTTTGTTTTGCTGCTAGGTCTTACCTTTCTCATACCCTACTGACTAAAGTTAACAGAATGGGAGAAGTTGAAATGTTTTTTATAGAGCCTGTGACCTACCTTAGCATTAGCAAGGAAGTGTTTAACTAATGTCATGTGGGTGTGCATTCAGCTCTCTGCGAACACAGACAACAACTAAATATGAACAAAAGTAGAGGGGGGAAAAAGGAGATCTTCATTAACCCACTTAGATGCCATAGCTGAATTAGAGTCTCTCTGAGTTGAAAAGGCAGCCTTCTTTAACAGATATTACTTTCTATTCTAACTAAATCTAGCCTGAGCAGTTGAATCTACTGACAAGGCACCTATTTTGGATAAACCATTTTATCATCAGTATTTTGATATCTTCCTTCCCTAATAATCTTAGTATTTCCATTTCTTAAATACATCCCAATGCTCCAAGTCTTTTGTACCATTTCGGATAACTTACTCATCTCCAAGATGCTCACATGTCTCAAAGTCTCTGTGCTATTTAGACACCTTCGTTGTCAGCATATGACTGTATTTTGTATGTTTACCTTTGGAAGTCATTCCTCATTAGTGAATCCTTCCACATTCCTGCAAACAAAATGCTATGACAGTGACCACATTTAATGAACCCCTGCTGTTTTGATATATCTTAGGTTTCATAAAACTTGTGGCTGTGAATGCAGCAATAGTCCAAGAAAGCTGTTCTCCTCATGATCATGTATGGGTCATCAGAGCAGGACTGAAAATAGACAATGAAACTTTTGACATGGTCTTGGGAAAAGATGCTTTCTTCTTACAGGAAATCTTTGGAGTTTTTCTTCCCTTACTCATCCAGATGTCAAGGATGAATGAATCTCTGCCATATCTTGAACCAGTTATTCACTGATCCAGAAGACAAAGATGCATAACCAGCAAACTATCTTACTCATAATATAAAAAATGATTGCACTTTAATCTTAGGCAAGGAGTATTTTCACAGTAATCCCAAAAGGTTTATCATTGCAATTAAAAAATAATGGCAACTGTCATCATGATTAGGGTTTTTCAAATAATCATTTTATTATTGTTATTATTTCTTAAGTTTTTTGAGTTAGTGTCTATTAGGCAGAGGTTTCCATCGTGACCTGTCCTGCATCCTGCGGTTCTCAGGTCTCTGTGGCACACAATCTTCTGTGTGACCAGCACCAGAGAAGCTGTGAGTGGAACAGAATATCTGCACACTGCAGAAAATGAGGTGACTAGGAAACGTGTGCAGTGAAAACACATTTCTCAAGAAATAATATTGCCTCAAAACCAAGAATAATATAAAGAACTTTATTTCTCAACCTCTGTGATTGAGTTTTTAGTGTTGTTCCATTCATCTCTTGACCTCAGCCTGTATATAATAAAGAGTCTCAAAGTGCTATATATGTATAAATAAGGAATATATGATGTGAAAGAGGTGATGGTAAGGTAAAATAATTACATAGGTGAGTGGCAGAGAATGCACAGCCAAGCTCAGCATAAAACCTTTTCCTCTAACACTTGAAATATATTTTTGGACCATGTAAATGTGCTTTGGGAGGAAGAATAAAACCCTGTCACTTTTCACAGTAAATATAATTGGGTTGGTTTTTTTTTTTTTTTTTTCTTTACTGTCACAGCATTTATTGTAGATAAAATGTTGGCTTTCTAATGGTGAATGCTCTTGTGAGTTTTTGTGATATTTGAGATTAAAGTAGTTTCTCTTAGTGGCTGCACCAACCCAGAAAAGAAGTTTTGATTTTCTTAATAAAAGCAGTACAGAAAATAACCAATTTTTACTCTATTTAAAATAAAAGTCCTAAAAACTGTGAGTTTAATGAAGACTTGCCCATATGACCTTCAAGTCAGATATACAGAAGGCATTGCTAAATATATAAGGTTATAGAAAAGGTGTGTTCTGATTGTTTCTATGTGCCTTTGGATAAGTCATTGGACTCAGTATTTGGACCAGTTACAGTGGATTATTATGCATTTCTCTTTCCAAGCAGCCATGCTGATTTTGCCCAAGCACTGTAGCCTGCCCATTAAATGCTTCCTTTTACTTCTTGTCTCTAGAAATACTTGACTCTCCGTAGCAGATTGAGGCCCATGACCATATGGCAAATGTCATTCTCCTCCAAGTGCAGAATAACTTCAGAATTGTTTGGCTTTGCTGTGTTAGTGCCAGTCTTACGTAACAGAACAAGCAAGAGCCAAGCCCATAGTAAGCTCCAAGGCAAGATATTGGCAAGAGTAGCAACATCTTTGCAGTGTAATCCAGCTTTTAGATCTAAGCCAGTAATAGCTTTCTTTCTCTTCAGGCACAATTGAATGAGCCTGCATCTTCATTTACATTTATAATTTAAATATGTATGTGTAGATCTTCATCAATTGTGATAACAATTGATTTTTAAAGGGAATTAAGGCCCCATGATGGAGAAAATGAAGGTGCTTGGAGTGTATGGCACAGTGCTAGAGATGACACAGGAGATCTCTCCATATGAGATTGCAGGCAGCACTAGAAAACAGAATTCAAGATAACCATCATGGGTTGAAAATAGGAACCAAATCTGTCTAATATTTTCTTACGTTTATGGGGTTTTTTCCATAGTAAGTGGATAAACCATTTTTACATATTATGATATGGGACAAAGACTAATTTTGAAGCAGGAACTTATTTTGAAAGGTTTCAGTGTCAATAATATTAGAAATCTTATTGCTAGACAAACCACATTTGGGATTCTTCAACTTTCACACTTGGATAATTAGGCAAAAATCTCACCCTTCATTTAAAAAGGAAAAGATGCTCAGATTTTCTAGCCAGAAGGAATGAACTTGAAAGCATTTCCTAATTCTGCAATGAATTGTTAAGATCCAGAATAAAAACTCCTACCCCCTTTCTTTGCTCTACCCCCCACACCTTCTTCCTGAAGCTACTCTTGGCATATAAATATGGATGGATTCTGGAAGACTGTGATGTGTTAGAAAAGACAACTTTTATTTAGCCAATAATTTAGAATAGGGAATGTGTCAACCCTGGTGGATGACAACACCACCACAAATAGTCTCTTCATCTACTCATTATTTTTCTTACCCTATATCCTCACGTCCCTTGTCCATTTTTCTAAGACACAAAAGGTTATCCTTAAAGGATAACAAAAAAGTATTGCCTACTGGGTTTCAGACTGGCATGGTAGCCTTGCTTCTTTTCTGTCTGTTTGGCAAGTTACTTCCCTTCTCTCCAATTCTGTTTCTTCACCTGTAAAATGTCTCCCTCCTAAAACACTTTCGAGTTCCATAGATTTCTGAAAAAGCAGAATATGAAGAGTGGAGCTGATATATTAGAAAGGGAGAGTAGCCACTTTGGCAAGGAAAAAAGGGGAAGCAGAGAATTCTTATATATAACATAAGAAAAATAGACTGAGCAACAAGCTAGGGAAGGAGAGGAGTTGAAAGAAAGAGAATGGATGGATATGAGAGATCAGTTTTATGTGGGGGCTTTTAGAGGGTAATAGATAAGTAACAGAGGAGCCTGCATTCGTCAGCTCTGAGGCTACAGAGGAATCATCGGATCATAAGTCTGAAAGAGATTCAAAAACCCCAGGCCAGTATGAACTGTATCTCTGTAATTTCTGGTGCATGTTTCTGTAATTTGTTTTGAATACTTCCTTTGATGAAGACTCTACAAACTTCTTAGATCATTTATCTCTGTGTTTACCTTACTCTTAGGAAGTTCCTCTCATGGAAATAGTAATGTAGGGAGAAAATAATTGTCATTTAGGGCTGAAGGAATTTAAATATTCTGCTGCCCTGCATATTGACATATGATAGTTCAGGGAGCAGAGTCAACATGTATCAGCCTTTGAAATGGACTTTTAGGGAAAAAAAAACAAAAAACCAACCTTCCTTCCTTCCTTCCTTCCTTCCTTCCTTCCTTCCTTCCTTCCTTCCTTCCTTCCTTCCTTCCTTCCTGCTTTCTAAGGAAAGAAGGTCAAGAAGCTATTTGGACACTTTCTACTTTTATAATGATTTTGTAGGACTGAACAAAACCCTCAAGAACAGTCATGTCCAGAGGAAACCAATTCATCTATTCTGTTCATGCATCCCTTTGTTTTCCACCTACTCAATTGTCATGATTTAAAGGCATCAATACAACATAAATACCATTCACACCAGCATCTACTGCAAAGCAATCTCACCTGACTCATTGTGGCTTTAAAGTACTGCATGCTTCATGCTAGCAGGCTTTAACCACAAAGGACCAGTAAAAATGCTCTTTCTGTCTGACATGAATTAGGACTCTCAATTAAAAATTCATAGGAAGATTACATAAAACCATATGCTGCCTTTATTTTTCCCCTTTTGCATTAAAAATGTACAGCTGCTCTGCATTAGACATTCCATTAGCCTGTGAGTCTCACAATCTGGACTTTGTAGCTAGTGATGGGGGGAGGACTAAGACAGAAGAAGGGAGAGAATGAAAGTGTTTTAGGCCAATATTCAAGGATTCCTTTAAAAACATACTGTTTAAAGGTAGATGGAGAGTTTAAGTGTGGGAGTAGAAAGCTTGCTAAAGAGGAACTACATAAAAGAAGAGACCTGTTTTCAGAATTATTGGCTTGCTCTCAGAACCCTTGAGCAGCATCAGCAATAATTAAAATTATATAACCTATTTCCTGTGGTCATTTGGGAAGAAAATAAAAAATCTATATTCCAAATGGAGTCAGGAAATGTTTAGACTCCTCTAACAGTGTTAAGTTGCAGAGAGTTTTATGGCCACTCTGTTTCTTCTGCAAGAGACCCTTTAATTTAATTGGAAGTCTTGAAGGGTCCAGGTTTATTATTAGATAATTGACTGTGTTGGTCAGTTAATTGCCTGGGATCAAATATATGGCCACTTAATGTACTAACAAAGTGAATCATTTAGCAATAACCTTTCTACTATTTCTATACATCTTACATTACTCAGATAATGAGTTACATTCTAAGGAATCTTCTTGATGATGTTGTGTCTGTCAGTAAGTGTCCTGGAAAGGCTCCATAGGGAAGCTGGTAAGTTGCTGGGGGTATAGGTGTACACAGTATGACATTGACAGGCTTAACAGCAAGCAAGCAGGATGCAGAATACTCTACTTATAAAAAACAGGCCTGAGTCTGTCTTTGCACCTGGGGCAGAAACAAAGACAAAAAAGAAGCAATGGGTTTTATTTACATTGTGGACTCCGCTATGTGTATTCAGCCATTCCAGCCAGTTCAGCCATACACCATTTCCATAAAAAAAAACAAAAAAAAA
>VWZN01005905.1:28287-51203 GCA_013396955.1 Regulus satrapa | reverse complement strand
TTCCATAAAAAAAAAACAAAAAAAAAAAAACAAAAAAACCAAACACATCCAGTAATCCAAACAGTATTTTATCTTCAGCAAAGAAAATAAGTATTTTCTTCATAATTTATGAATTGTGAAGGGGTTGTTTCATTTCCAACCTAGGCACATTTAAACCTTTTTAAAAATTTATTTATTTATTTATTTATTTAACATTCAATATGATAATTAGATACAGCAGCACCAGTCTATTCTCCCTCTGTATATGGCTGATTCCCAAAGAGTTATCTTGTATTTTCTGAATATGTTCATTTCTTCTCAGTCTTACCCATTATTAAAAATCATAAACATTGTGCCTTCTTGGATTGATTATGGTTCTTCACACTTACACAAGATAAAAAAACTGAGCAAATAATTTTTGGGAGATTGAGTCACAAATAAAATTTTAATATGAAGCACTTTGAAATGTGTGGTGCAGTCACCATTGTTAAGCTACTTGTTTAATTAACCGTTGCCTGAATGCAGGTAGTAAGCAACAAGAACAAAGGGGCACATTGAAGTGTCTTAATTAAATTATATGCAGTATGGTCATATTTAACTGTGCACAGAACATGCTTTCTCCTCCCTTTTATTCCTCTGTGTCTTTTGTTTCTGCATCATCAAATAGATGGAGTACATTTAAGGTACACTTTGCTCATAACAAAGCAAGGTTTTCTGCACAGTTTTCGAGGGAATTAATAAAATTTCTTCTGGTGCTTTGTTTCTTTAAGCATGGTGCATGATGAGCACCTGATAAGGAGCATCACAGTGAGTAGCAGGAATGAATCCTCAGTTCAGACCATACTAATGTACATATGGAATACATGTAATATATTATGTACAGTGTATGTAATTAAAACTATTATCAGTGTATGTAATATAAACTGTGTATCACATATCAAACACAGCTCTCTGCATTGTCTTGTTGATCTAGGAAATAATTTTATTTGTGAATATATGTAATGTCTATTAATTTGTGGCTGATGACCAGTTATTTTGGAATATTACACAGACTGACTTCTAATAGTTTAGACAAGTATTTTCTTTTTAAAATTAGAAGTGCTGGAATCAATCGCTGAAAGAAATACTGTGGATAGAACAAATATCAATAAAGCAGGTGTTTCAAAGTTTTTCCTGATAAAAGAGCAGAATGAAAAGAACTAATTTGGAAAGCTGAGAGCTTAGTTATAACCCAGGGCAGATGTCATGGCCAGACATAATCTCTGCTCTCCTAGGGAGCACAGCTTATGTGCTGCAAAACCTACAACTACAAGAACTGTGAAAATGGACTTGTGTCCGAAGGTTTTAAGGAAACATCTTGACTGTTGTGTCTGAGGACACAGCTTTATGTGATTGTGAATCACCTTGAGCAAGTTGCTGTGTGCCAGAGAGATGGAGCGCAGCCACAGTTCTACAGGTCAGTGCACTGAGTGAGAGAAATACTGATGTGAATTTTGGATGAACTAAAGTGAGGTGTTGCAGTAGTGCCAAGCTTTAACTTGGCCACAGTCTTAAAACTGAGTCTGAGGCAGCTGGATTTCATAATATTATTTTTAGCCAAAATTTCCCTTAATGCTACAGGGAACCCTTTGCTTTGGTGCCAAAGATTATTCCTTCCAATTGGGATGTCACAGTCTATACTTCAGCCTTGTCTTTGTAGTAGCATTTTAGTTTCTTTGTAGTGACAGAAAAGATTTTAAATAATTCAGTTTATTTTTTACTGCAAATGCCACTTTTAAATGCTGATCAGAGGGCTTCTTAGAAGCCCTTCCAGCAGTGTGGTCTCAGAAATAATGTGTTTTAGGCCTTTGTTATACTATATCAAATTTAGCTTCTCTTCAGCTAATCTCTCCTGTACTGGAGTTTGACCTGACTAATTATGGCTTGAGTAGCCTTCTTCAGAGGTAGGATGTGCCCAGCAGTGCAGGGCTGAAGGCTTCTCTTCACTGGTGGCTTCTCGTAGAACCAGGTTGTGGCTCATGATCTTGCCAGAAATTTGGGGTAGAGGAAGTGGGAAAGAGGATGGCACAATGAGTGGTGGATGTCTGCAGGAAAAGTGTTGGGATAGTGATGAAAGCACATGAGGTGGTATCAGATCAATGTCATTCTTAGTGCATGAGATTTCACATGCTCTTGAACTTCTCCTCATACAGACTTACTCAGGCTGGGGTTCTGGATAGTAATGCTACCCTTTTAACCTCTGCAAGCAGAAAAGAGGCACAGTTATAATTATTGTAAGGGAAACTTCATCTATAGGGGCTTCAGTCTCTGTCATTACCTTGAGATGTCCATATGGGCATGAAAACCTGCATCCTTAACAAAGTTTAAGGAAATGTAACGTTGTACCAGTGCTTCAAAAAGAGTAAATGGAACAATCCAGGTAATTACAGTCCTGTCAGATTGACATTGATCCCAGGCAAAATAATGGCTTGGCTGATGCAGCCCTTAAGTAGTAAAGACATACAGAAGAGTAATGCAATTAATGCCAATCAATGTAGTTTTCTGAAGAAACTATATTTCTTGTCAAATAATCCTGATTTTTTTTTTTTAAGAGATTACAAGTTTGGTGTAGAAAGGTACTAGTTTTGATGTAATAGACTTTGTAACACTTGACTTGTGTTGCACAGCATGTTGATTAACAAACTTGAATGATAGAAACTCAAACCAGAACTTATTAGAATTATAAAACCTGGATGAATATTAGCTGTTAGTATGTGTTTGTGAATGGGAGCATTAAGCTGGGCTGTTTTTAGTGGGTCAAGCACATACGATTTGCTGAGTTTCAGCTGTGTGGTAATTCCAGGAACAACATGGAAGAACATGTACTCATTGCTGATAAAATTTTCAGATTTCACATTTTTAGGGAGTGATAAATCATGAATAGGACTGATCAGTAATAAAGAACAATCTGGATTGCTTGATAGCAGGGTATGACACTAAAGTAAAGTCAAATGTGTGGGAACAAAGGCCACAGATTGATTCTATTTTTAGAGTCAGTGATTCAGACACATGCTGGAATCCTAGTTTATCACTCACTGAACATTGATGGCAAAAATATGTGACATAGGTTTTGGGGACCTTGACTAAAATTAACAGTATATGATTTTTGCTGATGAGACTGTTATCAGAATAGTGGCTGTGGCTTTTACAGGGATGTTAAAAAACTGAGGATGATTCAGGCAAAATTCCCAAGAATGATTAAACAATTGAGAGTCATGCACATAATGGAAGATTTCAGAATACCATAAATACAGTTTGAGTTAAAGAAGCAGAAAGAGGCTTGATTAGGTTCTTACATATACTTTTTCAGGAAATAAACATTGCAAATAGCTTTTCAATCTGTTGAAATGAGCTGAGAGGATCTTGACGCAGCCTGAACCTAAACAACATCAACCTTGAAATTAGGCACCAATTTCTCAAGAGTTATATTTCAGCCTGTAAATAACTGGGGATTTTAGAATCAAGATAGGATGTCTTCTTAAAAGATAAGATCTAGTTCAACACCATTATGCAGGAATGGTGATTTTGAAGGTCCTTTAAAATCCATGAGTCTCTGAGTATTGGTGTATAGCAACTATATGTGTTTTTGTCAGAGTCTGTGGCCGTTTGGATTATCTTCATAGGTGAAAGATCCATCCCCTCCTTGTGTTATCTCATTCCACTCCTCATGCTGAGATCTCTTCTGTGACCACCTATGCAGTAACACATTGCTGTCTCCTTTTCTACTAGGGGAAATATTGACCTGTTCAAGAAGGGTAGGTCTTTGAAAAAGCTCATTTTCAGAAAGACTGAGACATATAAAGTATTATATAAAAGCACTGTTGGATGCTTTTTGCTATGGGCAAGAGCCTTGCCTTTTGCTGCTGGAACTTCATTCTAGCCTCAAGTGGCTCTCTCTTGGGACCTTCTCCTGTTTTTTCCTTTACGGCCCAACTTGCATCACATTTAAGTTGAACTCACAGTTTATGACTCTACTGTATAGAAAGCAATAGAATAAGAAGCGATCAGAATTAGAGTATTTTGCCTATATTTAACAGTATTTCTTTAGCTGTCTACCAAAGGCTGCTCTTGAGAGGACACAGAGATAGAAAACACTAACTCCTCATAGTGATGTCTACACCTAAATAATTGGTTAAATATATGCATGTCCCTACTAATATTGAGAGCTATTTTGGAGAAGATTGCAGCCCATGTCATATCCCTAAACCTTGATTGATACCAGGGTTTAGCAAGAATCCTTTTAACCTTGTACCTAGAGGAAAACCATCACTTGCCTACTGGGAAAGAGATTCAGAATGAGTTACACTGAGTATTTTTCTATAGAGCATTCTTTGCTTCCCACCCTTGATGTTTCTCTTTCTGGGAACCTCTGCCCATATGTATGAATCTGAGTTCAGTAATAATACTTACCTCTCATGACATCAAGAGTTGCACATTTAATCTCCAAAACACTTTCTGAGCATTAATTAATTAGGTGTCTCCTCCCTGACATGTGGTATGGATTTGTGATCATCGCCTTCACACTTAGAAGGCACAGAAAATTTGTTATTTGCTAAGGGTCTCGTCAGTAACCAGTGTCAGAGCCATAATTGATGTTGTAGCTCCCAGTTCACTGTCCTTTGCTCTGATCCTTTAATGTCACAATAATGTCACTCAGGAAAAGTGGTTTAGAAGAAACAAATATCAAGATAATTTGCTAAGAAAGGGAAGACAAGCTCTCTGTAGTCTACTGTGCATTTTGTCATCTCACATAATTACTGTCTCTATTTGCCTAGTTCATATATCCCCCAAAATATGCCTGGGCCTTGTCTTGGAGATTGGTTGTTATTATGACCAAACCCAAACCCAAAGAGAGAGTGCTGAAATTAAAGAATGTTGTCGGTCACACTCAAGTTGTCCAGCCCAAAACTCATCCCTGTTTAAATTGGCGAAATAGTTGTAACTTTTGTGTCTGAGTTGACAATTTATTAACCTAAAGAATGTTTTAGGCCCCATATGATTTCATACCAAAAGAAAACAAGGATCATGATGCTAAATGTGCTAGATGGTGAATATAAGAAAGGATGTGCTTTCTTACAAACTGTGTTGTTGTCCCTCCATGGTGCCACAGTGCTTGTCCCTGTTATGACTTTGAGTCTGGATAGCAGCAGTGTGCCTGAGAGTATCAAAGCCCAGGGAGAGCATTGGTAATTTGAGACTTATTTTCCTTCATCTGTGAACAGGAGCAGACTATTATCAGCTTGATCCAGGGCTGTCTGTGCACCATGCTGCCAATCATCAGCAGGAGGGGGTTCCATGGGGATATTTCCCTTCATTTCTGGTTTGAATATCACAAGCATTTGTTTTGGGTGCTGGAGACTCTTGAAAAGAGCAAAGCTGCCTTTGCTGATGCTGATCCCAGAGGGCTTTGCTAAGCAAGAAGGTTATTACTCATATTTCCTTTTAGGCTGTGTTTCTGCAGACAGGGAAGTCTGGGAAAGGGAGAGGAATGTTTCTAATTATGGTCATTTTGTCTCTTTCCTGTTGCTAGAGATGATACAGCAGATTCAATGACCTTTATCATGAAAGAGAAGCTGAGGCTGATAGCAAGTACTGTGGGCTGACGGAGCCCACTTTCTTCTTCCCAGGAAGGGTGAATATGAACCACTGTCGCGCTGATACTACCACATCTCTTTACCAAAGCTGCACAGAATGAGGTAGTTCAATATCTCACTGTTGAACTCTCTCTGCTGTTATCAATGTTTTTATCACCAAGGTTCAAGCTCCTGTCCCTGACATATTACGGCTAAATTTCTTTGGTAGCAGAGCATGGTCTGTAGAGCCAAGAATAAGTGGCAGCATTATGCTCTCATTGTGTGTCCAGACAGTTCCACAAGCTCTTTGTGACCTTTGAGTTGCACTGAAGTCCTTAAATCTACTTGTATCCAGGAGCTTGCAAATGAGGTAAAAGTGAAATGAGCAGTCCATAAAGATCTCTTCTGTTGTCTGGGAGGCCTAAAGGTCATTATCTAGACTGAAAGCTTGACTTTTGTGCTCAAAGATACAAGATGCTGTTTCTTCTGGACAAGCAAATTATCTTTATGCTTTCTTTGCCTATTATCAATGTGAGGGGTGTATGACAGATGCATGTAAGCACCTGGACTTGGACTAACACCATCAATCCATATCTCAGGCAGCAGAGAGTGTGAAGTAACTAATGAAACAATGATCCTGGCATGGGTTTGACCTTCATGTCCCCTTTTAAATCCCAGACTATCATGGTTCCCTCCTGAAGTTATTCTAATGAGCAGGAAAAAAATTGGTTTGGATATACTTTTAGAGTGCTATTGAGTCATAAACACAATCTAAGTGAAGATTACATAATGTTTTCCTGTTTGTTCATTAAATATAACAGAGCAGTAAGCCAGTTACCCAGAGGTAACTGTGTAAGTAAGGTAAGTTACCAGTAAGGTAACTGTGCATTCCATATTGCAAATTTCTACATATGCAAAAATGTAAACATATAACTTAATTCCAGTGCAATTATAGAGCTTTGTTGTGGTTCCTCTGATCTGTTTTTCAATAATTTCAATTCTAAGCACTCCCTGCTTAAGTTAGTAGTCTGCCATAGAACAGCCATCCCTCCAGCTTACTATTGTTGGGAACTTCTTGTCTATAATCAGTGGTCATTCCCACCTTTGTGTCCTGGCAGACAGGATGCAATCAGCCTGCCCTGGTGGTTGGACACTGCAGGGATGTTTCTGCAGAGCCAGAGCACACATATTTTGACTGAGGCCAGATTCCTAGAGTTTGCAGTTCTGAGTCCTTGAGCTATTCTTACAGGCATCAGTCATCAGTTTTAAGGGCCAGGTGGAAATCTATCAGCAGCTTCGTTTTATTTGCATCAGGAAGTAAAGGAAAGCAGAAATTGAACTGCAGTATTTTTTCCTGTCATTGTCCTGGCAGGAATGTCTGTAGGTGGCTGTAAAGTGCACATGCAATATGCCAAGTGCTTCCTGAACACCTTGGACTTCCAATGCACACACAAAAAAGCTTCCCATGTGAGTCCTGTGGGTTCCTGGGGTTTGCAGAAAGAATCAGCAGTATGGCTTTTGCAGCCAGAAATTTGGGACCATGTGCAAGTCTGGCATTTCCAGTGGGAAATATTTGCTTTCCATGCCTGCACTACAGAGCTGGCATGTTCAAGAAAAATTGAATTGTCGGAAATTTCCAGACCTGAGGCAGGCAACTGAATCCCACATCTGACAGGCTGACACAAATCAGAAATCTAGGAAAAATGTAAAAATCCTTAAACTCTTTTCCAGGAAAAAAATCCAGCTTATTGTAGACAGACATTATCTCTAGCAGAGTAAGCATTTAGGAGACTATGGCCTTTAATTGGCTCCCAATCAGTGACATGTTTTTGCTGTAACCCTGGGAGTAGCAGGCCATGCAGTGTTCTCTAAACAACTGGTATTTGCTTTTCATGCTCTGGCGTGTTTGCCCCACTTCAGACTAGGACACATAGATTTGGTGGCACTGTAAGTAAAACTGCTGCAGGCTTTGGATAGAGGCAAATTTGCCTTCAGGGCTTAGGAAAGAGCATCACAGATGGACTTAGGGGTGGGTTCACTGGACTCACTGAGAACTAGGTCAGCTTGCAGGGAGACAAGATATCAGATTTAACACACCAGACTTTCTCCATATGAAAGACACCAGTCTGTTTCCATAGTTTCTGTTCTTGAAGTGACCAGTAGAAACAAGTTAATATCTTTACTAAAAAGTACTAATTAGAGAAAAAAAGTCCCCAAAAACTTTGGTTTCATAGATTCTTCAATCCATGTCACGTCTCCAAGATAATTACTTACTTAATTAATTAATTAAATTCCATTGCATTTCCAACTTTTGGGACCCTATGTTCCTTGGAAGATTGAGGCATAATAGAAGAGGCAAGAAAGCAGATTTCTCACTAATTAGCTACTAGTTTCTTCTGTGTGCGTTTGCAAGGAGTACTGTGTAATCACAGAGCCCCTTGGGGAGCTTTTTGTTGTGGTTGGGGCAGCATTGGCATGTGTACCTCAGTGACAATGATGGCTCCTAGGTATTCAGATTTTGGGTTTATATGGTCCAAGCACTGTTGCTGTAAACGGCATTACTTTAGTAGCTTTAAATAAAACACTCTAATGTAATCATTACTTACCTGTTCTGGGTCTTTCCACCAGCAGGTCTGGGTAGACATGTCTATACAATTAGAATTAATGCAAACCACTTAAAACTTGAATGCCTACTTTATTTTCAAATGGGAAGGTCAGCATCATTATCCTTGGTGGATTCAATTACCAAATCCTGCATAATCACAGACTGTGCTTCCTGTCTGCTAATCATGACTTGCTCTGCATACATTATTTGCAAATATGTTCAAAACAAGAGATGGCATTTCCATATGTTTTGTGCCTGTAATTACTTCTTACAGGTTGTATTTAACTTTCTTAGTATAATGTAAAATCCTTTTATTGCTTTGTTAAAAAAAAAAAACAAAAACCAAAAGAATAATAAAAAGCAGTGGCAAGCAGAAATAAGAAAACATCTGTATTCAATTAATCCTTCTGCTTCATTTAGACCCCACAGAATCTGTGAACGTAAGTCACAGCAGTAGAACAAAGTTGTTAGAGACATCACATTTGGAAATGCCTCTCATGAAGAACAGCATGTGCAATTAGTAGTTTTGAAATCACTCTGTTGGATTTGGTTTAGTTTTGCTTAAGGAAGAGAAATCTAATAAACTTGTATTCAGCATTTTTTATTATTAAAGCATTTACTGTAAACAAATGTCCTAATAACAAGAACAGGGAGCACTAATACATAATAAAAAACACAGTTAATTAAATTTAAACATCCTCTAATGAGAGAAATTACATTGTTATATGGTAAGCTTGATCTATAACCATTGTGAAATCAACAGGTGTCTTTCACAGCACTCAGTCACTTTTGAGTCATAGTTTCTAAATATGTGTCTTTTCTGTGCAATATTTAAGGCTTTGGAGGATTAAAAACTGGCATTTTTTTGTATTCTTGAAAATATAATTTTCCCTGTGCCTTTTTTGGGTATCAGTGTGTATGTCCATGCCCACACATGCACATGTACTTTTTGTTGATTTTTGGACTCTGAAGTATAGAAGTTTGCTTCATTTTCTGCAGTAGATTTTGTTCCTCTGACATCTCTTCCTGTGGCATGTGAACATTCTCCCTTGTATAATACTATGGTAATATGCCATCTAGAGAGAAAAAAAAATCATGTATTAATATGGGGGAACAGAAGATATCTAGTTTCTAGCTTGCCACACAGGTATTATGAAGTTGCTATCACATCTGGTTCTATTTTTCCCATGATGTGTGGAAGACTCATCCCACAACTCCTATGTCTGATTAGCACAGAGAGGTGCTGCATCAGCACAGCAACCCAGTGGTCCTGTCTCCCCAGCAAGTTGCTGTTATCTGAGAACTGCTCTGAAGCTGCTCAAGAAATGAGTCTTTGTGGGTGATGCAGCACTGCAAGACTGGTTGCAGCACTGCCACTGCCACCACAGCAGTCCCTACATGCCATCTGGCACAGGAGGGCAAACAGGTTTTTGAACTTCCTGCAAGAAGTGCATTCACTGTCACAAATGCACAGCAGTGACACATAGGAAGATGTGAGAACAGGCTGTGCTCAGGGTTGCTCTTTTGATTGTACACTAAGAAACCCTGGTGTGGGGACTGAAATGCAGAACCAGAGAGCTTGGAAATGCTCCTAAGGGGCTGCATCATGGAAGAGCAAGGAAATGTGGTGATTACTCTAGGCAATGCAGCTGTACAAGCAAAGACAATTTCAAAAATTCCTAGAAATTTATTTATATTTTCTTACCTTTTAAAAGGATTTGGAAGCTTTTGTTGTGAGGCAAAAAAGTTCAAGCCCACTAAAAGAACAGAAAGTCCTAAAACAAAAAGCATACAGAATTTTTTACTAGAAGTATTTTAAATGTTTAAGTATTTGCATGCACTTAAGTTTTTAAAAATTCTCTCTCTGCATTTGCCTGAATATTTTTATTTATCTTTTCCAGGGATGAGGTTTTAAGTATAAGCTAACAGCAATGATTGGATCTCTTTTGGCAAGAGAATCTTGCTAGAGGGGAATTGAGTATGTTTTAAATGTACAAATAAGAGGTAGAGGGTAACAAGTCACAATTAGCATAATGAAATTAATATCAGAATGATATTTTTTAGAACTTCACTCCTGCATGTCATCAATATTTGAGCTATTTTGAAAGCTGAACATAGGGAAAACTTAGAAATCAATGTGGAACAGACTAGACCTGATTCTGACTTTGCTTTTTCTCAGATTTAAGCAAATATAATTGGATATCATTGAATTTTGGTGGTGCCCTTTCTCATTGCATTAGGGTAATTTAGATGAGAATCCAGCTCATTAGCTATGAGATTTTGCAAATTGGAGAGTGGGACCATGTTTAGCAACAAGGAACAGATCATATTCCTTTTTCATTTAAACAGGAATTTTGTGGAACTCCCACCAGGTAGTACCATTACACTGTGTAAAGACTTTCTTGGAAACTGAGTTTCCAATATGTTCATAACTTTTCAAGCTTACAGTAAAAGACTCCCTAAAGCTTTGCAGTCTAAATAACTCCTTGCCTCAAAGAGTGTCAGTGAAGAGCTTTGATGGCTCTTGGGAGGCATGCTAGGGTGGGATTTACCTCCTACAGCTTCAGACATTCCAGTGTAATTTTCTGCATGTGAACTCCTCAGCTAAACTCCTGCAGTCAATAGAGGGAAAAATAGGCACTCTTCAGTGTGCCTAAAACTCTGACCTCTTTTAGATGTCTACCTTGGAATGGGATGGAATTCCATCCCAGAATTACTTTTCTTTGCTCTAAAGTTAATATCAAAGGATCAGATCAGACATGAAGTTGTACTTTGTATGTGCCTAATATAGGAGAGATTAATCTTGTCAAAACCCACAAAGATTGTAGCCTTCAGAACAGTGCAACCAAAATGAGATGGACAATGTCCTTTAAAACCTATACTTTAAAATGGCCAGAAACCCCATCTAGGAGGGTGGTGTGAATTCCTGTAGCAAGTGAAAAAAATAAAGCTTTGCTTCTCTGTTGATACTGAGCTGTAATCTTTCAAGCTGGAGTAGTATAGAATTGTATCATGCTTTGGGTTGGAAGGGACATTAAAGAGCTTCTAGTTTCAACATTTCTGCCATGAACAGGGACACTTTTCACTAGACCAGGTTGCTCAGAGCGTCACCTAACCTGGCCTTGAAGACTGCCAGGGATGGGGCATCCCCAGATTTTCTGGGCAACCTGTGTTCATGCCTCATCACCTTCACCAGAAAGAATTTCATTCTAGTATGTAATTTAAATCTGTCTTCTTTTAGTTTAAAACAATTCCCCTTGTCTCATTACTACATGCCCTTGTCAAAAGTTCTTATCAGGATCACTTGGAGCCCACTTAGATGCTGGAAGGTGATCTAAGGTCTCACTGGAGCCTTCTCTTCTCCAGGCTGAGCACTTGCAACTTTCTCAGACTGTCTTCAGTCCTCTGAGCATTTTTGTGGCCTTCTCTGGACTTGCTACAATAGGTCCATGTCCTTCTTGTGTTGGGGACCCCAGAGTTGAACACAACACTCTGAGATGGCTTTCACCAGGGTGGAATAGAGTGGGACAGCCATCTCCCTTGACTGCCAGCTACTCCTTTTGTTACTTTCACACTGATTCCTGATGGGGCCACCTAATTCAGCCATGACCAAGGAGGTATGATTCAGGCTGTATTAAATTTAGTGACAAACAGATGTTGCTACAGTGCCTCAAGAATGTAAAAAATTCCCTGCAGCTACTTCATGGTGAGATCAGCAAAGCCCTCCTTCTTATGGTGTCATTCTGCTCCCTCCGGCTCTTGGTGCTCAGTGTGGTGTTTGGAATCCATCTGGCCTTACTGATCTCTCTTTCACAGTGGGGTCAGCCTGTTTTTTCTCAGCAGGAGGTTACTCTTGATCCTACACTGTTGTGAAAGGCAGGCCGGATGGGGCTTGCTTACGACACACTGTTTTTCTACCTTTAAGCAGAAGTCTAAAGAGACTAAGATTGTTGTGGGAAGGTCAGATCACACAATTTCCTGCAGAGGGGTTAAAAAAGAGTAATTCAGCTGCTTTTACAAAGCATCTTATGAATTAATTGCAATTCATATTTTGGATTGTAATGAGTACTGCACAGAAAGTTTTATCCTGTATAAAACCAAGAATCGCTATTCCTGTGCAAATTTTAGGTACCTGCCTGCTACCCTTGCCTCACTAAGGGCAAGTTAGTGACTAAGCTTCAGCTCCAGGTTTTATGGTTGAGAATGACACGTCCCTTCACCACAGAAATTTCTTAAGGCAGCAACCCTCCTTTTATATATATCTCTTTGCAATATGCTGTATAGCTGTGACCCATCTCTTTAAATAAAGGTGTGTACGTAATTTTCTTTTAATATGTACAATTTTAATATGCCCAATATTTCACATTAGTGAAATTCTTAATACTGATATGCTACACAAAACAAGCTGGTGGCCAGATCATGCTGAAAATTCCAACTTAATTTCTGACCCTCTACCAACTTTACATTCCAGCAAGAACATGTATTTAAATAAAATCCAACAGTCTAATGTGCCAGAGAACTAAGTTGATTTGACTTTGCTACCTAAATTAGGGAGACTGTTTCTGCATGTATTGATTGGCCTGTAGGATTTATTGTTTGTCTGACTTTAAAATCTGGGACCTTTATTATCCATTTTAAGCTACACAAAGTGAAGAGGAATCATTCTAGCAAAAATGCATTGGCAACAGAGCTAAATTGCTCATAACCTCTTTTATGCCAGTCAGGAGCTGATGGTCCTAGTGCTAATTGTACACATGATCAGAAACTTTCAAGAGTTTGGGTTTTGAAGTTCTTCCAAGGGATTGTGTATTCATCAGCAGTGTCCACAAACATTGTGCTTGAATATCTTCTTCTACTTTCCTAGGCAGTAAAGATAGTATCAGCTAGATAAAACTGATGTCAAAAACCTGAGGGTAGGTTTGTAGGACCTGTGCTGATAGGTCAAGCAGTAATGATTTTAAGCTAAAAGACAGTATAAATAGATTAGATAAAAGAAATTATTTCATTGCAATGAGGATAGCAATGTAGGTCCATGTCCCAGGTTGCCCGGAGAGGTGCCCCATACATGGAAATGTTTAAGGCTAGGTTGGATGGGGCTTTGAGCAACTTCATCTAGTTGAAGATAAGTTCCTGCTTATTATGAGGCAATTGGACTAGATGAGCTTTAAAGGTCCCTTCCAACCCAAACCATTCTATTATTTTATGGAAATGCACCAGGTTTCCTCTCAAGGCTTTGCTTCTGCCACTTCTTGGGATACTGAGTGTTTTTTTCCTCTTTTTCCTGACAATGAATTCCAGAATCTAAGCTGTGTTCTTTATATACATTCCCATGATGAGCAGAACAGAATCATGGGTCGGTTTTGTTTCATTTATTTTTTGACTTGTATACAGCTTATTTTTTTAATTGAGCCATCTTCACTGGTTCTGCTGCTCTCATGACACTACTGGGAAGCTACTGAGTTCCCTTAATAATAATTTGCTTTTACAAGTCTAAAAAAGGAAAAATCTGCTTTTTTTTTTTTTTTTTTTTTTTTAAATGAAAGATTTTCTACTTTTGTGGGTCCGCNNNTTTTAAATGCAAACTGTGCTGTCTTTCTGGTCTGCACCAATAGGAAAGCATTTGCAAATGTTCCTGTCTCAGTTGCTGAAAACTGCCTCCCCATATGTTTTCCTGATTAAGAAATTCAGTCCGCCAAATGGCAGAGTTTACTCAGCTGGAGTTTACTGTTTGGTTGGGATTAATAAGCAGTTCTCCTCTACCCATACATCTTCCTGTTTAGCATAAAAGAAAACAAATTACTTTGGGGCTTTTCTGCTTATTTGTACTTACACAAAAAGTATATTCTGGGAGCTTTCACAGTGTGTCGGCCTCCTCAAAATGCAGCACAAAGCTGCCTCCATCAGCTATTGGTGCTTAACAAGGTCTGTGCTTGGGCAGTGTGAGAGCCAGCTGGTTAAACCATGAATACTGAGGGAGAGGAAAAAAACTGACTGATCTAGGTTACACAAACTCTTATGGGGATTTATTGGTAGATTTTCTTTAACAAAGACAAGAAGCGACAAATTTAATGCTTGGATTGATTGCTCAGGTAGATGAAAATTCTCTGAGGAGAGGAAAAACACTGCCCAGGCCAAACAGAGTCATCATTTCTCATGCTGTCTTATATGTGTGCCTGTTTCTTTTTTTAACTTTTCCCATGTGGCAGCTGCTTTATAGAGTCCAAAATCTGTTGTTCTGATTCTATTCAACTTTGAAAATGTCACTGAGTTTGAAAAAAGGGTCACACAGCTTTCTAAAAGAGCAGTAAGAGCTAAAGATTCTTAAAGACACAGATATTTTAGGTGATGATACCTGTATTTGGACATTAAAATATCTTAGAGCTCTCCCAAACCCAGCCTAAACTCAACAGGCTTGGGGTGTCTAACAATAATAGGCCTTCTGCCAGGTTACGAACTTCCTAAAATTCTATCTTTTGTGACCACTGACCTAACCAAGTCCACCAACAAGCAGTGGCACATGATCACTATTTTGAGACATGATTGTTAGATGGTACATTTCTATCAGAAATTCTATCAGAAATTATATATATATATATATATAATATTATCATATATATTCATATATATGTGATATATATATTCATATATATATATCATATATCTATTATATCATACATATTTTATATATATATATCAATATTCTTTCAGATAGTATTTCTGATTTTTTTCTTCCATTACTTTAAAATTAATTTCTTCCTTTTCAACTTTATAAGTTGATAATTTTATTTTCTGAGTAACTCTGAGATGTTATTACATACATGTAAGTATGTACATTTGCAAATATCTAAGGCTATATTTTTCTGTTGGAGTCCACTGTCACATTTAATGTTACAGATGCTGCTCCTTTATAATTCTTTACTTTTTCCTGCTGATAAAGTTTCTGAAAAGGTCATTGCATCAGTGAAACATTCTGATGTTTACTTCTGCTCAGACATAAAGTTTTTCACTGCCTTGGAATGCAAATTCTTTTCAGGCTTTTTCTCACATGTAGAAAAGCAAAAAAAGGAAATAATGTTCTATTACCTAAGTAATCTAGATTTTTTGCATTTTCTTTAATTTTCTGAACAGACTACAGGGACTTGGCTAAATGCTTGATTAAATGTGGGCTTTGAGATGAGAACTGAACCCTGAATCCTTACAGCAAAATAGACAGGTGACTTGTTAGCAGAGATTGACCTGAAAGAGATTTCTCTTCCTGACATCCAAGTACATTTGCGCTTTAAAAGATTTTTTTTTAATTGTTTATTCAATTTATATTGAATTTTTCAGTGGAATACAGCCTATGGCTGTCTAACTATGTTTGATGAGGACTTATTGTAGTACACGAGACAGCAACCTGTCTGTAAACCCTTGCAAAGGGTAAATTTCACTGCACGTGGAGGTGTATTTTCCTGAAAACCTCTTTAATTGGCCCAAATCATTCATGAAAGCATTTTTGGGAAGTATCTGTTTCCAAAAGTGCCTGTTGAATGAAATGGTACAAAGTGCTCATTTAACAGCAGTTCTTACTGAGCAAGAGCTGTAAAAGATGAGGGCAGAAGTTGCTGTTCATGGTACTGGACTTCTGTCCTACAGAAATGTGGGTACGAGACAGACACATGGCACAATTCCCCCAGAGCACCTCCCAGCAATCTGCTGGTCTCGGATTACTTGAGCCAGAAGTGTTATCTTTGTGTTAACAGTACTTGATGTATTTCTCAGCAGCTGTCTGCTCTTACCTTTGGCGTGTATTTATGCAGAGGAACAGACACAGAAAGCAGTTGCAGTGTCTTATTACGTACCAGCCAGGAGAAACAGAAAATGGGTCTCAGACTCTGAAGTTAGAAAGTTTCCAGACTTTTCCATTTCCAATTCCCATTATAATTCTAGCATTTAACCAGCCACATTAGAGCACTTGTAGTCTTTGCCAAGCAGACATGCAAAGTTGTCAGATTTCATTCTTTTGTCTTGAGAAACATGTTTTGTTGTACCTCTTTACTGAAAGTAGTGTTACATGGTGTTTCCTAATATCAGCTGCGTTCGGGAATCTCTGGTGTACCATCAAAGGATAATTTCCCTCTAAGAGTTACACTGGTCCTTTGAAAGGCTATCATATTTCCCATTTCATCTGTCTGTAGCCTGTGGCATTCTATAGGGGAAAGAAAAGCAGCAGCAGCAGAACCTGGTAAACTCTGATATATGGGCTGTTTTGCAGACAGAGCATGGACTTCATGCTGCTACCCATATGCAGCAGTGAGTGGCAAAACCCTGCTGATGCACTGGTGAATGACCTGGAACTGTCTTATGAAGGATATTTTGATACAAGACACAACTGAACAGTAGGAATGTTTTCAATGAAGTGCAATATAATCCTTAAACTAGTATCTTGGAAAACTAAGTGAATGGCTGTTTCTCTTCCATTTCTCTTCCATTCCTCTTTCCGTCTCTTTTGAATAGAAACTCCCTCTGCTCCGAAACCACCAGAATTTTTTTTCCTCTCAGATTTTCTAACTGAGTAACACATCAATTAAATTTAAATGTGTAATAATTTTGGCATTAAAGTCACTTAAAAATTCTTATCTCCGTCTTTTTGCTTCTTTTGCAGAGTCTGATCTTACAGTCAAACAACTCAGATATAAAGAAAGGAAATAACACTTTTAAATCAGCATCATTTAATAGACTTTAATTTTCAGTGTTTCAGATGGTGGTATTGCCCCAACTCACTGAGAATAGTGGGGATCCAGCAGGACTGGGTGCCTGGAAGTACAAAGTCTTGCACCAACTTTTTGTCAAAGTGTTGTAGGATGACAAATTAGGATTAAATATTTTCAGTTTTGATTTAGCTTGGATTTTTCTGCTTCAAGCCTGAGCGTGTGTCTAAAATCTTATTCATTTTCTCCAAGCTAATCTCTTGTGCTAATAACAGATAAAATCTCCCCCCAAAAATGTTGCTTCTTTCAAAGTATGTTTTCACTGGAGTTCATTGTTTGTTGTTTTTCTCATAATAAGTAGAAAACTTGAAGGCAACATGACTGAGAACTATCCAAGAGTAGAATCTTAACAGCCAGTACTGAGCAGCATTAACACTGGATGAAGATTAATTCATGGAAATTTAAACTGAGGTTGCTTTAGAAGTGTAAGATCTTCAGTTCCTGTTATTAGAAGTAACTAACTTGAGGCAGACTCAAATCCTGTTTCATGGCAATGAATGCTTTGCATTATCAACCCCCTTTGGAAGCATCTCAGCTGGAGCAGCTAAACCCTGAGGCCCTATAAACAACCACACTTGCAAATCCTGGATTTCCTTTGGATCCTTCCTCATGACAACTTTTTCCTTTCTGCTCGATTCTATACCACAGATGCAATTTCTCCCTATTTCTTTTTTTTTTCCCTATTTGCCTTCAGGGTAAACATTGCCTTTTATCTATATTTGTATGGTAGGCACCATTAATGCTGCTTAGAGTCTCTAGACACTGCAGGTATGTGCATAAATGAAATCAGGAGCTACAGATTAACAAAACAAAACCATTTCAAGAATGAAACAACTTGCGGGAAGCTGGAGATTTTTAAAATAACCTGTAAAAGTATAAATGAGTGCATTTCCAAGATCTTTAGAGAACTGTTTACTTTTGTAGCTAGAATCTCCACTGCTGCTTCTTCACAAGAGTGTTTTTTCTTGCCCTAGAGTTATAGAAATAGAAATTGAAAGATCTACATAAAGCCCCCAGCATTTATGTGTTCTGTCTGCTTTGTAATTGTTTGTAGCAGCGTAGCAAACACCTCTATGCTTTCTCCCTCAGTTGACAGTCATGCTTGGAGGAGGCTTTGCCCCTTAATACAAGTACAGCTGCACTACTGTCCTACCTGAATTACCTTTAGAAGCTGTCCTTCACTGGGTTGCCAAAGAACTTCTCCTCCCTATTTCTTGACAGGAGCACTGTGCTAAGGTTTCATTATTTTCTTGTGCTTTGTCTTCTCCTCTGTTCATGATCTAGAGGGTGGCAGCCTTCCACACTGCAGGTGAGTTGGAAATAGATGACGTGTAAGGTCTCTTCTGACCCAAGCCTTTCTCTGATTCTATGATTTTCACAATTCCTACCTCTTAAATTGTAATTTGTCAGGGGCAAGATTCCTCATTGGAAGGGATCCTTGTCTTTGTAGATGCACCAGCTGGAATGCAGGTAGTGTAAGGTAAACTTGCAGCCTTTGTAAAACTCCAGCATTTTCTGAGCTTTCCATCTTTGAACAATAACTGTGATGTAAAATCCAAGCACAATAGTATGGAAGTAACTAAAATCCACCTACTTGTCCTACCTGGGACCATAAGAATATTAGTAATATAAGTAGTAAGTAATAGTTATGTCATGGCAATATTGGTAAGGTACTTTTTGGTATTTTCACACAGCCTTTCAGCAGATCCACCATATGTATCATGGCACTTGCTTACTTCTCCGCACAAAGTTATAGTTTCTGGAGCAATCTTTTTGTTTAGAGCAGTGTTTACACTTGGATAGGTGAATCCAGAAATTTAGACTTGCCCAAGAGGCATGAGGTGTCAAAGAAAGTGTACATGTCCTCTCTGTTTGACTAAACAGCTATGATTTTTTTCCTGAATTATTTGCTCTGTGTGAGGTCTGACAAGAGCACTGTGTGATGCTCTGTAAGGAAAGATGACCTGAGCAAAAGTCTCAGAGGCAAATATCTCGAAGCATTGGCAGGAATTCCATGTGGGATCTGTATTTTGGATGCAGGGTAGCCTCTCTAATGATTCAAACTTGGACAAAGGACTGCCAGTGTTACAGCCCTTAGGCTCACAAGGGGAGGGTTTGTGGAGAAAAAACAAAACAATTTTTTTTTTTNTTTTTTTTTTTTTTTTTTTTGCAGGTTGGGTTTTTTGTGTTCTATTTTGTTTGTTTTTTAATGTGTGGATTTTCTAAAAAAGGCTTGGGAATGGACAAGGAAGGTGAAGGCAATTTTCATGAATGCAAAATGGATCCTACGATAGAGCAGCAGCCTAGCAGAACGTACCATTTCCAGCTCTGCTCCCAGCTCAGCAGCCACTGGGTACATTGATTCAATTTGCAGTGCAAAATGATGCAACTGTTTTACTAGTTCCACAAAGATAAATGTCTGTATTTCATCAGAACAAGAACATAAATGAGAAGCAGCTCTATAATCTATATTTCTTGATGACACTGGCACTGAGCACATTTGGCTCTGAAATTATCAGCTTAGCTATGCTGGCAAGTCTTGCTTGAACAGAAACAACTTTGAAAAGGAAAGTTTAATGAGCCAATGGAAAGTTTCACATACTTTTTTCCTTTTCCTCTTGTTCATTCTAAATCAAATACATATTTTTACTCAATTTGTTTTTCTGGAACATGCTGCATGTCTGTAGGTTAAGGATGAGCATTGTAAGCCTCTTAGGGGCCAGATACATTTGCATGAGTTGGCTTTCAGATGGTTTTTGGTCATGAGGCAGTTCCAGATGTTGCCATTCCCCCTATTCACAGCATGGTGTGCACTTTCTGCACAAGATGCAGCTTTGGTGGCTATTTATCTTCTATATGCTTCTTGTTTGCCATAAGCCAGAATGGTTTAGAAAGCTGAGGCTGGTTTATAAAAGTTATATGTCTAAGTAATAAAGAGGGATGGACTTTAATATTAATCATGCATCAATTTTTGGTGAGAGTTTGTCATCAAATGAAAACAATCAGTCGTTTATCTTTGCAAAGTGAGGAGACTTCCAGTGTAATGACTGCCAATCTTCTTTTTATGGTCCAAAATCCTCACCAAGGTAAGGTTGTGGCTGAGAAACAGCTCCAAGGAAGTCAGAGCTTGCAGGAAAAATTTTGAGCAAGTATTTCTCTTGTGCTTCTTCAAGAAATGTGTATCTAGAAGGGGACAGTGCATCAACAGAAAGTTAGATGATTGCAGAGCAGCAAAGGAAAAAGGAGGGCAGGATGGGTGTTCACTTCTGAAAAGAGAACCAGGAAAGGCTTTTGGAGGTCTGCAGTCCCTATTGCAACCCAGATAAGTGTGCCTCTTTTGCATGCTCAGCACGTCTTCTTTCTAATTTGCATGTATACTGAATGGCAACAGATTTTATAAAACAAGGCTTGCAGTAGAATCAGAGGCTATATTTTACTTTATTATTACTATTACTTTTATTCATGTCTTTAGACTATTGCTGGGTCTCTGGCTGCGTGGGCAGCTGCCTTACTTCTCTGATACACTGGGTCTTTTGCAGAAGAGAAGTAGTGTTAAAATAAGAGCCAATATCTCTGTTACATATGTACATGTAGCAATTAGGGCACCACAAATGGTTTCACTGTGCTTTGACACAGAACTCATCAAACTATACTTCTGGAATTGTTGATAAGCTGAATATTTAAAACAGCAGTGGTACAGGAGGAGCAAGGAGGAATTGCTCACAAAGCAAGCTTCCTTAAGCAGAATGCACAAGGAGAAGCTCTGAGGACACAACTTCTCTGGGCAATGCCATCAGGTCTGTGGAGTGCAGCAAACCCTGCACATGCCAGGTGTCTGCTTTGTCACTAATCTTAGTAGAAAAGCCAGAGACTCTGTAAAAAATCATGCTTCCCTGGAGCTGAATTTTGAAGCATTCTGCTCCCCTTGACTCCTGAATCAATCCCACATCAGCAGTTACATAGAAACACACTGACCGTCATGTTCAAAGTCACTGATTTGCAGTGTGAACTCATCATAAGACTTTCAAAGGAGTTAAAGAGTGGAGGAAATTTTTGTATTTGTGAGTATATAGTAGCATGTATGTCCAAGCTTAAGAAATATCAAGTTTGTTTTAAAATCTGATCCCAAGTGGGTGCACTGCTTTGGGATGGAATTTTCAAAAGTTAAAAAAAAAAAAAAAGGAGGCTAAGAACCAGTCAGTCAGCTGAATTGTGCAAGCACCTGCAGAAATATATCCAGGGATGGAGTTTTAAATGCAGGGAATGCTGGTGAAGCTCCAGCCTGAAGCACCACCATCCTGAACCATGCTGTAGATAAGCAGAGTCTATCTTTCCCCAAATCTTTAGCACTCCAATCCTTCACATGATTTTTCTTCCATTTGGGGTGAAGGACAGGCTGCCGTTTCCTATCCCTTCAGATGTCATCTTGCACAGCATGGCCTGTACAGTGCAGTGGTGTGGATACCAGTCACTAAAAACACTCCAGAATAAATAGATGGGGAGTAGAGAGAGTGGCATAAAGGGTAAATCTCAGTACAGCAGTTAAGGGTAATTATTTGGGCCATCATGGTAAAGTTGTGTAACCCCAATAGTTATTATTAAAGAAATACACAATGTTTCCATAAGATGGAGTGGAGGTCTTTCTACTCTGGAGATCTGGAAGAAGCCTGTCTTGACCTTAACTGACAGCATCTGAATCTGTTTTGACGGTATTGATGAACAAGACAAAAGCAACATGATGGTGTGGAGAGCCCTAGGGAATACATATAAGGCACATTAGTATGGCAATGCAAACTAAAACAGCTATTGACAAGCATGAAGTTCAGAAGCTGTGATTTTGCCTGTAGCCATGACTGCTCCCCCTGCCTTGAAAACCCTTGTCAAGACAGATCATAACCATGTAAAGAGGCAAGAACAAGGTGCCATTTTCATGAAGCAAACCTGGAGGTATAGGGAAGGACAGAAAAGGGCTTTGGCAACCTTAATGCTAATTCATTGGGAATTAAGGCAACAGAGAAGAGAGGTTTCATGTCTGGGTCCCTTTTCATGGAAGAGATTAGGAAAAAGGTCCTTAATGTTTGGCACTCCCTCACATCTAAGAAATTTCAGTTCATTTTAATAGGATGTTACTTGCTTTTTTGTACTGTGATTTCTGTAGTTTATACTAGAGGCTTTTCTGGAATCAATAGAAGTAAGAACTCATTTATAGAATCTGATGTTTTAAGAAGTCCTGTATTATGGATTTTTTTGTTAAAGTAGTAGATAGCATAATTTTATAGAAATCAAATCACACTTCCATAGAATTTCAATACTGGAGTATTAGATTTTAGTCAAGACAGAAGTACTACCATTGGTCCTTTTGTTTAGGACTCTTTTGTCCACCATACAACAGTCACACATCCTACTGAAAAATAGTCCAGGGCACAAATCTAAAGGAAAATAATTAAGTAAGTTTTGTTTTTAGATTTAAAGATCACAATTTTTTTCCTTGAATAGGGTTTAACATTTAATTTTTCTATTCCTCAATTTCCTCGGTAAAATGAAGATAACACTCAAGCAACACCACAAGGATATATTCTCAGTCACATTTAATTATTTGTTGAGTGATTCATAATAAATTTTATTTTGTTGATGCAAAAACCCCTGAGTGCAAACCACCACACACATTACAGTAAAACTTTATTTGTGTCTTACAAAGTGTGCAAATTAGTAAGTGGGCACATAGGCCTCAAAAAGGTCCCTCTGCTCTGCAAAATGTAGAATGTCAATTTCTTTGGCAAGCATGACTGACTTTTAGCTGTTTAGGGTAATTCCCCATTGGCTGTTTGTATATTTTTGTGGAATTTTTAAAGAAAGGATCGGATATTATAAAGAACAAGACTAAGCATAAGGCATTTGAATTTACTACCAAGTTCCTTATGTAGCTCTCTGGCTAAATCACTTAATCTTTGCATTTTCTTCCTGTATTAA
>VWZN01005905.1:13830-28247 GCA_013396955.1 Regulus satrapa | reverse complement strand
TTTTTTTTTTCCTTTATAAAAAAAAAAAAAAAAAAAAAAAAAAAGTAAAAGTAAAATCATTGTAATCTTTAGTCCCAGTGATACAATTTGCATGTTAGAAAATTGTTAACTCCAAAGCAACAGAAATTAGGTCTGTCCTTCACCTTACACTTGGAATTTCACTCAGACTTCTCCGACTTTTTCAATTTAAGGTACAAACTAGAGTTTTCAATGTAACAACCATGAGAGCGCAGAGATTTTCATCCTGTTTTCAGCCTGTTAATGACATCTTTTCACATTAATAAAAGGGAAAGTAAATTGAAGCTCATTGTGCCAGCTAATTTTCTCATTTTGTAATCTCACTCCCTCATTTTCACCCTTCTTCTTCCTGTGTTTATTTAATATCTTTGCAGATACAGACAGTACATATTGTTTGCAGAATATTTTCTTAAAATATTTGCCTATCCAGAATATAGAGTAAGAAAACCTTCATTCCAGATTGCTTTTCCTGGCAGCTGCTGGAAAATGTGGAATAAAAAATAGCAACAAATAAATCTTAGAATCTGAAAAAAAAAGAGTGAGGATGACTTTTAAAACTTCATACAAGGGAACACTATCAAAAAATGGAGTAAAACAGTTTAGAAAAGGAAATTAAGATTATCAAATTATAAGTCTCCATAGAATTTTTACTGCCCTCCAACAAAAAATATGGTATATTTGAGGGCCAGTTTTGTCATTCTTGCAATATAGTATGAGACCATTAATCTTCTAGAAGACAACAAGCATGCTGGTCTGCTAATTTCTCTGGATTTCTGTTTGGCAGGAATCAGGTCTATTTTTACTCCATATTTGAACACTGCATCATGGCCATAAATTCATGTCTTTTTGAGTCAGGTTCCCTTTGGCTTCAGTAGGAACTTATTGGGCTACAAGTGAGGAATGATTAACAAAGGATTTGTCAGATATTAGTAATAGATCAGTCTATGTTGACTAGAGGTTTTGAAAGGTTTAAGTTAGCAAGAATGGGGAAGGATGTGGAGAGTGACATTGACAAAATGGACAGCATGTTGTCTGAGCGTATCCACAGCAGCAGATAGTGTAATCTCATTTGCTGCATTAACTAACACAGGGAAAGTTGATGAGAAATATGTCTGAGAAGAGGGACAGAAAAACAAAGTCTGTTACCAGTGGATTCCACTGAAATTACAGTGGTGCTTTGTCCCATACAGGAGCGTATCTCTGAGTTGTGGACTCATATACGGACACAGAGTCCCCAGAAGAGTCCTCAGCCTAAGGCAGGTTAAGAGATGGAAGACAGAAGATGCATAAATATTGTCTCAAGGTCTAACAAATAGTGAGAATAAGAACTCTCTTCATCATAGACTTGAATAAGTTAAAGGACTCACAGTCAAGAAAGGCAGAATAGCAACACCTCTATTATCTCTTTCATCACAAGGACTGCAGTGTTTCCCTGAACAGTGCCATTTCTGAGTTGCAACATATTACGTATTTATTACATATTACATATTACATGGTTGGGAATTTCTCAATCAATGCAAAAATATGGTATATTGGTCACTCTACTGGATTTTTGGACAAGTTTATAAGTATTCTCGCTGTTCTATGAGTTTAAACAATTTTAGTCTGAGTTTAATTAGCTTCTCCTTTGAGACAGTAAATTTTGCTGTCTCTTCTTTTGATAGTTCCTCTGTTAGCAGAGATATTTCACTAAGTACCATTGGTGTTTCTTTGTGATACAAGTTAACCCCATAATAAAGGATCAGACTTCTGAAGTTGAAACTGAAACTGGAACTCTTTATCAAGGACTCTTCCAGTGCTTACCTTTATTTCTTTGATGCTGAGGGAAATTTGTTGCTTTAAGAGTGTTGTAGAACATGATAAAGAGTAAGGTCTTCCTTGGCCTGTTGGGTGCAGTTTCTTCAGTAATTCAGATGGCCTGCTGCTTCCTGGGAGAGCCAATGGGTCCAGATTCTTCCAAACTAACTTGCAATGAAGTGTCTGTATCTGGTGTTCATTTTGGCTAAGTCTTCCAGTAGATGTAGCTAATAACTATATATTATGCTGGATGCCAGTTTGAGTCCAAGTGTTTACATGTTAAGTCAAAAAAATAAAATTCTCAAAATGTGATTATGGACGATGCAGAAGATGGGGTTTCTCCAGCAGTTGTCCAAACCTTAATCCTATTTTTTCTTTCCTTGCTCAAGTTCTTTCAGCTAAGTTGAATTCTATAAAAGTACCTTCAGTTTAGTAAACTGCCTTGGGAACTTTTGATACAAACATGCCAAACTGTCTCTTCTCTCCTCTTGTGGTTCTTTAGCTTGTGAAAGCTTGTGGACTCTGCCCAAATGAAAATACAGAGATTGATTTAGTGCATTTGGACACCTAGAAAAATTTTCCTTTCCTAGAGGTGATTTACATTTGCATTTGTTTCTCTTCTCAGAGCTATGGAACATGTTTGACAGACTTTATATGAACCCCCTAAGAAATTGTTTGGTTTGGCTATTATGATGCTTAATCCTTCCCACATTGGGAGTTTGTGAATTCTTTACTAGAGGGTATATGTTCAAGTTTTTTGTGTTCTGTCAGGATAATGCAAGCTGACAAGTAAGCAGGAACATGATAAATCTAGACTTGAGGTCTTTTTTGTGGTAGGTGAAGAATGAGCTGGAACTGTTTTTGTGGAGAGAAGTAAATCTCAGTGGTAATTTGTTCAAGCAAAGCATCAGACAGTGTTGCAGTCATGGTTGCCATGAAAAACAGTGTAAAATGGTCATGTGCCTAATACTTCTACACTATAGCTCTTCAAAAATGTATCTGTTGTTCAGTGGTCAAAAGATAAGGGTTCCTAGAAAATTAAAAGGCTAAGGGCTTGCATTTCCTACAATTGGGCTAATTTCAGTGTTTAAGGGGAATTTGGACAATCCAGGGCCATGCAAGTAAGGTCTTAGGGCAAAATCCCAGCAGAAGGGTATTATCAAAGTTTCATTCGGCCATATGCTCAGAATTAGTTTTTTGTGAGCCTGATAATTGTAAGAAAGTTGCAATTAAGCTTCACTATTTATTTTTGATTGCAGTAACCCCTTCCCTGCCATATCATTTCCCTGTCTTCCCTGCCTGCTCTAGAAATTTTTCTTTAGTGTTCTTTGGCTGTAAAGCATCTCTTTCCCATTCTCCTTCATCCACCTTTCATGTTTTTTGATAGCTCTCTTTCACAGGTTTTTCTTATATTCAAATCTCTTGTGGTGTTCAAAGCTTCTGCCCTCCTTCCTCAAATATCTCAAATATCTGTCCCTCTCCAACCTCTCCCTGAAAACCCACTTCTATCACTCTGCCCATAAGAAATGGATTGAGATCAGCCATGAGATGGCAAATAGGACCTGCTTATATTTCTGAAGCTGAAATGACTAGCATGCAGAGATTTAGCTTAGATAAACCCCTGTGTTTATGACAGTGATCTTCTCCTCGAAGCTCCCTTGTATTATCTGCTTGAAAAAAATTAAGATTCTGTTTTCCTATGCAAAAAAAAATCTTTGAAACTGAGACACAGTCAGATCAAATGTTTCTACTCTTGAAGAAAAAACTTGTTTTACCTCACCAGAATGTGTCCCTCTGAATATTTGAAGTTGAAGCATTTCAACTCTGAGGCTTAACTTCTCTGTCTGGCTGTGCCACCGAATGAACCACTTTGCTATATATGAACAATATATATACATATATATAGTAGTATGGTGTCATACATTGTATCAGACTCAAAAGCCACTGATTTTTTCCTTTTAAANAAGAATGCATCTGATAAGACTTCACATGCCTGATAAGAGTTCTTAAGAGTTCTGCAGGGTAGACAGGAGAGCAGCATTTTCACCTTAATAATCAGTCACCTTTTTTCTTGGAGCTCAATGAAGAATGTTCCATTTTAACAGAACTAGGAACAGCCTTAAGTCCCATAGAAAATGACACTGACACCATCTTTAAAGTATGCATCTCCCTTCTGTTGTGAATTTTAAATAAAGCACTCAGCAAGCAGGGGAATATTGAAAAATACAGTAATAAAACACAGTCCTTGGTGGTAATCTCCAGCAAACTAGCTCAGTGCTGAGCAAGAAACCAAGAATCTTTGGAAAGGATTTACTTTTTTAGTATGTGCCTTAAAAATAAATTGCAATATTTCAGTTAGTATGACAAAAACATGGAGGCTTTTCAAAAGGCAGTGGTGATAACAATAGGCTTATTAATACTAAAAGCCCAAGCTATATAATTATAATAAAACCATTGAGTCTCATTTCTTTTATATAGATGGCAGTATGCAAATAGGGAGTCATCCTCCTTGATAGCTGCAGAAGCTATGAAATCCTTATTTGAAGAATTTCACTCCTTTTTCCTATAGCATTCAGTGCTCAGAGTCAGAAAATAAGCTTCCCCCCTCCTCCCCTCTTCTTTCTCAATGTAACAATGCATTTTAAACTGCTCCAAAATTGCAAAGCTATTTCACAGTTTCACAGAGAGAAAATGGCTTGAGGGAACCATTTGCTTTTTTATGCCTGGAACATCAAAATAAAATACCAAATGGGAAAATGAATTCTGTTGTATGAAGGATGAGAGCAAGTCAGAAAGGGCTTTGTGGTAGAGTTGTCTCGAGAGCCTGACTGGGATTGCAGAACCTAGCAAGGGACCTCAGAAGTAGGCACAGATACATTGAGGCTGCCTGAGCATGGCAGGAGACCTTACAAGAACCCACAGCTCTTTGTTCCCTGTTAATTTAGGGACATGTCCTTTGCGGTCTCCATCACAAGAGAAAGGAAGACTATGTGATGTAGAAATCAGTAGATTTTTGTGGTATCTGTGCTTGTAAAATAGAGGATTCTAGATAAATCCATTCTCTTTAAGGCTTTCTTACACCTCTGTAGTTTTTTGTGAGTGATGATCCCTGCTTTAGGCAACAAACCATCAAGAAATGCTAAACTTCATTGAGAACTTTAGGAGGTTTATTGCTCCAAATTAAAAAGTAGCTAATAAGCTTTTCTCTCAGTGTCTTCACTGGAAATAATGATATGTTTAAATGCCTCAAAATGGGTATGTTCTTAGCAAAGTGGAAATTAAATCAAAGTGAAAATTCATCTCAGGATTAGTGAAAATTTTGACAAAGCATTCACTGATAACCTGTTAATAATGCATTCACCAGTGGGGAAGATTCAGAGCTTGGCTGCATTTTTGAATTCAGTTGCTGTACATTGGCCAGGCTGAGATTTGTTCTTGTATTCACTTGCTTAGCCAAAGGCTTCTTCAGTGAAATTTGAATGCTGTTGTTCTCCAAGGTATAGTACATTTAGCTCAACACTCTAATTTTGAGCCTCAATCTGTAGTGTGACCTTGGGCAAAGTCCTTTTTGTCTCTACTTTTCTTTGCTCTTCTGTGCAGGTAACAAGAGAACCTAAGCACTGTAGTCAAAGGCACTATATAACTTTGAGTACCGTGGACAACATGTAAATGTCCCTCTCTCTGACAGCTGAAGAGAGTTGTTCAAAGACTTACAGCATTCTGCTAGTGATCTTCACCTCTTGATAGCCAAAGCCATCCTGGACAAGGGAAGGAAATGTTCTGTTAAGGCACAGCACTTCTTAACCTGCAGGGGTTTTCCCTACACTTCCGAAGGTCTTAAAGCGCCTTTGCTGGGGTGCATGATTTATCTGTCCTAAGGAACAAGGCTGATTTGCTTTATCATCATGTCATGGTTATTTGGGAATTTTAGATAGAATTTGAGAACTCAAATCTTGAAAGTGATTGAAGTGAAAGGGAAATGGTTATGTACAAGCTTAAGTAGCTCTGAAAAGCTGCATACTGCATTATTCCTATGTGACTCCGAATGTAATAGGGAAAGAAATTACACTTGTACCTGAAAAAAATTTAGAGACATTCATAGGGCTTGTTTGTCCTTTGAGGGCTTAAACCTGGTCTACACAGGGACAGATTTTGTGCTGTAGCTGTACCTACAGGCCTGGTTTTTGAAGATTTATATTTTTACTGGCAAAAATTTTTATTGTTCATTTAGCATTAACACCCTGAATACTGCTTTTTAATGCTAGCGATGAAAGTGATGTGCGATGTTTTAATGAGATTATGGCAACAGGTCTTGGTGGTATAGATTAATAACATCAAATCATGCTTTATATATACTCATAAATACATATTTCCATTTGAGCATATTTCTATATATTGACAACTGCTTGTACATGCAACAATATATAAAAAACTTTCTATGCATTTCATTCTGTATGTGTGAATAAGTATTTATATAAATCTATGCCAACATGCATTAGAGAATTAAATACCCAGTGCTCAGTGCCATCCCTTGACATTAGAACTCACTACTCAATAACCATATTTTATTTAGAAGTCCAGTTTAAAAAAAAAGAAGAAAAGGCTTTGTCACTCATGCAACCAGAAATGTCCTTCATATCTGCTTGAATTTAGGCCACCAGCTCTTCAAAAGCACCAGACGTGAGTACTGTGTCCCAGAACAAAATGATAGTTGCAGTTTGGTTCCCCTAAACAGAATAGACCTTCTCAGACCACTTAGTATAGAAGGTGAAAGACACATGACAACAGACAAATTGTAACTGTTTCCCTGTTGCAAATGACATTCTCTCTAAAGAATTATTTGTTATTATTTAATTTTCCTTAAGGAGAAAAATTAACTAAAAGAAACCTAAAAGGAACCTAAAAAAGCCAAACCAAGGAAGAAAAAAAAAAAAAAAACTAAACAAAAAATTCCCCAAGAACCAACCTTACTAAGAAATACATTTCAGTTAAACAGATACTGGTTTAATGAGTTCCATACTGTAATGTCATATAAGCTTCCTGTGAATTATTTTTTGGATTGCAAGTGAACAGGGCAAAAAACATCTGAAAGCCTATCAGCTGTCTTGTTCGCTTCAAATCAGCTCTAGCTCTCCTAAGAAAGTCCAGGTTAGGTTTAGTGACTCCTTAATTATTTATTGAGGAACTTATCTTCAGAAACTCTGACTTAGTTTACCATTTGTCAATACAAAAACACACCAATGCTTGAAAATATTAAGGTAGGTATATAATACAGATAATAAAAAGTTTCTACTGTTAATACTTCGGATTCTGTAGGTAAAAGCTTATCCTCCTAATTTTGGACTGCAGAAATCAGAAGTCTTCAGGAGTCAGAAATAATCCTTCTAACTGATGGATTGAACCTTGAATTCTTAGAAAACTTGAAGAGTTCTGGCAAAAATGCTACTAAATGCTGTGATTTGAGTGGGGAAATTTCTGAGTTTTAAAAAAAAAAAGGGACAAGAAGAGAAACAGATAAAGGAGGACAAGTAATTTTCAAGGGAGAAGATAGCAAAGGAGAAAGTGGTCAAGTTACAGGACTGTGGTATCTGATTTGTTTGGAAAAAGGAATCATGAAGATATAGTTCATACATATTTTACTCCAGATACATGAGGAAAAAAGGAAGTAAAAACTTGCACTGCAATATGCATTCTGGCTCCACATTGCCAATGAGACACTGACCTTGAAAGCTGCCACTTCTTGGTAAAGGGGCTCAATATTGATTATTACATTTAAGGTGGCAGGATGTTTTTCAGTTTGGTGTCAGGATTTCAAACAGCTGCAGTTCTTCACAAGCATTTAGGAGTACCTAACACAAAGAAAACAGATATTATGGAGTTAAATAAAAGATCACCATCCACTTCTAGATACTTTTAAAATTTTTTTCTCCCTTGTATACAGGTATTCCAATGCAGTCCTTCTAAACTACATTCTGATGCTCATGTTGAGCTGTCCCCCAAAAGCGAATTGTTACAATCATGTGTATTTTACAGACATATTTTCACTGTTTTACAGAAGACATGATTGTTATTTATTGCATGGTCTAGTTCAGAATTGAGTCTGGCTGAAGACTTTTTTTAGGGTCACAAGCTTGCTTTGGTGAAATTTAGTTTTATAATAGCAAATTAGTATAAGAAAACTTAATGCTCTGGGTTTCATCATGTATTCAGCATCCCAGATGAATTGCCATATGAGTCAGTTCATTATTTAATTAAAACAACTAAATAGGAATGAGGGAAAAAAAAGAAAAAAGGATCCATGTATCTAGTGCAATTTAACATTTTTGAATGTAGATTTTGCTAAATCTTCCCAATCCTTTTCTTTGCTCTTTCCCTTTTTACCCTTCAAAAGAAAACATATCTAGTTGCCTTAGGAAGAGATCATGTATCAGATTTACAAAATAAACCAGAGATAAATTTCCTGTGAGGTATGGTTGGGGAAACTCTATTGAAAACCTGACACCATCACAACTTTCAAGTCTGTATCCAAAATACACACTAAGGCAGGTGAGGATTACAGTGCAAATGAAGAATTACAGGTGGGACATCTTTCATCAAGGCAGCAACCAAGCATAAAGCCAAGGCTTCATCTGTTCTTGAATTTCTTAAATGGAGTAATGCCACTGGCTCATGTTCCTCCACTGGTGGTACCTTTCTCCAAGCTGGAAGGGAGCAGTACAGAAATTCCCAGCTGTATTTTGTCTTCTCAGCCTGCTCTGGTGCTTCTCATTCCCTGCTTAAACTTCTGCATGCATCAAGAATCAGCCAGCAGACTGTGCTGCTATCAGCAGTGCTGCCTTAAAGGCTGTCTCATCCCACTGAGGTAAATATCAAACTGTGCAAGCGGGATGTAACAGGAATACATCTGTGAACACAATCCTGCTTGCTCTGAGCAGGTACACACTGTTCGCTTCATTATCCCTGCTAACCAGGCTGGCTTCTGCAGCTACTCCTGCCTCGCTGAAATGTCAAATATGGAGGAGCAGCAGTGCCAGCAGCACGGGCACTGTCTTTGTTACTACTCCTGCTGCAGTCTGGAAGAAATTCCTTCTTAAAGAAAGCATACACAAGTCTTAGGAGACTGAGGAGGAGGGAGACACATGTCTGGAAGAACTGTACAGTTCTGGGGTTGCAACCCCTGGGCTCTCTGCTCTGCTTGGCTCTTAACCTGGCTCTGGCTAAATCACTTGAGGCCTTAGTATGTGAATTTCCTCTTGCTGCCTTTAAGCTCACATCAGGCATATCTAAAGCCTATGTCATCTCCTGTCTGCCTCTGACAGTAGCCACATATCAGCACTTAGGAAGGTGTTTGAGAACAGGGTACAACTGCCATGGTGTTTCCCAGATATTCTTCCAGCCCTTTGCTGATCAGATTATAAATGCTTTAGGATAGCAGTAATCTTACCCTGTGCTTCTACAATGGGATCTCAGTCAGTTTTGAGGCCAGGTAGTGTTTTTGTCATATAAAAAATATTAATTAGTGGCCTGTGACTGGCAATTAGCTGGGTTAACGACAACATTGCTGCTTTCAGACAGACTGGGAAAGTCATTCCCATGCTCTGAACAGTTTATTGCTCCATCCCCGTGGCAGGGATCAACACAGACACTACTAGCACTGCTGTTTGCATGTATCATCTGTAACACTTTTAGACCCTCAGTGGGTCTAAAAGTATTACAGATGATAAGTGTAAACAGGAAATTCAATTATCAGCTAATAGGTCCCCGTGTTACCTTCCAAGGAACTGAATTATAGCCTGCCACTTGCCTTTTGCAGGTCACCTTTCACAGTGTTACAGACCCACATTAAAATGACTTGTGACTAACAGCAGAGCAGGGCTTAGTGCCTCTTTGTCACTTTGCAGTGAAAGGAAGGTCTACTATTTAATATTGGAGAAAAACCTTTGTGACTGAGACTTCAGACTGGGTACAGAAGATTTGCATCACTAAAAAAAATTGCTTGGTTTATGTTTTGACACAATTCAGCTCACTGTTTGCATTATTCATAAGCCTGACAAAATCTATTTTTCTAAATTCTTTTGGTTTTTGTTTTACACACACACTATGGTAAATGTTTGCTCTGGTCTGATACCTGCTTGGACTAACTTCTGCAATATAAATGCTGTTCTTAAAACATCTAAAGAACTAGGGATTTCTAAAATAAGTTATTGAAAGTAGGTCAGTGGTACAGCTTCCATAGAATATACATTTTTCTAAGTAAATTAAAAAAAAAATATAGAAATATGACCACAAATAAAAGAAGAAGAAACTGAGACTTGCCTGCTAAAGGAAAATTTCCTTGGAAGTAGGCAGCTTGTTTGGGATCTCTACAGCTGTGTTTATGCTGTTTAAAAAAAAAAAAAAAATTAAAAAGATCCAAAAACCAAACCAAAACCATAGAGAAAGAAGACTTCTAAAGACTTTATTATCACCGAAAGGACAAGTATCTATAGCCTAAAGGACAAAACCAAGAAACTCACATCGTCATTCCTATCTTCTCCAGAGCTGATTTGTTTTGGTGAGTTCCAGCAGGAGTAGTCAAAACCAAAACCATCTAACACCAACAGCCAAATGATGTTAGCAGCTGGAGCTCAGCCCCTGACCCCAATAGTGTAAGAGTATTGATGTAATAACTGGGACAAGCCTTGTATTTGCTTGGAATAGAGATGATCTGAGGCATACTGCATCATAGAATCACAGAA
The DNA here is from genome assembly GCA_013396955.1 of Regulus satrapa. Classification (NCBI taxonomy): domain Eukaryota; kingdom Metazoa; phylum Chordata; class Aves; order Passeriformes; family Regulidae; genus Regulus; species Regulus satrapa. The sequence goes on along the minus strand of VWZN01005905.1, from coordinate 17,694 downwards.
CTGTTTAGATTGGAAAAGACCTTTATGATCTTACATGATTATGATTGACATAGCACTGCTAAGTCCACCATTAAACAATGTCCCCATGTACATGTTTTTAAATTATCTCTAAGATCGTGACTCCACCTCTTTATTGGGTAGCCTGTTTCAGTGCTTTGTAACTCTTTTGGGTAAAAATATATATTTTTTTAATAAATGATCTAAACTTCCCCCGGCACAACTGGTGGCCATTTCCTCTTGTCCTATCGCTTGTTGCCTGGGAGAAGAGACCAACCTCGACCTGTCCCTCCTTTCAGGTAGTTGTAGTTAATACTATAGCAACAGTTGAGTGAGAAGGTCACCCTGAGCCTCCTTTTCTCCAGGCTAAACACCCCCAGCTCCTTCAGCTGCTTCTTATCATACTTGTGCTCCAGAATTTTCATCACCACTGTTGCCCTTCTTTGGATTCCAGCCAGTATATCCATGTCTTTCTTGTAGTGAGCAACCCAAAACAACACAGGATTCAATATGCAGCCTGACCAGTGATGAGTATGAGGATTGGGGGGAGTGGGGGGGAAGCCAGATGGAAGTCATCATCTCCCTGTGGATGACTCAGTGGAATTGTACTGACATTCACCAAGTGTGGAAGGATCACTCATTTTAGTGCACAGCCTTTAGCAGGGCTGCACACCATGAGTCAGTTACAGCAGCCCTGAAGAAGCCAAGAAGTACTACAGTGTTCCTCTCTGAGTTACATTTCCTCCACGCCTGGCTCTTTCCTACAGCTAAAGTTGTGTACTTAGGTAATAATCCACATCTCATGTTCCACATGTACATACCAAGAAGTGTTGAACGAGAGCTCAGGCTCTGCTCAGGCATGCTGCCATCAGCCTGAAGGAAGTAGGAATGAAGCAGTGCAGCTGTGAAATAAGATTGGGATTCAACCATGATTCCCAAAAATAGAGGGCAAAAGCATCGTGTCAAGCAGAGCTAAAGCAGACATACAAACAACTCCTCAAGGGAAATATAAACAAAACAAATGCATGTACTTCAGGTCAATTAAAATGCCTCAATTCTTTTAGAGTTTTTAAACTTTATTGTAAAAATATTACAAATAACCTAGAGAAAATTTATAATCTAAGACTTTCTGCACAAGAAGAGCTTGAAATAATTTTGTTTATTATGAATAACCAACTTATCGACCTGTTGAACATATACTGTCAGATTTGGTTGCTGCATTTTTATTTATAAATTAGATATAAAAGAATCACAACTGAAACAAAACTTTTGAAGAAAATGGACCAAGTAATAAAGATTTGGCAAATCTACAAAATTTATAAAGCACAATGGTTTTTATCTGCTGAAGAACTGAAAATTGTTTCATTGGACAAACTGAATATTTTGTCTATCACATATACATTAAAAATTGAATTAATTTTGAGACAGTGGATGGTTTTGACTATCAGAAAGCATTAACCATGCCTTTTTCATAGCATTCACTGTCCTGCTGCTAACTGTTCATCCAGAGTTGCTTGAGTAACTCCGATTGTGGTATGACACTTCCCCACAAATTTTAATTTGCAAAGATAGTCAGGATTTTCTGAAAATAAAGGTCCTGTGGTGATGTAAAGTATTAATATCATTGCATTCACAAAACTGTGCTCTTAAATTGTGTAATGGTGTTCTTTTAATCAATTGGAAGAATTATTCTTGTTCCTCAACTAAATATCAAGTTAATAATGTTCTTGGTTTTTTGCTTTGGGTTTTTTCTGGAATGCAGTTATTTTTTTCATATCACCATGGAAAAATGGCATGAAAAGACAAAAAAACACAAGCAGGGACAATCCAATTATATTGCCTGGTGCATCATTTATAGGCTGGCTTTAACTCAGATCAGTATGGGCAGTAAATTATTTGGGAAGTATTTTCTGAATTTACCAGCCAAGGGTATTAAATTTTAAAATCTTACCAGTGGCCATGTAGCCTGAATCATTAACATGTATTCATAACAGAACTGAATGCATGCTTGTAATCTGTGTACAATCTGGGGGTGTTTTATTTATGTGCTTACTCTTAAATTTCTAATTAATGAGTCTCTAGTGATGAAGATTAGTATAACTCATGTCCAGCATGTAATTTACAGAACAATCCTTTCCTGCTTGATAGAGTTCCCAACCCATGAAGGTATCTTCCCCTTCTACCAACTTGGTATGCAAAACCTTGATTTGGAAAACTCAGCTCTCCTGTTCTCATTATAATGCTCTGTTAGCATAGACTGCCTTCTAATATGGGGGGAAAAGTCATCATTAGCAAAGAAGCTTACTTGCAATGGATTGGTAATGAATTTAATCAATGTGATGGTCTTCCCTTCCCTCCATTTTGCCTAATGAAATGCCAGCATGAAGTGAACACTCCAGTTACAAGTAAGCAAGTGGATGGAGACCACCCCTTCCTTAGCCCTGGAAGACACATTCAGCTCTGACCAAGCAATTGGTCAGAATGTTTTATGGCTGAATGAGAAAGCCTCTTTAAAATGAGTCCAAAGCTACTTGTCTTGTTTGCCATTTTTATCTTCATCTCTTATCAGACAAATATCTCTCTAGACTTCAGGAGGAGCAGATGGATCTATCTGACTGCATCTTCATTTCCTCAAAGCAGCATATTTGCAACAATTTATATCTAAGCCTAATGTGATTTGATGACAAGACTAGCTCTGGTTAATGCCCAAGCTCCTCACCTGGAGTACTGCATTGAGTCCCAGGGTCCTCAGCATAAGACTGAGATGGATCTGTTGGGCCAGGTCCAGAAGAGGCTGTGAAAATGCTGAGAGGACTGAAGTACTTCTGTTATGGAGACAGGCTGAGAGAGCTGAGGTTGTTCAGCTTGGAGAAGGGAAGGCTCCAAGAAGATCTTAGAGCACCTTCTAGCGCCTAAAAGGGCTATAAGACAGCTAGAGAGGGACTGTTGACATGGAGACAAAGTAACAGGGCAAGGAGTAATGGCACTTTTGGATTAGATATTGAGAAACAACTCTTTCCTGTGAGGGTGGTGAAACACTGGCACAGGTTGCCCAACGAAATTGTGGCTGCTCCATGCCTGGGCAGGTTGGATGGGTCCCTGGTCTAGTGGAAGCCCATGGCAGTGGGCTTGCAATTAGATGGTTCACAAGGGTATGGAGGCAAACAGTTACTTCTGTATCTCTCATACTCAAGAGAGGAAGGAAGATAATTTTTCATAGCCTGATGAAGGAAGGTGAGCAAGGCTTCCACTCAGGAATAACAGAAATTTGAAGAGGGCTTGCAGCCACTTCAAGAATAGAAGTGCATCCAGTCACCTGGAGTATTAACTTAAGGACCTAAGGAAAAAAAAAAAAAAAAAAAAAAAAAAAAAAAAAAAAAAAAAAAAAAAAAAAAAAAGGCAGAGAACTGCATTCTGGTGTGAGCAAAGCATGCCAGGGGCTGCAGTCTGTTCTGCTATGAAGATGACATGACAAAATAGAAACTGAAGTTGTGCTGTAATTTCTTGTCAAAGCAGTTGGGCCACTATTAGGAAAATTCCATGGATAAAACAGGAGAAGGGTTAGACTGAATAATTTTCCATTTCTTGGCTGCCTTCTGAGACTGCCATTTTTCACATCTGCAACATATCCCTAGTGTCATGTCCATCAGACCTGCCCTTCTGCAGTGGGAGTTCACCAAAGACACAATAAGTGTGTCAAATAGCCTCCACTGTTATTCCAGCCTTATTATAGTCACTCTTCTGTGCAATGTGCAAAAAACCCCAGTCTAATTACTATTTATCAATGTTACATGGGTCATATAGTAGCTTCCATCTCGCTAGAAAGTCCTCTTTAGTATGTGCTATGCTGTGAAAATTAAAAAAAAA
>VWZN01005903.1:149880-161972 GCA_013396955.1 Regulus satrapa | reverse complement strand
AAAAGAAAAAAGAAGAAAAAAGAGAGAACAGAAAGAAGGAAAAAAAATTACTCCCTCTGCCAGGACGCAGTTACTGTATTATACACTTTTCTGATAAAGCTTTGTATAGAATCAGCATAAAGCTTTTTATTGCATACACTTTTTTTGAAACCAGTGTCTGAGAGGTTACTGGCCAGGTGTTTAACTGTTCTTGCTTAGAATAGAAGCCCATTATTCATTTTTATGTTAATAGTAACTGGGAGATGAGGAGTGGTAAAAATATATTCAGTTCTTAAATTAACACCTTATGACAACTTGAATTAAAAAGCAATGTGAGTGCATTACATTTCACTCTGAATCTACATGGTTGGCTATGGCAGGTATTGGACCAGCAGGAATCACTACTTGTCATATTTGTGGTAGCTGTCAAATTAGCTATGATATGGAACAGCCTTTTGATCTTGACCATGTTCTACTAATTATTTAATCTTTGAAAGCATAGAAACATGGTTCAGCACATAACCTAAGAAAAAGCACAATATATGTTTTCTTCCAAAGCCTGCAAAACCCAAGAAAGCAACCCCACAGTTCTCTTAAATCCCTGTTTTCACCTTCTTTGTTAAAGCTGGATATGAGTCATAACTTCAAATGAAAATGGACACAAAGTTTTCCTCTTAGGGTAGAATTCATTGCATCTGATTTCAGATACCTATCAGAAAGGTGTTTAACCCTGATTTGTCCGTCTTTATTCTGCTTATAGTCAATGGGAAGAAATTAACTCTTTTAGATAATTTTAGACATTTACCTTAGAGGGAAACAAATAGTTACGTAGAGTTTCTTTTTTTGGTCCACTGGCTTGGGAGACCAGCTTGGACGTAAGAACATCTGGTAAGAGAAATCTCACCTAAGGTATCTAAGAAAGAACAGATGTATCACACCTCAGGAAAACCTAATTCTTTCCATGGACTATGAGCATGCTTGGGATTAAATGAGATGAATTCCAGCCTTGTTGTCTTCTATAAATTTGGCAGAATCTGTGTCTGGGTCTGGCCAGAGAACAATGGTTACATTTTACTTATAAGTAAAGTAGAAAGACTCTTTGAAATTCTGGAATTTGTGAGAATCTTACCCAGAACAGTAGGCTTCTGCCTAACTCATCTGCTGAAGAACCTTTGGGGGAAAGCCAAACTCTTGTCTGGTTTGATTCACAGTGAAGAATCAAAGCTACTTAATGTAGGTGAGTGCCCTAACAAATGGGTTTGTGCTTGCTTTTGTACCTGTTTCACTTAACATCATTGGATCAAGAAGAAAGGACCTGATTAAGGCTGAGTAGTATCTTCTGCATGGGGCTCTTATAGAAAAAAATTGATCACAGCAGTATCAGGTGACCCCTCACTTGTCTTATTAAGTAGGGAAAATCTCTTAACAGAGTTGTGTTAAAAAAGACACAGTGCCACATAGTTATTTGGTCTTGAGAATTGACACCTTCTAATGAAAACGCATGATGCTGGAAGGTCCTGGACAACAGACCTGTTAAGATAAACTTGTCTTNTTTTTTTTTTTTCCTTAGTTTTCACTAAAGATTTGTGATAAAACCTAATATAAATGAGCAGAATGCATTTGTTTGTTTATTGTTTATACCAACTTTATTTTCTACAAGAAGTATCCTGGTCTGACTGTTTTATACTCTGCAGTAAAAAGGTCTCAAATCTAAATTGTGGTATTCTTTCACAATCAACAAGAATTCCTCAGTAGCAGCCGATGATTTCAAACACACTTTCCTCCCATTTGATGAATGTCTACCCAAACAGAAGAAAGCGGATGCCAGCTTCACTTCTCTTGTCTAGTAGTGTCTCATAGCTCATTCATTTTCTAGGGTGTGCTACAGCTTCCAGGGTGTGGCTCTCTAAATTTTGGCCACTTTGGGAAGAGTTTTCATTTTCCTGCCCTCTTTGTGTTCACTAAGACACATTCCTCTCAGACCCTGAAGAATAAATGCATCATATAGGCAAAACAGGTCCTCCTGGCTCCTTGCCTCAATCTTTCCTATAGATTTATGCTTCAGATAGGTGGGACTTTCCTGGAAAAAGGTCTTATTGAACTTCCTGGAAAGTTACCATCTGGTTCTAAAGAGAAGACTCTTCATTACTTTTAATAGAATGTGTCCCCCATCAGCCATGGAAACCAGTACTGGGAAGGCAAGTTTTTCTCTTAGAAAGAAGTGACAAGAATAAGGAGGAAGCACACTTAAGACATCAGTACACTGAAGCAGTGGGCTTACAGAAAACTCATGAAGTTCAATAAGAGCAGGTATAAATTCTTCCAGTCTGGTATAGAACAGTCCCATGCAACAGGACAGGCTGGGGAGAAGGCAGCTCTGAAAAGAGAACTGAGTCCTGGTGAATGACTTGAACTAGTGAGAGCAGAACCTCCAAACAGAAGCAATAGAATATTCTTTGTTCCATACATCTGAAGGCCTATGTCCAGTTCTGAACTCTCCAAGACAAGCCCGAGGTACTGGAATGAGTCCAGTCTATCACCTGGCCGTACTGAGATTGATTAGCTGCAAAGTCCTTGATGTACAAGGACTATCTGAGAAACCCTGATTTGCCCAGTCTGAAGGACAGAAGAAAAAGCCAGATCTTAATGCTGTTTTCTCTCGGGGGTGCTCCACATAAATATGAGAAGGAATATACACACACAGAGTGCAAAACAAGAAAATCTTTATTGGGTATCAGGAAATAAATTTCACCATGTGGATTGTCTAGCATTTGGTGCAAATTGCTTAGAGATGTTGTGAAAACTCAATCCCTGGAGATAATAAATATTTGACAGAAAAAAGCGATGAGCTTTTTAGGGTCTCTCAAATCCATTTTATGCAGAAAATCTATAATGGAAATCTTAGGAATCTAATTTTTGGAGTTAGGTGTCACTACCCTGGTGAGATCTTCATTGGTAAATACAGTTGTGATAGACTCATATCTACTTATTAAAATGATGTTTATATCACAGTTGGATGAGCCAGAGGAAACACAGATAAGCAATTAATGCTAATTTCTTAAAAGAACCTGCTTGTCATTCTCATGTTCGGAAATTATCTCTTACAGAAAAAAACCTTGCTTTTTGGGATCCTCTAGTGTATGAATCCAAAACTTTTCATTATTTACTATTTAAAAATATTACCTGGAAATTGCAATTTCCCACGTACTAAAAGTGTTTTATGATATAAACTCATATTATATAGATAAAAGAGAAGGAAAAAGTCTCCAAATGTGGAAACAAAATTATTTTTATTTGCTATGAGTGGTAATGCAAGGTGAAGTGACCAGGACATAATAGAAATAGAATGTGCAAGATGAGGTTCAGTGAATTTTTCTCAGAATTCTGGTTCTGAAGATTCTACAGAACAAGGTGCAATGCCAAGACGTGAGGAAGTGCCACTGTGTAGAAATCAAATTCATTTTGACTCAAGAGGCTTAAGGCAGTAGAGAGGAATACATGCTAAAGGCTCAGTGTAGTGCACTTATCTTTTGTTATTAATTTTCTGTTTCCTTTGAGACACCCACATGAAAGTTGCACAGCTGGTTCCTCTTGCTGTTATTTACTGCAGTTGCACATTGAATTATTTCCTACTTCCCATGACATCTTTCATATATCTCAGACATCGTTTCTGTGCTATTCCAGAAAAAAAAATTATATTTTACATGAGTACTGAAGAATTTACATTTTCAAACACAACATTTATGGGGAAGTTCATGTTTGGTTAAACCATTTTCCTTGTCCCCATTTTCTAACCAGGAAAAAAAAAGAGTATCTGACAAAAGAGTCACTGAATGACTTGAAGACTGTGTTAAAATATTTTGCTGTCACATTGTTAACAGTGACTTAAACCTTACAAACAATACAAATCACACATTTATTTAATACTTGATTATTTTCCCCCTATTCCATTTATCCTATGGATCCAATGGATACCCTCACCAGAACAGACTTCTGAAAAGAAAAGAGAATATGGTTGCTCAAAAAGAGAAAATCTTCAACTGTGTTAGGAATCCTTCCAAATATCCACATCATGTCTGTGAGGATATGCATTAAATTAGTCTGTAGAAAGCAAATGGAAACAGAGGCCTCTCTGCATCCTTCTATGTGTGCTCAGCATGCTGACAAAGTCCTTATGTGAAAACCAGCAAGGATCTATAAAAGAATCAAGAACTTTGAATCTAAGGCACAGAGAAAAAAATGGTTCAGTGAAGCTTTCTTATTCTTTCTGAATCAATTTAGACCCTATGAAAGGTGCTGAACTGGAAGACCAAATTCCTTTCTTAATACACAAAACAGGTGCAGAAAATGGTGATTTTTGAGCTTTCTCCACTGTACCAGTGCATTTCAGCCTTGGTTGAGGGGGACCACCTTCGAGCAGAGAGGACAGTTCATCTTCCAAGCCTGTGCATTTTTTCCCCACTGTGTTCACTGCCAACAAAGACACCAATTAGTGCATAGCTCCAGCATTTGAAGCAAATGAAAGCAGAGACAGCAGAATAAAGGGAGAGATGTGTTTACTCCTGGAATTCTGTTTAGACATTTATTTTGGATTTTAGCAAGGCCTACAATCGTTTGCATTATTTTAAGGAAAAAAAAACCCACCCAGTCTCATTACCATTGGATATGATGATGGGGGAAATGGGCTGGAAAAATCCTGGATCTTTGCTGTGCCTTATTCTGGAATTACAAAGACGAGGGCAAATTCTTTACTGCTGTGCCATTCAGCTATTATGTTTAACAATCTAATTAGAAAAGCTGTGTTGCTTTTCCCCATTATAAAAGCAAAGACAGTGCACACAATAAAAACCAATTAGACAGCTGTAGTTTACAGAGCTGGCTTGCCTTGAGGCTGGTTTCTAATGAACCCCCAGTAGATGGTTCCTGTCCAGAAACTGGGCAGAAGGAACACAGTGACAGTGTGTGTGCTCTCTTCCCTGTAATCAGGCGCTAATGTCTGCTCTGGTCCACAGAGCTGACACTTGACCATTTCTTTCTGCAGCCATGGTGGCCACCTGACACCAGCCCTGTGACACTAACCTCGCTGATAATGCATGTCCCTTACATCCTCAAAGTCATGCTAACAGGTGGCAATAAATCTGAAATATTCCTCTCAGTTTTATGATTGTTGCTTTCTGCTCACCAGGGACTTGTTTTAACTGAAAGCAGACACAAAGCCGTACAATAACCTGCATACTAGCCATGCTTTTATTTTTCAGCATGTATGGCTCAAATTAAGGCAGACTGTACTGAGTAGATTGCTCACTCCAAGTTAGTAATCTGTTTAGTGTTTCCACAAGGCAGTTGTGGTTGTTCACAAGTCTATTAATTAAAAAGAAAATTATTAAGGAAACTACTCAGTGGGTTGATGAACCATTCAACCACTTCAAAACTGAGTAAAACATTAAAACAACCCCCCCTCCCACATTCCTTTTCTTGAATAGTCTGATAACAGGTATTTGTTTGAACTGAAATTTATAGGGCTTGTGAAAACACAAGCTCTTGTCATCACTGCATTTAAATGAGTTTTATGTACAAGAAACTGAGCACTGTCTGAGCTAGAATAGATGGGACTGTGTCAGCATTCCCATTAAAAATACCCCTATATTCACTGGGTTATGAGTCAGTCATAAAAAATCACTCCAGGATAAAATTTTGCATTTTTGATGGTAGTACTTGGGTAGGAGAAAGCAAGCATGAGGCTTGCAGAAAACTCTGTATAAATTAATATCTATGCAAAATTAAAAGTAGATGCACAGCTATATATTAATATGTTTTTTCAGCTGTAGAGTTACATTGCTATTACTACTGCTATTATTTATCACACCAAACATAATTTTCTCACTCATATTATTTTGTATTTCTCTGTTTGGGAGAAACAAGTGCAGAAATCATTCCCAACCACTATTTTCATCCAGTGTTTGTCTCCTCTGCCCTTGTTTCAGTAGAGTGCATGGGGCAGATGAGAAAAAAGGGAAAAATAGGAATATAAAGGAGTAAAGAATACAAATCTGAATTCCTGTGGTATTCATATAATCTTAAATAAGACACTGAAAGTTAAAACTAAGCAAAGAGGAGTTTAAAATATGTTTTAGTCACAATACTAATGTCAAAAACCTGATTTTTTGATCCTTTTTTAAAAAGTCTGTATTTTACCAAGAGGTAGTAAAAAATTTCTGAGAAAAAAAAAATTGTCTGACTAGTTGTCATTGACAGAATGCTTTCAAAATGAAATAATGAAAAAATGAGCATAAAAACCTGAGCTGGGGGAAGAATAGCAAAAATAGCAACTAAAAGGGTAAAAACCTTTGTCTGTAGTGCTCTCAATTTGTATTTTCAGTTCCTTCTTTTTAAAGAAATTACTTTCGAGTGTGGTCAAATGGAGCAAATGTCTAGTTATAAACTATTAAATTCTGCCCACATGGACAGAGGTAGCTTAAAGTAATTCTGTGCATGAAGGCAAACACAAAAGAAGGGGTTACCTAGGCTACTGTATATTTACAAGTACTTGCTAATAATATCTCCAAATGTAGCTCAAAACCCAACCAAACAAAATAGATAATGAATGCTTGTATGGATTAGGAAAAGTGCCAAAGATAGCAGATCAAGGAATTATTCTTCATGGGAAAAAAATGTAGGATCATATTTCTAGAACTAAAGCTAGTATGAATTCTTTATACTGAGGCAATTTAATTCCCCAAAGAAAGAAAGAGATTTGGTAGTTGGGTGAGATGGAAAGTCAGCTTTTGAAGACCTATTATGTTTGCAATGGTAAACTATTGTTTGGAGTAAAACTAGGTCAATTACTGTTGGTTCAAAAAGAGACAAAAATTATGTCTGGATTAATTCCAAAACTTTTTTCTTCCCCATTTTTGTACTATGCAAATAATACAAAAGATGTATTTTCCCACTGACTGGCAGTCCACTGCCATATGTGCTCTCAAACCATGATAGTGGCATCTTGTTACCAGCCCTAGATTAAAGGAGTTCACTGCAGCTGATTTTAAACTTTAACCTACATGTAGTGGACAGATATCTCTCTGGACAAAGAGGTCTATGAGTTGCTTCTCTCACAATTAGTCTATATGTGTGCTCAGATTCCAAGACCCTCACGCCTGGATGGGGATCAGAATTTGCGTTGAAACTTAGGAAAACTAAGACAAGGTGAGAAGAAATAGAGAAAAGAGGCATTTTTGTAGTTACCTGCTTTAAAATATGCTTTTTAGACTGTCCTGTGTATTGATTTATTCTTTTCATATGTTTTGTTATTTTGGCATCATGAACATGTTGATATATCATCTGGATTATTTTGCTGTTAAATAAAACTTCTTTATTCTATCTCTTAAGACTGTTTTGCATCTTTGTACAGAATAACAAATTCGGAAGTGCTGGGCAACCTCAAATCAGGAAAGCAATCAATCCCTGCAAGCACGCAACCATTTGTTTACGTACCCTTCACATGTGACTAAGGATCAAATTGTGACCCCATCCTGTGCTTACACAGAAAGGTTTAGCACACATCTACACCCACTTCTAGATACACCTTCCTTGCAGAGGATTGTAAGTGTAGAGGAATCCTTGACTAAGTCAGACTGGAGAACCATTTTGTCTGTTACTCAATCTGATACAGGCAGAAATAGATGCTATAAAGAACAACAGAAGAACCCTGCAGGAGACAGAGGCAGAATAATCTGCCTCCACAGAGATTTCCTGATCCTATTCACTAATTGTGAGAGACTAGTTTAAACCCTAAAGCACTAAGTTTAATATCTCTTCCAAAAGCTTTCTTTTCTTTAATTATGATAACTTTGGATATCCATGATATTGATATAATAGCCAATCTCTTGATGAATCTGGTGAAGCTTTTGGTCTCAACAACTTCCTTTGGCAATGAGTTCCACAATTTAATTACACGTAATATAAAAAGGTATTTCCTTTTATCAGTTTTGACTTGCCCACCTTTTAATTTCAGTGAATGCCTTGTTGTTTTTCCTTCCAGAGCCAGAGTGGAAGCCCCTGATCTGCTTTCCCTGTGCTGTTTTATATGATAACATTAATCTGTAAAATGTTTTCATTTTGCCTCTCATTCTTTCTTGTATGAGGGGAAAATACTCTGTCTTTCCAATTTCTCTTCACAAGACTACATATCCATTTCTGCTATTTTTCTGTTATTCTGACCAAGTCTATCATATTGTTTTATGGGACACAGTGTCTAGTGCTGCAAGGAGTAACCGAAGTATGCTCTGTCCTTTATAAATGCAAAGGCATTATGATGTTTTCTGTGCTATTTCCTCCGTGCTTCCTGTGCTCTTCTCCATGCTTCTGCCGCATCTGAATGCTGTTAGATTTTTCTGGGGAGGAACATGAGCCTTTAGTGAGCTGTCTGCAATGGTGCCTACATTTCCCTGCTGAACCAAGACATTATATAGACTTAAATTGTAAGATTAATTTCACTTTTATCCTCTGATGTGTTTTGCTTTTACATGTATCAGTGATAGTTGCAGCTAATTTAGAGCTGTCTCTGACTGACTGAGGTGATTTTAGATGAGGTTCAGTCACCATAAGTAAGGCGCTTAACTTGAGGATGAACTGTAGGCCCTTAGTGGGACAGCTCTGCCCAGATGTGAATGCAGTTTTCCTTCTTCAGCTGATGAAGAGAGGAAAATGAGGTGAATGCCTCTGAAACAAAACCCTGTACACCAGGGTGCTCTCCCTCATGCTTGAATTTAGTTGCAAATTAGGATTCTGCCCCTCTGTATATTTTGGTATGTTAGTGTTTGCTCTCCACTACTATTCCTCCATACATCTCAAAAGCAAGGCTTAGATAAAGATTTGACTTCACCTTACCTGCTGCCTTGGGCTTTTAAAGAAAAAAGCTAGAAACTTCAGAGCAGAAACATTTGAATTCTAAAGTAACCCACAGCTATTTAATACACATATTTTTTTTATAGAGACTCTAGAGACAGAGATGAGTTGCATGCTACCCCAGAGAGAATTGGCAGGAAGTGTGGATTTTCTTCACTCTCTGCTTGTTGTAGAACACTTCATTGTGTACCCAGCAAGCATGAAAAACAAGGGATGATAATCTGCCATTGGCCAGGAGAGTTTATTCTCTGATAGCATCTACTGTTGGAAGTCAAGCTCACAACCCCATTTATCATATTTGTTCTATAAATTCAAAGAAGTTTCCAAGCACAAGGAACTCAATCTAATAAAGCCAAGAAGAAAGAATAGGCAGGGAAAGGAAAAAGGATTATAAAATAGGAAGATAGAGGTTAAGAAGAATTAAAAGGGGTATGTTTACAAAGTCATAGAAAGTGCACATTTTTGGTGGATCATCATTAATTTTTTTTCAGGAAAGGACTTAAGAAACGTCCTGCTGAGCTGAACGCCGTATTGTTATAAGTAGACCCCGCTTGTTCTTTCATCTACCTACCTATTGTACTTTCTGATCGTTTTTAAACAATTAAAACTTTTTATTGTGTGGGAAGTTACTAAACAAAACACCAGCTTACTGTTACCATTGCCTTAAATATAATTATTTATTCCAACTATATTGTTTTATTTCAATCCTAAGGATTTATTCTCAACCAATTATTTTTTTCCCTAAAGCCTCACATAGGTTGAATGAACTATAAAGTCACAGTAAAAAAATCTATGTCTTGGAACATATAAATACCACCTGGTGGTGTGGAAATGTCTTGGGTGGCCTAAGATGTAGCCAACTGTGATTTTGGGGCTGTCTGCAAAAATCTGGAAAGTTATGATGGACCTGTCTCTGGACATATCTGGTGAGATTGCCTTTTCATGTGCTTTATGCCACTGGCACATGAATATCAGCATCTGTAATTGGAACCATTACGCAACATTTTGAGTGAAATTCTGAACCATAACCTTTGGAAGCAGATGGCTTTCATCATGTTCATCCTGTCATATTGCAGTAGTGGATATGCCCGCCTATGCTGAATTAAAACAATATATTAAATGAAAAATATTATTTACTCATTTACTGGTTTAGTAATCAGGAAAACAATGAGGAGGAAAGGAAATATCTTTGTTGAAAATTTATTTGAATCTGGTTGCTAGAGTTTTAGAGTTTTTTGATGATATGTCACCTCCAGTTTACTTCCAATTGTATCACTTCACTTGACTTTTGAATATGTACATGCTGTTTTCTGTTTTATACACACACGTGCCCAGGCAGACAGGTTGTTGCTTTAAAATGTCAGCTCCATGAAGCATCACTTAAAAATTCCTCATGAATTTAACTAAGTTGGAGAAATTTGTGCAAAAATATAAGGTCAAAAGAGGCCCTATATGACAGATCTTTGTTTGCCTGCTTCAGAATGCTTCAAAGGATGTACTTATTTGCTTACCACCAAGTCCAAGAATATGTGTCAAAACTGCTTAAGATAGGGATCAGTTTTAATAAATATGATCTCAGACCTTCCAAGGTGTTTAGGTCTGGGAACACTTACAGTACATCTGTTATTATTTTGGTTCAGCTGAGTTATTGCTTTAATCAGCAACATTTCAAAAGACCTGGTACAAAAAAAAGTAGAAATACTAACTTGTTTTCCATGTTTACATTTCTGCCATTATGTAAGTTTCTTTATTATGGCTAAAGTTATGAGATGTCTTGAGTTATGGCAAAGCAGCCCCAGAAGGCAGAAAAGAATCGGTAAGTCCTTGTCAATGAGCTTGTGGAACTCCTAAAAGCATTCAAATAATTTTTGGTTATGTACACAGTTAACAGGCATGTTTCAAAACCATGTCATTTATTCTCCTCTTAAACTTATCACATTTTTCTTAAAATTGATTAGGAAGTGAAGGCTGCTGCCCCTCATGAACCTTGTATGGTGACGGTTAATTCCTGTGCATTTTTCATGCCAATTATTCATTAGAAAGTAACTAACCTCACAATAATTCACCAGAATTACACCAGAATGGGTGTAAGAAACAGAGTTACTTTTCCCTAATCATTTGATGCTTTGAGCTGCTTTGTAACTTAGGGCACTTATTCTGATTTGTTTTGTTGGCTTTGTTTCTTTCCCCCTGCAATAGACTAGGGAGCTTTAAATTATCTAATTTGCTCTTTTAGATCATTCACTTCAAATGGATCTGGGAAACATTCAATGTAAAAACTACTGTGAGCACAGTAAATCTCCCAGTTGTGCTTCATTCCAGTAATTTCTTCTGAAGCATCTGTCCACTTTACTGTTTTTTCCTGGTGTTAGCTTCTGAGCTATGTGCAAGGGGATTCCATAGAAAATCAAAAAGTGACTTGTTTCTATTAAGTGAAGAGTTTTAGCTTAAAATGTTTAAAATTAATATTCTATTTATCTGTGTTTTCTTATAATTTATTACATGACTCTGGATTTCATAGTACTTAGCAACTAAATCTTACTCCTCCTCTCATCATCCAAACACCTAAAATTTCTCACTTGATCTCATACAAGCCTAAAATTTAGGAACTTCCTCATAATTTCTTGTCTGGAACTGAAACTATTCAGTATAATTTGGATTTAAAAACTTGCTCAGAGATCAAAAATGGGAGGAAGGTTTTCTGAACCTCAAAAATGTAGAGTGCACTACTATGAGACCATTGCCATCTTGTAACTCAGTGAGAAAGCTGAAGAGATCTTAAAAGGCATTTATTAATTTTTATCTTAAGATAAAAATGTCAGAGATGTTAGCAAAAACGAAAAAAAATATAGATGTTTTTATTATATATCAAAGAAAACAGGAGATGTTATCTATATACATTAATTTTTTTCTTTAATGACTGACAAAAATTTTAAACTACAGAAAATGAAATTAGACATTTTTAAATACTTATTTAAACAGAAAAGTCTTAACTTTTAATACTAATTTTTTGTATGTTTTGTATAAATAAAATTTAGAGGCATGGGTGAAAATTGATTATTGTATCAGATATTTCTAAATGTACTGATCTGACACTGATACCAAGAATAAATAGAATTGGATTCCAGAAAGGAAAACCTCTAGCATGTGTCAAGCACAATAAGTTCATGAATAACTGGTAAGTCATCAAGGCTATTACAAGATACTTT
>VWZN01005903.1:134805-147202 GCA_013396955.1 Regulus satrapa | reverse complement strand
AAAAAAAAAAAAAAGGTTAAAGAGACAGGAGGGGCCTGAGGATGTGGTGAAGTTCGTGAGGAAAGCAGGCAAAAAAGGTCATGTACGTTTAGTGTATGTAATGGGTCTAGAAAAGGGATGGCACAGCTGGGAACTTCATTTCTTCCTGCCAATTCCTAGCTGCTGTCATAGCACCTTTGTGCTACTGACAGGAGGGATAATTTAAAGCAAACAATTTATGCTGGAAGATCAGATCAGCACGTCACTGGTTTGGGAGTGGCACATTGCAAATTTGGCCTGAAACTCCCTTTTCACGTTTCCTGTGTTGTGTAATATGCTTTGTAGTCCTAGCCAAAGATCTAGGGTGCTACATGTATACCATCAAGAAACCATACTGATTTGTATCAGGATTCATGAATGCAGACATATATATATATATATGTATATATATATATGTTCCTCATAAATGGGTCAATCGTATGCTTCCTTTTAGTTGTGCAATGTTGGTCTCACAGCTTGCTACCAATTCTATGCACATTTGTAACATGTTTGCTAGTACCTATATTGAATGTTCTGTTTGAAAAGTACAGTGTAAAAGCAACAAGGTTCTTGACTGAAATTGAGGTTTTGACAGTGAAAGTGCAGATGAGAGGGCAGTAGGTACAGGAGAGTGGCATTTAGTGTGTCTCCTCTGTTTTTATTTTCATTACAGTGATGTCAAGGCCAGGTGTACTCTTTATTTTTTACACAAGTAGAGGGATACTTCTGGAGTTTCTGAGGTTAAATGTTTACTGCATTATACATACAACCTCCCTTTCCTTATTTTCTAGTTGGAACAGTTGTACATACTACGAAGGTAAAGAAGAAAACTCCTACAAAAACAAAGGCTGCTGAAGAGAGATTCTCAAAGAGATATTTCTCATCATTGCAGTGTCTTTGAGCTACTAAATTGATATGAAGTTATTGCTAATTTGACTTCCTCTACACAAACCAGCCATGCTAGCCTTTGGAAATTTCAAGTAGGTCTTGAATAGGTTCAACTTGCAATAATTCAGCTGAAAGCAATAGGTTAATTAATCTTCTTTTAAAAGCAGTGAAGCAGAAGTTAATTAAAATGTAAACAATGGTCTATATTGTTAGAACTTTAGAAAAAAGAATCTTAGAAATTCTTTGTGTAATGTTTTTTACCTGACTGCCCTCGGAGGAGAGAGTGATTTTGAAGCAGATGATGTTACCTAAATAATCATTATTTCACTTTTAAATGCAATATATTCTTTGCTTCTTCCAGTGCAGTGCAGCTGGACAAACTGGAGCTAGTCAAAAGCTGTCAGAGCCATGTTTACTGGGGAGGTATCTGGTACCAGGAGGCTCCTAGATGTGAAACACCAAGGAGAATTGCTGGAGCCCCTGAAGCAACCAGAAACTGGTGTGTCTGAGAGCATTGGGAAGAGAGAAACAGATGACCTGGAAAGTCAGAAGGCAGAAAAAGAAGTCAGTCAGTGAGAAATGATTAACAGCTCATCCAGTTTATGCCAAGGACAGAGGGTTCTCTCAAGAATTCTTGTGCAGTCCTGGCCATTGGCTGAAGCATGCGAGGAGCAGGGGCAATCTGGTGTATGGGACTGCTCCAGAACTAGCTAAGATGAGAAAAAAGATTCTGGAAGTTAGGATTGAGCTCCCATTGCAGAGTTTTGTGTCTTTGTGTTTTTCAGGGTTGATCTTGTTATTCCTGTTCATTAAAAAAAAAAAAAAAAAAAAAAAAAAAAAAAACCAAAAAGGGGTGGGAAAAAAAAAAAAAAAAAAAAAAAGGAAAAAAAAAAGAAAAAAAAAGGATTTATAAGCCTGAGGGGGGAAAAGAATCTTGCCAAGGTATCTTCCTACCTCATCATTGAATTACTGCATAATATGTGTCTTCTAATTTAGTATAAGCTCCAAATATATATGAATGCAACAGAAGTCAAATTTAAACAAAAAAACTTAAAGTAGTGAAAATAACATATGACCAGTCATGAGATTGACAACAGATTTTATATTTGGCTTATTCCTTTGTGGTAGTTGAGTAAGCCAACTCAGATTAGCAGGGTATGTTATGCCTATTACCTGAAATGGTTTTCTGGCCCACATCAAAAGCTGTGAGAGAAAAACTGCAAGTGACTCTTGTTATTGTTCACGTAGGAAAGTGGGATTTTCAGTTAAGACATAAATGGATTCATGGAAAGGTTTAATTCCCCAGTGTCTTACTAATGATGATGTTTTGAAACTGCAAGTAAGAAATCAGCGTTAGGGACTTTCTACAGCAAAAACATGTCATTATATGCAAGAAAGGGTATGTTCTCATAGAGTATTTTTTCTCTGCTACACATGATGACATCACTTGTTTGTTTACATTCTATTGTTTCAGGGTACAAGCAAAGATTAATTAATAATCATAAAGAAATATTGTCATCAAAGCACCATCATGACTTTTCAAATTAATCTACTGTACCACCATAATGAAACCAAGAAATAGAGAAATTCAGTGACTTCTTGAACTAAATTTTAATTCCCATGACTGAGTTCCTGGCTATGTTTGCAACTGACATTTTAATCTCAGTATAATCTGTAACAACTAACAAAGTGTTACTGATCCAACTATAATTCAGAGAGTGAGACAACAGGCATGAAAGCCCACTCACTCCTAGACCTTGAGGGACTGTAGCAATCAGAACTGTTGTGTAAGTAAACACTAAAACACAGCCAGCTTCCTGCCAATGCTGTAAACCCCAATCATGATTCAGTCCTGTTACACTCATAGTCCTTTTGTTTGCATTCCCAGAGAAATTGCAGTTGTTGTTAACACAGGTCCCAGAAAGAGGCTTTATTTGGACATGAAGGTAAGGAAACAAGGTTTCTTGTCCAGGTGGCTTTGCCCTGACAGCCAGCCAGCCATGATTTTGGACTTGGGACACCACATAGGTATGAAGATTGGTGAAGAGAAAGCAGGATAGAGCTCAGCCTGACTACTTACAGCTAAGTGACCATGCAGGACAAACCACAGTTGCGAGAAAAGGTGATGCAGGTTTGCAAATGGTGCTTCCTGCAATTATCTTAAACCTGACTTCGTTTCTAAAGAAGTTCAGTGAAGGAGAAAAAGTGTGCATGCTTGAGATTTAAACACATAGGGCCTAAAGATTTTGCAGAGCATGTTACAAAGTAAAAGATTTTTTTTTTCCTATTCCCTGTGGTGAAGATAAAAAAAAAAAAAAAATCATGTGTATGATATATCCTAGAATAGATTTTATGTCCATGGTCAGGATAAACTCATAGAAAACGAGGCAAAAATTGGTTTGTATTGACTGGTATTTTAACTTCTACAGTCCTCGCCGAATGGTTTTCTTCAACTGAATTAATAAAGTTCCTTTTCATCCAAGTTCTCCAGAAATGCTGGCAGCCACATGTGTGAACTCTTCTGCTAAAGGAGTCACATTTTACCCCTGGCTCCACTGATAATTGACCAGGGCAAGTAGGTAAAACAACACATATACACCAATATTATAATTCTCTTTATACATAAGTGTAATGTGTACTGTTCAACAGGGTTTTTGACACCTATAAAGTGTGATGTGATGGAGCGCACTCTCAAAAAATTCACACAAGGTACCAAGCTGGGGAGTTGGGTTGCTGCTCAGAGGGATCTTGAGATGTTGGAGAAATAGAGATGACAAGCAGATCATGAGTCCATCAAAAGAAATGCACAATGTATCTTCCAGACTTGTATCTGGAAGGGAATAAGCCCAATAAGCAACAGTTAAAGCTGGAGACCAAGTTCTCAGTTTTGCAGAAAAGGACACAGGTGTCCTGGTGGGCAATACATTCAACATGAGCCAGCTATGAGCCCTTGTAGCATTGAAAGCCAGCAACAATCTGAGCAGCTTAAGTAAAACCATAGCCAGCAGGCTGGGAACATTTGAGACACTATTTGGAGTGTCATGTCTGAGTTTTCCAGGACAAGAAAGGTTTCAATTAAATGGAGAAAGTCCTTTGGATGCCACCTCGATGGGAGGAGGTTGTAGAAAGGACATACAGTTGTGGCCTATGGGAAAAGTGTTTGTTCACCCTTTAGAAGAGAAAGCTAATGGGAGGTCTCACTGTAGACATGGAGCTGATATTTTCTTGGAGCTGCACAGTGAGAAAATGAGGCACAACAGACTTGAGTTACAACACAGAGAAATTCCTGTTGGATATTAACAAAATACCACCATGATGGAGGTCAAATCCAGCCCTGGCTGTGAACCCTCTTGTTTTTGACAATGTTCAGGACTCAACTGAACAGCTCTGAAATCTGATCTGTTTAACCCTATTTAGAGAAAGTACCTGGATCAGACATCCTCTGGGTATGTCTTTCAAGCTAAGTTATTTTGTGATGTATGATTCTGTGATTGTTACACAGCATTACACAGATTAGAATGGAATCAAGATGAAGAAGTCACTTGTGAAACACAAAAAAGAAGACTTGAGGCAAATAATTTATATTCAGTAGAGCTATACTAAGCTTATTTCTATGTATATCAGTTTACAAAAGCAGCCTTTAATAATAATGATAGTGATAATGTCATTTATACAAGATATAATGTATGCCTACTCTTGCTTAAATTCTGAGCAAACTCCCGTGATTAGCTAGAAAACTGAAATAATATTTGGTAAAGAGAAGCTCTGCCAGCTCTCTTGCAGGAGTCAAGGATCACTGCAAAACAAGGTTTTCTTAATATTAATCTTCAAAATGTATTTTCCACAACAATTTGTTTCTCATCTCATTTCAGCAGGTAAGTATGTGTTTGGTAATCTTTGCTTTCACTGAAATCTGGACTCCTGTTTGTGATAGCAAATTAAAGCACACTTGCAAGTACACATTCTTTTAGAAAGAATGTGTTGTTTGTATTTGCATACAGAGCTTAGCACTACAGGGTGAGCAGTACCTTTGCTGCATTCCAAGTGATAACCTGACTAAACAGAGAAAAGAGAAGTGAATGAAAAACTTTATAAAATATCAGCAAGTTATACATATTTATGTTTTTGTCTTCAGCTGACCTGACAACTTGACAACAACCAGTGAGCAATCCTGGATGAGTGACCTATGTTATTCTGATTTCTGTAGTTAATAAAGAGAATGCAAATTAGTTATGGAGTTGGACTTATGGTGTTGATATGTGATCAAGTGTAAATAGTAAGGCTACTGGGCAGAGGCTTTGGCTTTAAATCATATACCTGATCCAGATTATTCCAACTTTTTAAGATGGGTTTTTATTCTCATGTAGAGATGCTTTCCTGTAAGATTTTTTGCTCTAGTCCAGGAAGAATGAGAAATGAGACGCACAAGAGAAAGCAATGTCCTGAACCCTCCAAAGTATCAGATGAAGACTAGTTTCAGAGAAGATTAAAAGATGGAAGAATTTTCCATGTATGGATGATCAGACCACCAGATGGGAATAGCATTTTTCTTGGGTAGTTCTGAAGGAATGTTTCCTAAATGTAGACTGCATATTGAATATAACACCAGGCCCTGAGTGGGATGTGTAATATATATGTAAAAGGAATGCAAGATATCTTGGAAATAAGGCAAAGACACAGTCTCTCAATGATTCAATCATGTGCAAAGCCCTAAGTGAAAACCAAACAATTGGGAAGCATTAATATGTCTGGCACTGCAGTTGTTAACATGTAAGTTGGGAGCCAGATTAGGATTTCTTTGTTGCAGATACACAAGTTATTCCTCTGCTTTTCTATTCTTGCCAGTTCTTAATTCCAGTTCTTGTCCTGTCATTGCCAAAAGTATTCCCTGTCTGTTAAGCCTTCTCTTTTCATAAAACAGTCATGTGAAGGAGGACCCCTGCTTTTTAAGGTTCTGTGATGATTTTGATGACTTACCAATTCTGCTTCACATAGAAAACGTGTAGATATCCTTGTTGAACACCAGATTAATGCACATTTTATCTTCTATTTTTAATCTTTATTTCAGATTCAAATCTCACTGAGTGTTTCAAGGCATTTTAATGTTTGGCTAGTTTTATTTGCCTATATGCATAGAGGTCATTATGGTCCAGCCTGGATTTGAATCTCGGGAAGCAATTTAGTGATGGGCAGTCTTGCAGAACACATCATGAAATCACCACTTACATGGCAAGAAGATCTGGGAGCTGGGAAAAAGAAAATTTGAAACATGAAGGCCATTGAGTTGAGAGAAGCTTTATGGTTGGAGAGTTAGCAATCAAGCTGGCAGAGAAGGGTGAATTTGGACAGGAAAGGCCCTTGATATTAAGGGGCCCATATGAGTTCAAATAATAATTGGAGAGTAAGACGGAGGCAAGATGGGTGTAGATGCCCATTTTGTCCCCTGTGTAAACAAAATGTCTGTGTAATATTTGTGTATCTGTGTGGTGTTTTTCCCTGAAAGAATGTTTGGTATCTGGTACTCCTTGGAGTTTGTGCCTGCTCCATATACCTACAAATATAATGCATTGCCTCAGCTTTGATGCCCTGGCAGGGATGGAACATAAAGATGCAACTTCACTGAGAATGTGATAATCAAAGATGAGAAAAGCAGAGAGGTCCAAGAACCAGGCAGAAGACAGCACACCCTCTGCTTTGCTAAGTCTAATATTGTAAGTGTTTAGCATAGAAAGCCTAGCCTCCATGTCTGAATGGTACTTGGGGACTGAAGCAGGTAAATGTGAGAATGATAAAAAACCCAAAAAAGCCTTTTAGAGTTGTGTATGTGGAATTAAAATTGCACTGTCTTATGTCAAAATTGCCCATTCCATATCGTCGAGCCACAACGATAGGCAGGCTTAGGTGAAAGTGCTGTGAGCCCTATCAGTCATGCTTCTAAGGACATCAAATGGTTGCCTGCAAGGACATAAAATTTTATTTGGAATGAAAGGGAGATAAAGAAAATCCATTTCTGCACTTGTCAGTGCAATGAAGAGCACATGGGCACCACACATCCAAAGAGAAACTGGGGAACAAAACATACTCTTGAAAACAGAAGACAAGGTTTCTATAAGAAGATGATGATAAAGAGGGGGCATTGAGATGCCCCCTTACCCTCTTAGTTACCTGAATTAGCAGGGACACTAAAAAGATCCTAAGGAATAGATGGTGAATTTTTCATTTTGAATTATTACTAGGAAAGCAGTCAATGGGTAAATGTTGATAGCTGTGAGGTATGATGGATGTGGTGACTGAGGAAACTTAGTGACTACCCTTTTCAAAAGAAATTAGGGTGGTTGCAAGCAGAGGATGTCAATGGTCTGATGCAGGAAAGGAGGCAAAGAAGTGTGAGAGTTGCTGTTAAGCTCACAGTAGCTGCCACTGGACAGAAAAAAATTCCCCAAAGAGGTGTGATTCAGCTTCTGGGGAAAGTCCTGAGAAAAGACTATAAATTTTCCTTCAGGCTATAGCTTTGGGTTAGCCAGCTGCTCTGTGATGGAACCTGAGCTGGCCAGGGAAGAATGTGCAGCAGCTGGAAATGAAAAGCAATTGTGTGTAAAGGGTGTGTGGTTCTCAATTCAGACAGGGATACCACAGTGCCAAGATGCTCTAAAGATTAAAGCATTTATTTTGCAGCCACCCAAATGAGACAGAAATAGGAATACCACGATACCTGTACTGCAGAACTAACTGAAAGGAGACCTGTGCAATGCACTTGGGAATGGACCTGTACATGTTCCTAAAGCTGAAATTCTTATTTGCAGGGTATGTGAACCTCCTGGTATATATCAGATTTGTTCAGGTTAGGGACTTCCATGTTATTTTCATTGTTAATAAAGCAAAATGAATTATAAGGATTCTAAGAGTTAAATCACATTAAAATCTGAATTCACACGCCTTGCTCAAACTCTTCCTACAGCTTTAACTTTCTGGAGTGAGCTGGATATCCCATGCCAGTCAGACACTTTCCAGAATGAGTCACTATGGTTTCCAAATTTTTCTTTCCCAAATAAAAATGAAAAATTCCAAGTGTCTAACAGTTTTTTTTTTTTCTATAGAAAAAAGGGACGGACCATCAAGTGCATATAGTCGAAGAATTGTTTTCTATTTCCTTTTACATCCCTAGTCTAGACAAGAGGTGCTATGATGAACCTTGCCTTTGCTGCCAATACCAACAGCACTTAGTGGTCTTGTTACCTCACGCCTGGCGAATTCCCAAGGACAGTCATAGCTAATGAGTAGCCCTTTCAATGGCCATTCCAGCAATTCATTTGGGCTACCCTTTCAAACAGCATGGAGAATTCTTGAGAGAGAAGGTCTTTTGTGCCAGGCAATGTTTCACTCACTGCGTTTAAACGAGAAGGGCAGTCAGGTTGTAAAGATTTATATAAATGAGAGCATTGTGCACTGGAAAGGAGATTGGTATGTTTGATCTCAGCTGTTATTGATTTACCTTTTCCACATGATAACATTCATTAGGCAGAGTAAGTAAAGGCTGGGGTGTTCCATTTCAATTATCTATGGTTAAAATACAGACATTACACAGGGTGGAGTGTCAGTCTAGTTTCAGTGGGCTGAAGTGTGAAAACATTTTCCTACCAAGTCATTACATAGGATGACATGACTTTTTTGAATCCTTTCCTGTCTCCTTCTCATCCACCCCATCCCATTTTTTGTTTTTATGTATTTTCCATTGTTTTTCAATATTTGTATTTCTGGTCAAGGGAGCTATTCTGCCACTTGAAATTTCCTGATACTTTCACTGCTGCTGTTGATCTCTTGTCATGTGTGAAGCACAACAGTGCTGGTGAGACTATGGTCTCCCTGCCTGACCCCTGACTTGTATCAATGTCCCAAAAGTTTCATAGATTAATTTGAGCAGCCTCTTGTACCTAGGAGGTGACTCTTCTGTGAGAAGATGTTGGACTTGGAGATCTCCAGGGAGGTTTTCCCACCTCAGTCCTTGGACTGCAAAGGAGCAAATCTTCTCTCCTTCCCCACAGTATAATTACAGTATAAGGCTCTTGCACTGTGTTCCTCCAGAGAACTAAGAACTTTCAAAATACAAATCTCTTATTTTAAATGAAAACCAAGAGAAATAAAAAGGACAAAAGATAATAACATCCCAGGAGTAATTTCTTTCTCACTATCGGGTTCAGAGGAGCCTACAGTGACTTACTCAGGCTTAGGTATGTAAGTGGAAATTTCCACAGCTAAGTGAGATGAATACTGCCCCAAATATCTTGATTTTTCAATTGAAGGAATGAATGTTCTTCAAAGATTCTTTCCTTCCATTGAATAATGTTTTTTAAAAATGAAGAAGTTCCCGTAACAAAACTCAAACACTTCACATTAGCTATAGGTATTTAAAACACATTTTATTTTTACTTCTCTCTTTGCTAAAATGACAGAATCTATAATTGGCTTGCACATACCTGTAGGCATATTTGTAAAAAGACATCATTAACTTTAGCTTCCTTTATTTTAAGACTTGCTGAGTGTCCACAGCTCCTGGTAGTCTGTGTTGAAGGCATAGAATAGAACTTCAATAGAACATGGTTCCCACCAACTTTGAAGGTATTTGAATACTTGAAAATGTTGGCCTTTTTGCATCCATCACATATCTAAATTACTTTAATATAGTGGAGATGACCTCAGTAGTTGACATCTGCTTAAAAACCTGAATAAAAATGCATTTCATTGAACCTTTGGAAAACAAGCTCTATGTGTTGCATGATGTAGCTGGCATATAAAAGTAGTAAAATAATAGAGGATTGTAAAACATTACAAGAAATTACTTTTACTTTGATTTGTACTTGGAGCTCTAGGTACTGAAAGCAAGTTTTCTTGATTATTTTGCCAGAGAGAGAAATGGAAAAGCTTATAATAAGGATTTGCACTAATAAAAAACTCCCAATCTCATCTGAATGTACTTTATTAAAAAAATCCACGTTCTTTCCTTGTCTGGAGTTGAGGCAGGAGCTCACAGACATTCCATGCCAGGCTCCTTTTCTTATGCATTTGCTCTGGTAACTTCTTTTCTCCTTGACCTTGTCACTGGTAGAGAACCAGTAGCACCAAATTCTTCCTCAGGTGTGCTTCTAATTCATTAGGCAGAGCCAGGCAAGAACAACCTGTGTATAAAAAAAATATTTAAATGATATGCACAGACATGGAGGGGATATTCCAGTTATCTTTTCAGTGAGCAAGCTCATAATATATTTGTTCTCTAAGATAGCCTTTCCACTCACAGCACCCCACATGGTTCAAAAAGCTTTTGGACAGGGAGTTACACTCTCCATATCTTCTCAGACTGTAGAATCCAGACATTTCTGGATCAGGTACATGCAAACATCTGTCTAAGCCAGAGGTTTTATTTAATATATAAAAAATGGGTGACTGCTGCAACCCCAGGCCCATTATAACGATTTTGACTATTGTCCCCTGATTTTTAGTAAAAATTTTTAAACTTTTTAAAATCTTATTTCTTTATGGCATTTTCTGCTTGATTGATGTTCTCATGACCAGGGATGTCTTCATGGAGGAATACTTTAAGTGCAGATGGCATCAGTTCTGTAAAGGTCTATGGGGACTGATCTTCAAAAAACATTATGTATTCTGGAAGACATTTAAAATTCTATTTTTATAAATAAAAATGTAGGAGAAAAGTAATGGTATGATTTTTAGTATTTGCCATGTAGTGCCAACAATACCATGTACTGTCATGAAAGATGTCCAACTGATGAGGAAAATTAGATTATTGGAAGAAATGGCTAAAGTAAGAGTCATTTAATTGATAAGGGCAGGCATTTATAGGATATGGTAAGGATTTTTCTTGAGGAAACTACACTATTAGAAGAAATGATTAAATATTTAATACTTTTATTAGTGATACATGACACATGTATTGTTTGGCACTGTCAGTGAGCAGATTTGAGCAGTGCTGGACATGTTCAGGTCTTGATGTTTTTCCTTAGAATCTTTAGCTCTTTGTGTCTGAGCTTTTTGGGTAGAACATCTAGGAGAAAGTTTTGCAATCCTGTTGTCAGTGAAGATTTTTGACCTTGCTACCTAAAAATCAGGACAAGCCTGGGATGGTGAAGACCTGGAGACATGTCCCTGCTCCACCCTAATGAGGTAAGACAGTTTTCCAATGGCTTGGACTGGCAGATGGGAAAGATGACTTGTGCTTTTGTGTATTTGTTTGCCAAAAGGGCCAGTGTTCCTTTGCCAGTGTTGTCCTTGTCCTTTAGACCTCTGGTGTATTTAGCTCACGTCCTGAATTGTTTTCATCTGTGCTGGGAAAGGTTTTTGCTATGCAGCTTGTGAGTGACTGTGTGGTACCTAGAGGTTTTGCAGCCAGAGGAGTCTCCTGCACTCAGCTGTTCTATGAGGTGAAACAGCTTTAGTGTGCCCATTGCTTTGTCTGCAGGGCATGGGGGAGTTAGGGAGGGAGTATTTTTTGCCTGGGGAGCTAGTAATTTTGTTGAGACTCTGTCACATGTGTTTTGCAATTGCCTCTCTGGCCTTTCTCCCCCTTTTCTAGTATGTACTTGAGAGGAAGTCTTGGCACATTCTGACAATGTGATGGTGCTTCTTACTCATGAACATATTGTCTCACTTTTGATTGAATGTCAGCACTTCTTTGATCACATTCCTTCTGCCTGAATTAATTAGGGCAGGAGTCACACACACCTCCATGCCTTGCCTGGGCCTTTTGCCCTGTATCTTTGCAAGGGGGTTTATCATGCAATTGGACTGGCATTAAGTCATGAGAAATTGGGAGAATGCAGGAAGAGGAGATCAAGATCTTACTGCTCCTGTGGGCAGAGCTGTTCCTATCAGGTTACATCAGGGATGCATTTGTGCTTTTTTACTTAAAGTATTTCCTAGTTTTGCTCCTTTGGGCTATGCAAAGAGAAAATTTTTCATATTTCTTCTCTGTTCCATTCTGTACTGCTACTGGCTTTGTTTCTGAATGTTTTGCTTGCTCTATCCAGATTTTCTCTTGCTCTGTGTTTATTTTTACTGTCCAGCAATGATCAGACCATGCAAAAACTCCAGCAGTTCTCTTGATGTGCAGAAACAGATTTCAGGCTTGTGTCATGCCTCATTCCTTTACTGTGGAGTACAAAGCCACAGGGAGAAACAGAAGAAAAAAGACTGTGTAAGACCAGGCCCTTCCCTTTCTAAAGTAATTTTTATCTGTTTCTGTTTCTTTTTCCGCCTTTAGGAACTTCCAGTGTAGGTTTAAAAACAGTTGTGGTGCATTCTTGACAATTTTGTATTGTACCAGGGGAAACTACCTGTTTTGAAAAGCTGTCAATGTAAATTACTGCTCACTAGCATTGCTCTATGTTGAATTGAGTTCAGACAATAAACTTGTATATATGCCTAGTATCAATTTATTAAACAATGGGTTCCCGAGCATGGCTTTTTTTTTTTTTTTTTT
>VWZN01005903.1:97292-128670 GCA_013396955.1 Regulus satrapa | reverse complement strand
TTTTTTTTTTTTTTTTTTTCTGAAAACATGGGGTTAAGCTATTTGAATCCTGGATTTTAAAGCTTGGGACTGTGACCTTATAATATTCAGAAACGCTTTGTCACATCACTTTATTTGGAGCTCTTTCTTTGAATAGAATTGGGAAACATGACAATTATAAAATAGGTTTTGAAGACTAGCTTGTTGTTACTTATTTATTAATCAGATAGGGTTCTTCAGTTTCTGCTTTAAATATGACTTTTAAAAGAAGAAACATTGCATCCTTTAAAAAAACCAGAGCAACAACTTTGTATTTGCTCAAAAATCAGTCAGTGAACTAATATTTTCTAGTGCCAATCCTTTTCTGTATTTTTGCCTAGCTAGCCTCATTTCCACAGCTTTTATGTTCTCCGCTTCTCTTGCCAGACTTTAAGAGTTGTGAGCTGGTTTTCTTGCTTGTTTTTCTTTGATATCCTTGATGCTAAAATTCAGATTCATAAAATTCAAATTTCCAGACACCCGTTACCCACTGCCAAAGGGTTAAAGAAGAGCACTGGCTTGTTTGGTAGGTTTTTCCATGCTTTTATGGTTCTGAAAAAGACAGCATCCAAAGCAGTAAAAACAAAAGGCAGATTTACGATGTTTTTTCCACCTTCGTCATTATATGAGATTTGTCCCTACACCTATTTTACTGTGGGAGTAGCACAATGAATGCTGCTCCTTAAAAGGAATATATCACTGGCCAGTGTGACGATGATCATGAACATCTTGTGTGATTCTTTCTACTTGTTCTTATGTGGTCCCTTTTTTAAAGAAAGGTATCACTTTTGAGCATCACAAAATTTTGCAGTGAGCATCTACTGTTCTTTTTTCCCAGAGTTTTTACTTCTTTTTTCATGATGTTATGCTTTCTGAATTCCTTTCTCATTAGATGGTATTCATGGGCCATTTTCATACATGCAGCAGGTTCTAATGGTTATCAGGGGAAGAGCTGAGAGGATGAAAGAGAATGAAAAAGTTACAGAATGTATTGGCATGGTTATTTGCAGCATCATATTGAAACTAACATTTATAACTCAGCTCCTTCATGGCATTCTCAACCATGGTGTAAAAAGCCAAGAATAAACATGCCACCTTGAGATAGAAGCTCATGGCAGCATCTGAGACAGGGTTGTTTCTCATCTTCAGATTGAAAATTAAAATTTCCTAATGTGCTTAAACTTGCCTACTACTGCATTTGCAGAGGTGGGGGAGTGGGAGGGTATGGGGGACGGGACAGACAAATTAGAAACAAATGAGAATGCGCTGAGCATTGAATTTTGAAATAACACCAAGTACCTTTCCTGTCAGTAGAAAAATAATGCTCAGTTGAGCTGATAAAACTGATAAAACTTTCTCATTGCATTCTCAGTCTGGTGCAAGATAGTTCTTTCTGCACAGGGATATATATATATATATATTATCGGCATTAAGGAGAAGAGGGAATATTTTATTGAATTCACAAAAATGTCTGATTATTGCCAAAGCCAAAAAACCCAATCATTTGGTCTTTAATTCCCCTTTTCTCTCTGAAAAAGAAGGGTCCTTGTTTTTTCTTAATTGCATTTATTTTGCTGACACTCTCCCAGTTTCTCCCGTAAAGAAATGAAGTAATAAGAACTAATGACAGGAATAATTTTTCAGTGTTTCCATCAGGTAGGAATGCCATGTTGACAACATGCAAGAGATCAGGGAAGTGACTGCCTAGTAAGAAAAAAAGAAGCAACAGAAGCAGCTGGGCTAGTAATCATCCCTCTAACTACAGCACACTAAAAACTAAACTAGCTGCTGGTGCAATTAGTCCCCTCATGCTAAGTATTGTTGAATGGAATTCCTCTGGAATGGCACATTTTAGGATTACATGCTACTTCAAGACCTTGTCTTTGTGCTTCCCCACATGCCTGAGATGACCACGGTGCACTGCCACGCTGGCCCCAGGCAGGCAGGCAGTGCCGAGACACCATCATCCCTGTGCTGCAATGACCAGAACAAATGTCTGGGTGCTACTAAAAATAGCAACAAGCCAACAGTTTTTGCTCTTAAGGGGCTGTGTGGGAGCAGTGATACATTGACAGATGTTTCATCCTATTCACATATTTTCCATATGACAGATCCTCCGACAAGCAGCTGTCGAGTAAGAGGGTGAACAATGTTAGCATCTATGCCCTGGATTGATTTCTTATCTTTTCAGCTCAGGCATACTTGTGTTTCAAGCCCCACTGATTTTAAAATTGACTCTCCCACAGCATGTGTACCTATGCAGCTCAAATGTGGTTATTATTAAGTTGTACCATAATTTATGTTCATCTCTCAGGCATAACCTCCACAAGATAGGCTTCTTCTCTTCTTACGCTCAGTCCCAATGTGACTTTGCATCTGAGTATGAGGTATAGAATTTGGCCTTATCATAACAGTTTATTCATAATAATGCCCTTCAAAAATAGCTATCACCTATATCATCTCAGTCTTCAGTGGCCATAAATCAACACAACTTAATAGCACCGACTTGGACAGAGATATGTTGATTATTATGCCAGCCAAGAAGGTCTACATATATGTAAATCAAAGTCAATGTTGTTTCGCATAATTATTGACATATTAATGTTCATGGTCTCAATCAGGTAGTTGCTTTCCTGGGGTGACAACAAATTATGTCTCCTCTGATCTCAGAAGTCAATTAAAAAAATAAGATTTTAATCTACATTATTTTGTTCTCTTGTTTGAATCTCAAGATTCAGAATTAATCTGACTTAATATTTATACAAAGTACCCATGGTAGTAATTTTTCATTCTTATGAGGCCCCTCTAATATCGTTAAAATTAATGGCATATGGTAATCCTTTCAATTTTCATCCCTCTTTGGGAAATGAGTCAATGACTATTTAGTGTTATGGTTCCCTAGTAACTTTTAGTTTAAACAGTAATGGTTACATTTGTTGAGAGAATTCTGCTTATGTTCTGCTCCCTTCTCACAGGGTAAATTTCCCCAATCCAGTAACTCTGAGCAGGCACTAAGGGACACAAGTCCCAGCTGCCAGACAATGTGGAAATGCTCAAATTCAAATTCACAAGTCAACCATATATCAGTTGCTATGGCCTCTTCTGAACACTTTAATCATACTTCCTTTTAAGGTAGACTTGACTACATTGTACCTATCCTTCCTTCTTTTAGTACCCCATTGTATTCTAAATTCTCACACCAGGAGTGACTGGTGCTGCTGTAAGCATCAATCCTAGATTAACAGACTACTAGATGTTTGCACTGCATAGTAAATTGTTTCATAGTACTAATACTAGAAAAACTGCAATGTAAAGATCAGTATTCCCACTCCAGGCTAACAGATGCTGCTCAGGAGTTTCTCGTTTGATCACAGACCCAGCTGAGCTGTTGGTTCAGTAGAGATGATGTGATTAATGCAGAGGGTGCTCAGAAGCACACACAAAGCACTGAGGTCTCAAAGCTGATGCCTTTCAAGTATGTTTTAACTTGATGACTATGGAAGTAAAGTGTGACAAGGCAGTGATGAGAACTTAGGACTATCTACTGCTATTCTGATTTTTAAAATGTAATTGTTTTTCATTTTTTATACTTAATATTTATGGAGGCATTAAATAATCACTGGTTATTAAGAGGCTTAGCAGACAGAAGAATGGACCTAATCCGGAAGAGAGAATCAGTATCATGATGAAATTTTTCATAGAATCATAGAACATGATGTGCTGGAAGGAATTCACAAGGATCACCAACTCCAACTCCAGGCCCTACACTGGACAAGGATCATACTAAGTGCCTGTGAGCATTGTCCAAGTGCTTCTTCAACTCTGCCAAGGCTTGGTGCTCTGATCACCTCCCATGCTCTAGTGCTCTGATCACCTCACCATGCACCAGTGTCCAACCACCCCTTTTCCTAATATCTAACCCTGACTCAGCTTCA
Organism: Regulus satrapa; assembly: GCA_013396955.1. NCBI lineage: Eukaryota > Metazoa > Chordata > Aves > Passeriformes > Regulidae > Regulus > Regulus satrapa. The sequence goes on along the minus strand of VWZN01005903.1, from coordinate 124,717 downwards.
GGCCATTTCCTTAGGTCCTGTCATGGGTTATCAGAGTGAAGAGTTCATTGTCCCTCCACTTCCCCCATGAGAATGTTGTAACTGCAATGAAAGCTCCTCTCTTTCTCCTCTTCTCCAGGCTGAACAGACCAGTTGAACTCAGCCACTTCTCATGTGGCTTCCCCTCCAGACACTTCACCACCCTTGTTGTCCTCCTTTGGACATTCTCCAACACTTTAATGTTTTTCTCATACTGTGGCACCCAAACCAGCCCCAGCACTGGAGGTGAGGCCGCCCCAGCTCAGAGCAGAGCAGGACAATCCCCTTCCTTGCCTGGCTGGCCATGTTGTGCCCAATGGCCCCAGGACAGGCTTGGCCCTCCTGGCTGCCAGGGCACTGCTGGCTGATACTCAGCATTAGTTTGGAACTATCATTCATACAAGGTATTTGTCTTTCTTGGATCAATACCATGTTGTCAAAAATCAATTAAGATTTATGTAGGGGGACCATGGCAAGATTTAATGTGGTAAAATGCCTACCAATGATTTCCTCCTGCGTGTTGTAATACTGGTGCTATGAAATGGCTCTCAGTCCTTTACTGGGAAGATTATACTTTGAAGACTATAACACACATCAAATTATTGTATTGGGAAGAGCAACTAAAAAGAAGAAAATTAATTCATATGTTTCAGTGGTTTTCCTTCATGGCATTCCTTGGAGGAGGCACTTTGGAGAACATAAGGGTTTCAACTCTTTCTGCAATCTTTTAATGAATAAGAAAATGGAAAAAGATTTGCCATATTTCCAGCTTTTGTTGTTTTAGAGGCTTGCATTGTGACACTTGCATTAGAGAAGCCATATACCAGACTCAGAACTTTTTAACTACTAATTCAACCTGTGAGTGATGCCAGAGGAGCAGCATGTTTTAGCCTCTTAACTACTTTAATATGGGAATCCGTCCTTTCTGCCTTAGGAAAGCCTTGTTTTATCATCATTAGAGCCGTGCTGCAAATGAACTAAGTATGCAATTGCTATGAAATAGTCAAACCACTGAAAAACAAACTGCTTCAACATGTTGTTTTTCTCTAATTCATCATAAGGACCCCTACAGGAACAAGAAAGCTATTTGGACAATGCCAAAAGGACCCATCACACAATAATCATGAGCCTTCAGAAGAAAAAGATAAGAACTAGAGAATTATTGCTAGTTTTAGCTTGAGGTAGCTTAATCTTACAATACATAATTTTTATTTATTTAAAGACTGGCAGAAGGTCAATCCTTGCATATGAATGGCTTTCATGATGGAGATTAAACTCTGTAAAAAGATTTATTATGTAGGATTAGAGGATCCCCTTCATGATGAGGAATTTATTGCCAGTGTAGCTGATAGAAACTGTAAGTGGAAAAAGCTTTCATTTTCCCTTGTAGATTCTGACCAAGGTGTTAGGCTTAATGCTCCTGTCTTTGCTGAAGTAAAGCTCCTCTGGAGGAACACATATTGAGACTAAGAGATTTTACACGTGTGAAGACTTAGCACTTTTCTGGTCTATCTTATTGTGTAAGACCACTTTTCATTAACTGTTGGCAGAAGGTGACCTTAGGTAAGATTTTAGTGTCAAACATTCTACATGATGCACTTTATTTAGTGTGTGTGAACTTCAAAGTGTTCACATCTCTGCTTTGAAACTCCTTTGTCATTGTCATTATAACAAAAATGGCTGTAGTGAGTATATATCAAAAAGTACAAATACAAAGCCCCAAAACTGTACAGAGTACTTCCATCTTAGCTTGGGAAGGTAGTTCATTAAGAACTTAACTAGGATCACAGATACACATACTTTAATGAGTAGGACCAAGGAAAAAGTAATTCACTGCCATCAAGTTTTACTTGTGTGAGGGAGCCTCTATTGGTGGCAGGTTTGTCTTATATCATAAACTCTGTTTCATGGGCAATACAAAGCTGAGTGCTTACTTAATGCAATCAATCTGCATAAACACCTCAACTTAAAGTGATTATTGGCATGAAAAGAACAGAGGGTTCAAGGAAATTATTTTTACTCTTATTCTTTTACCATTATATTTCCTCTGACAAATGAACATCTCAGGTGAAATCCTACATGTTGTTGCCATCCAGACCTTGAATTTCCCTGTGAGATAGAAACCTCTCTGTGGGAACATCTGTGGTCAAAATCTACTTAATCTCCACTCCTAGAGATAATTTCTCCTTCTTCAAAGCCACATTTTCCTCCCTAGCCTCTTCCTCAGCAACACAACCAGATATTTCAGCATTTGGCATAGCTGATGGGCTGAGGAGGGCGGAAATTCCACATGTTAAGGAAAAGGGTGGGTACAGTCATTAAATTCCTTTTTGAGGTTTTTTTTTTGTTTTTTTTTTTCTTCTTGTTGTGTTTATGAAATCAAGAAACTTGTATTATGTTACAGTAGGAGTTTAAAATCCTGCAGTGCTACCTAAACATGAATTTGTTAAAATACTGATATAAAAATAAATAAAGTAAGTGTTCAGAACAAGGCTGTAAATTAAAGGGGTCATTCTGCTTGTCAGGGCATATTTAAAAAAATAATGTATTTTATTTATTTTAAACATATTAAAACTATATTTTTGAAGTAATGATGTTATTTGCAGCAGTTATTTGAAATGCTTAAGAATGTCTGTGGCATAGTTTAAGATAATCAGGCCAACTGAATACCTTGGGTTTCTTCATTCTTTACCACACATCCTGGAGCTTCAAGCTGGCTGTGTTTGTACTCATCACTACATCCCTGAAAGACATCTGGCCTCAATTGCCTTGTATCCATCATGGGAACTTTTCACACTGTACAGTACTGTTAAACAGAATACTATACCCTTGATTTTGAAACATGTTGAATCTGCACTTTTTTTTTCCCCACAATTATCTCTGTCAAGCATTTCAGATCATATTGGTAAAAGAGACTTGAATTTGTGCTCTGGGTATTGTTTGCAGACTCGCTTTTCCACCCGAATATATCATGGCTGGTTGAACGTGTTATCAAATGAATTAATGTTCCACCAATAAAAACCTTTGTTCAGCCACCACCTCTTTAAGCAGAAAGAGAGGCTATAACTTTGCCTTTCAGGACAGAGACCAGCACCTTTAAAGCAGAACAAATACAAAGCCACATTTTAAGGTAACTATACTGTTGACTGAGGAGTTTTGTCCTCTGATGGATGCAAATTGCATACACAGATTAAAGTAATTTTCTGTGGCCTAAAGGGAACTTTCTGGATCCAGTCATTAAATTTTTGTTTAAGCATTTTCATATGTGGAAAAAAAGGTTGTTGCTCAAAAAATGTAAATTTTTTTAAGACAGACCTTGAGAAACACATCTCATTATGTCTGGGATTTTTACTTTGGCTGCAGACAAGTGATGTGATGATATAAAGTTTAAAAATGCAGAGATCAGCAGAAATTATTTCACTGTATAACACCTAGAAAAATTTTCACAGTAAGCTTTTGGAAGCCTCTGATCAACATTTTTGTTTGCATCCCAGCCCTGCCATAGAAAGTGTACAGGGAAACAATTTCTACTCTGTCAGTGGTGAACCGAGCAATCCACCTTCCAACATGCAAAGCGTTATAGTTCATGAAATCTTGTCAGATGCTGCCTATATTTCAGCATTTTACAAGCTACCACCTCAACCTGGAATAAATTAGTAGGAAATTGCTGTTTACCAGGTGTTAAAAATATTTCAGTCAATAGCTGTGTTAATGCACAGTGCTCACGACAGAAGTAATTAGGTTATCTTTTGTCTATCACTTTCTGTACTGCCTTCAGCAGAAGAGAAATAATTTAGAAAAACCTGCAAGCTAAACACACCACCTTATAAATACTATTTTAAAAACATTAACTTGCTTCAAAAATATTAACACTGGTCTGTTAGAAGGAAAAGAAAGAACGCACTTGAGTTCTATTTGATTTAGGAATAACAAATTTGTAACAGCATTCTTTAACTAAATGCTAATTAATAACAGTAGTTAAAAATGTATTATTTCCTTAGAATATCCCATTCACCTAATTTTGATAATGATTTAAAAAATGTTGCATATACATACCCAGTCTCTTGGGTTTTTTCTAACATATTGGCAAGAAGTTCATCAAGAGAAAACCTACCTTGCAGATAGGTGATGCATCCTTACAGTTGAATACCCTTTAATGTGCTTTTATTCTTCTGAGAACATTTTTCTGGGACTTTGGAGTATGTAAAAATAGTACTGTTTCAGAAACATCACACAAGAGAAAAAGCAGTGTCCCAGATAGACACTTTTTCATGCACAGGCATGGCTGCATGGAGTCCTATTGATCCAAAAAAACATATTTTCTCCTTAAATTCTATCAAGCTATTTTGCAGATTTGTCACAGGTCAGCAAAAGCACCTGGTCAACTGTATTTTGCCCTTTCACTACATTCTCTTACCCTCATAAACTTTTCCATGTTTCTCATTTGTGACTGACATTGTCTTTTTTGCATACATTTTCTCTCCTCTTTCCCATTGACTGTGGACTTTGGCATTAGTGAAGGAGTAGAGTGTTTCTCCTTGATTCCTTGAAAATTGCTGATGGGGGAATATAAATTTCTCTGTTACAGTTTGGATGCTGGTTTGCATGTGAAATAACTCCAGTAGTAAGAGAGATAAAGAATGGGTATTTGTAAGAGCTGAATTAACCTAAAATGTCTACAGCAGTCATATAGCTTATATACTGCACAGATAAAAAGGGCTGTGTTTTGAGAGAAATTAGAAAATTTTTTGTACTTGAAAGGGCTATAAAGTATAACCATTTCTTTAACATATCAGAATTTTTCTGCCTAATTGGATTAGGATCAACTTAATTAAAAGATGCCTGAATCATTTAAGTTTTCTGTGATACAAAGTGAGGTAAAACAAAAACACCAATGATAATATTCATGGTTTGTATTAAGAGTTCACATCTGTAGTTAAATTGAAACAGATGCTTTTCAACACAAGCCATTGTTTCTTACTTGAATATGACAATATGTTTTGATGTTTTCTCCTTAATTATAAAACCATGTAATGATGTCCCTTTAGTATGTGTGTGGCAAATTGCCAAAGCCTCTGTTTGTCCAAAAGTCTTTGGTAAAATGTCTCATGGTACCTTAGTCTGATTGTTCATCACAATCAGATTATTACCCTTTTGGATTACAGAAGGGTAATCCATTGGATGGATTTTGGAGATCCATTTGGATGTTCTGGAGAGCTCTCAGCAGGACTGGAAACATAAGAATGCATCTCTCAGGTTTCCCTAGTGTTGGGCCAGGCTTTCCTGAACATAAAAGGTCATGGTGGAACTTCTGAAGAAAATCCCCTGTTAAGTATATCTTTATTATGTTCAATGTTCAGTATGAAGATATTTGGTGTAGCGCTAGAACAATTGAAACCAAGTGATAAGGTTAACATTTAATGAAACTTCTGAACCTGGTGACTGGACAGGTACTTTTCACTGAACGCAGAAGTCTGAAATTGTGAAAGATTTCATCACCCAACAGAAAGTGTGAGTGACTAGGAAAAATACCCATATCTACTTCTTTATTATAAGTCAATATCTGGTGTTTGGTAGCAGTGATGAAGATATAAAAACTAGAAATGGAAAATTGCATGTAATTTTAAGCTTCATGACAACAGATATAGCAATAACAATGGCAAAAAACTATTGCTAAAAGTGGTACTTCATTTCTTCAGTATAAAAGTGAAGTACGTGAGACTACAGTGGATAGAGTGAAGAAATAAATAGATCTGAAATCCTGTCCAAAGATTTAAATCCTTTTCAGCTTTCAGAGCTTTGTCTTTGAAATAGAAACAAACATTTGTTGAAGAAGCATGGGTTAATTAAACTTTGAGGAATCTGGACACAATTTTCATAATTCTGGAGCTCAGCTAGGAGTTTCAGGTAGCACAATAGCAGAGAAGCCCTCTGAATTACACAGGACTGTACTGTGAGGCTGGGTTGATTAGTGTGAAATCGGCTAGAAAGCCAAGGATATGGACAGGTCATACAGTATTCCTGGCATTGGACAGATAAGAAACTTCTACAGCAGCATAATGATGTTTTCTGTTTTGGTTTTTCACTTCTAAAAGTCTGAAGGCTTTTGACTACTAATGAGAACTGATTTGATGTTTTCATAAACCATCTATGATAACCCAAATACCCTTTTTTCTCACTGTAATAATTATTACTTTTTAGATATGCTTCACTTTATATTGTCTACACTAAATTTCACCTGCTATTTGTGGCTTGCTGAGTTAGATATTTTTCTCTATTATCTACAGCCTTTTTCCTTGATTATCCTGAATAATTTAGAAAACTCAATGAACTTTTCTCTGATAAATTAACTGCTTTTCTTCTTCTGGATCACGTTAATACTATAGCTTTTCTTTCTCATGGTTTTTTGCAGCCCACTTTCCTTTCTCTGAATCCTGCATGAAAGAGTTAGGTTTGAGGTGATCAAGCAGCTGCAAAAAGGTTAATACTCTAAATGAGTTCTTGAGTATTTGGGGAATATAATCTGCACTGTAGGTTTACAATTCTTCACTCTTATTTCCTTCAGGTCATCTTTTACTACATCCAATATATGTTGGTATTACACATCCTTATGAAAGTTTGCTAGGAAAAATTCTTTGTCAAGTCTTTTGTTTTATTTGAAATAGCTACTTTTACTGTTTTCAGTGCCACCATTCAGACTTGAGTGCTTATTTTTATAAAGGTTTCTATTATTCTACTCCCAAGGAGACAGTTGTTTTTTTTTTTAAATCAGCTGATTTTTTTATTCATAAACAGGCTAATGACACCTCAGCATCAGATTTGTCAAAGAACCATATGTAAAAACCTAGATTACTGCCACAAAAATTATTGCTCAAGTGATTCTTGCACCAAATTAATGCTGAGTTTCTGCCTGGGTGAGAATTAGGAACAGCTGAAGGTGGCCTCATAGTATTTTTTTTTTTCTTTTCAGTGCAGTGATTCCACTTGAGATGAGAATAAGGACTGAAAAAGCAGAGAAGGATGGTTCCCTGCCAGTGGCTGGGAAGGAGGTATGCAATAGGAGCCTGAACCTATTGGCAGAGATGTTGAACAGGTGAGAAAAGCTTGGAGCAGGTGCAGCAGGTGGGTGGGAGAGAGGGACAAAGTGTCAGTGTCAGTCTAGGGTGAAAACTGAGCTGAGAGCAGTGCTGTTTTACAGGAGCCTTTGAAAGTGTTCTTGTCATGAAGTGATAGCAGCATGGGTGCTTCTTACTCCTATTTAAAGTGGAAATGTTTTCCCATATTATGAACCAGCCTGATCACAACAATCTTCAACACTTTGCAGTGGCTTGTGCATCACACACAGCCATTTCACAAAGGGACAGATCAGTCTTTTCCTGACTGGCAGACATGCAAACCCTCCACATCTGGGAGGTCAAACAGGGCCCTTCCTCTCTCAAGCACCATCCCCACTGGTGAGGTTGAGGTTTGGTGGAACACCAGGGTAACCCCTGTGCTCCCTGCACACTTGCAGTGAGAGCCCAGGTGCCTCTTTGAGCTAGGAGTAAAAGCAACAGACATTATTGGTCTGACTCAGAGCTGTGTTGCCAGTAGACTAGCCTGGCAGATGCATTCCAGGGAATGAATTTGAATTCACTTCCAGACTAAAGTCAGGCTATGAGACCCATCCGCTCAATCTCCGCCATATCCTCAGAGCCCAGAGTGAATGAGGGCCTGGCACGGACCTCTACGTTGGTGGCAGCTGGGGGTACAAGGCTTCACAGCCCCAGAGGGCCTTTCTGTCCTTTCTGTGTTTCTCCACAGCAAGCAGAATTACCTCATCTGCTGCAATATGTCCCTGGGATGCAGTAATGCTTAGTTTTAATTTCATTTGCTGCTAACTTTACTGGCACATCCAGAACAGACATCCCAAACATCTTCCCACTCAGCACAAACCTGTACTAGGCCTTCTTTTAGAGCTTGTTTAGCAAATTCACATATCAGTATTTGTAAAGCATTCTGAAGATGGGAAATAGACCTTCCCCCTGACAAGCTTTTTCTGTTCCTGACTTGTGTCCATATCACATTTTTTACTACTCTGAGAATTCCTCTGCAATGCCACAATTTCCCTTGTATAACAGAGGCAGATTTTTGGGTTTCTGTTTTTGAATTTGCTGTCGATATCTTGTGATCATGGATATAACTGTTCTGCACTTTGTCTATGTGTATAGTGGTTATAAAAAACATCTAGCCAGCTAATAGGAATTGTGAAATGGAGGGACCTGATGAAAATTTCAGCTTGTTTTTATGGGCTCATGTGAAAGGCAGATAAAAACATGCCAAGTAAACAAAGTTTTACTGCTGTTATTGTTTAGTTTGAGATTTACCATTTAGCATAGTGGAAAAATATCGATATAATATATATTATATAGCAATATGATAAAGGACAACTCTGGCAAAGGAAAACCTCACTTGGTCCTTTTGGCCTCACATACCAGATAATTAGCATGCAGCATACTTGATGTGTCTGGCAGAAGAAAAAAGAGAAAGAGAGGGAAAATGTGCATTCTGCAATTCTGTTTTCACCAGGCACTGGCCAATAAATTATGTCTAGACTTTGTCCCTCAACCACTAGGCAGAAGGTCTGGACTGAACCACCTATAATAAATTAATTGTGGTGAGAAAAAAAATCACAGTGGGAAAAGAAGCAGGGTCTTCATTTCAGCTTCCCATATAACTTCTCTGCCAATAAACAGCTTTACTATGATAGTCAGCCAACAGGCACTCTTTTGAAAACTTGTACTGAAGCCCAGACTTTCTTACAATATCACAGTTCACTGACTTGCCAAATAGTTTCTGGGTAGATAGCACATCTGTATCTGGATCCATCCCAGTATTTTCTTATACAGCTAGACTACATCTGAAGTATTTTACATAAAACCCTCTGTAACCTCTTCTTGTTTCAAGCTTTGAAATCAGAAGAATGATGAAATATTTAATTATCTGTGCGTCCTGCCAAGGCTCTTTCATTACTTACCTATAGCTGTCTGTGTGCAAGAGGAGGAAAAAAAGGAAGACATTTTTTGAAAACAAGACTGTTTCTGGGAGGTCTGTTTTTGGAAGAATAGTCAGCTCCAGCTCTCTATTGAGGTGTTGCAATCCTGTGCCTTCTGCACAGGAGGGGAGACAAAAGTTATGACACACCTCAGCTGAGCGGCAAGTGGGCTGGGCAGGAGGCACCTCCCATGCAGCCCATGCATGGCATGGAAACTAATAGATAAAACGGCTCACAATTTTTAGAGTCTGGCAATTTGCACCTGCCAAATATATGCCTACATACTTGTGGCCACAAAATTAGTTATACATGTGAACCTCAACATATGCCTCTTCTATGCTGTGATTTATATTCCCGTGGAGGTAGTCAGAGAGGCAAACACGCTCAGGTTTCAGCAATGAAGTGCAGACACAGATTTTCTGACTAGAACTTGCCTTTTTACTAGTGCATCCCATTGCACAGCTTTATTTCAGTAAGATGAGAGAGTCTGGATCAGGAGAAGGAGAAAATAAAATATACAGCAGGCACTTTATAACCCACTCAGGGTTTATGTGACTCTTTGCTTTTACAGTGTAATTGTCTTCATTCTTATTTTAAATACATCATTCATATACCTGTGAGTCCAACCTGCTGCTGTGGCATGTGGAATGGTGGAGCAGGTTGCCATCCTGCAACAGGACTTTGTGACACAGAATCTGTTTAAGGAAAGCGTCACTATTAGCTGTTTAGTAGTAGACACAAAGGTAGTAGCCAAAGAAAATGATAATAAACCAGTGGATTTCCCACCTGTCTAACTTACCTAAAGCCCTTCAATGACACTATGCTTGCTAGGCTAGCAGGCTGAAACCAAGATGTGCCAAAGATTTTCTGCTCCTCCGTTGCTTCTTCCAAGCAACAGCTCACTCTCTCTGGAAGCATTCTTATGGAACATTGCTAGTGTCCTTTGTTCTTCTGTCCTTGGATGGCTGCAGGTCCTTGATTGCTCTCAGATAGAGCCAGAGATGGAACCATCATCAAAGCTATCAGTTCTGGCTAAAGCTCTTAAAGATTTGTAAGTATTAGGGTTGTTTCCAGGCTGATGCTTGGTGAGCTAGGCCAGTGTAGTCATACAAAAAACATCTCTGTAAACAGGCTAGCACACAACAATAGTAGATTTTTGCATGACAGTGCCAAGTCTATTATAAATACCCTTTGAAAATAGCATTAGAGCATTCTATAAGGTATTAACCTTGCCTATTTAGTCATTCATAAGCCAGGGAATAACAAAGTTGAGGTATGGTGATTGAAGATAAAACCTTTAGTATGCTATTTGATGTATCATGTCTTCAATGGAACTTTAATTATCATTAGCATACTACTTCTCAAAGAATACCCTCCCACTTTTCCTTTCACCATGATTATTCTCATGTGCAGAATTTTGTAGTGCTTTTCATCATTGCATGTTAATTTTTTCCTCTTAATATATAATTAATTTTTACTTATTTAGAGACATATGAACATTCATACACCCCAAACATTTTTATAGCTGTACCTTAACTAAAGCTTAAAACTTAATTATATACATCTCTCTATAAGCAATATGTGATACAGAATTTTTGATTTTTATTTAAGACTTAATCCTGTTGAAGTTCACAGCACATATGTAGTTGAGGTTAATTATTTGGAATTACATTCTTAGGAACCAAACCATCTGGGAAAGTCAAGGAGATTGCACTGCTAATTTTCCAGGTCAGTTGAAAACCCATGCATATACATTACATATTTTTAAATAGTGATTTTGGGTTTATGATATGAGTTATCAGTACTTTAATATTTTAACATAAGTGGAAAATAAAGTTACTTGGACACCTTTAGGAATAAAAATCATGGATGGGAAAGGCTCCTCTACTATAGAAAGATACAGTTCAGCAGCAGCCAGGCTAATGCTGCCGTATATCTACAGAGACATCACGCAGTTCATATCAGTAGGGTTTATTGATGAGCAGTGTTCTCACCAGGGGATTTGAGGATGACATTATTTGGTGGGCCATGGGTGAACTGAAGGCCTAAGGGAAAACCTTTAAGCTGCCAGGCTCTGTGTGGGATGGCTGAAACACAAATAGCAGTGGGAACTGATGTGATCAGAGCTGCCTTGAGCAGCTCTACAAGTGCACAGTAAGGAAAGACTTGCTGGGAGTCTCCATAATGTCTTCTAGACATTCTATTCCATCATTGCCATTTATTTTGTCCTTTCAAACATACAGTTCATGGGGTGGCTATAGGCTCACCTCTTTGGGTGGTGAACAGGATACTTTGGGAGGAATAAGAATAGGAAAGATAGGGAAAGCTGATCAGGAAACAATAGGAAAAGAAGATTCCCAGGAAAAGAAAACCTGAAATAAAATATGTGGACACTGCTGAGTAATGTGTTTGATGATCAGAGAAGTACTTTTCAGATGTGTGGCAAAGGCTTGGACAAACTTGCACCTGGCTTCTGTGGTACTTTGGATGTACTGTAACCTCCTGTGTATAAACATATGAAGCTCAGGACGATGTGGGATTGAAGAAGCCCTGGGAAATTCCTGAAGTACTCTCACACTTAATATGAGTGTATAGGAAATGAGGAAGAGCCATGTACACTGAAATGTTTTAATTGAATATTCCAAGTTTTTCATACCTACTTTAACTGTTTGTTTTCTTTCCCCTTCCTACTTCCCCAAAGCTCTGCTGTTTAATTTTTTCATCAAAATCTGAGACACAAGTGTGTGGGAAATACTGGAAATGAAATCTTAATTTAAATTTCCTGGGTTTGCTTTTTTATCAGAACTTCTTGAAGAGGAGTATAAAGAAAATAATTTGGGATGATCTGTGTGCCAGTGTGTCAACAGGTACAATAAGAAACCCAAATGGAGCTGTGCACATAGAAAAACATATGAAATAAATCAGTGAAAATTAAGAGGACACCCCCACCCATCTTTTCTTTGCTGGAATGAATTGTGTGCAAGTTTCCACTAGATCATCCTTTGATTGTCAGGATTGATTAAATATTTTCTGCTTTCAACTCTGAGGAGATGCTTTTAATAAATTTTTAATATTTTATCAGAGCACTATGTGTGCTGGCTCCCATTAGTAATGAAATCTGCCCAGTAAAATTTGGATTTGACTGAAAGCATAGAGTTTGCCCTTCTTCAGTTACCCTTTTCTTGTGTACCAAGTAGATGAGTGATTAGTGACAGAAGGACACTAGAAACAAACAATCCCCCAAATGATACAATTATAATAAATATATTATTATATCCCTCCAGCCGGACCACCAAATTTGAATAGATGTTACAATATATGTTTAAGTCCCACATGAATGCTTTGGCTGTTATTATCCGTTCAATTGCATCTGAGTTATGATTTTAAAAAACTTTTCATAAACCTAGTCAGTGAGCTTTACAAATACCTGTCTTTTGAAAGCCATTCAGGTTATGCAAATGCACGTGAGTGACTGGGTGCAGTATTTGCACACACAAGTGAGCTTATCCCTTCTTGTCTATCCTCAGGTACCTGCAAATGAAGAGGGCACTTGGGGATAAATACACCTCTCTTGGCCTTCCAAAAGCCATAGTTGCCCCACTCCTGCCAGGCACTTCCTGTCTTGCCGGTGCATTCTCAGGTTCTCCCTTTGGCCCAGAAGTTCATTATTCCTTACTGGTCCTAAAACACCATATACAAGTTTTTTGGCAAATGCCATCCAACCCTAGCTATCTATTAAAATTTCTTTTATTTACTTACTTTAAAGCCGCCTGCTAACTTCACCTGTATCTGAAGGACAGAAATTTTCTACAAGAAGCAACTCTTCATATGGTAATTTAGGGAGCTGCTGTTTTAGTGGGAAAATTTTTGCTTTGTTATCACATGGCCGCTCTACAACCTCGAGCTAGTTGGCATACTAGCTACTCACTATGGAGGCAGCTACTTAACTTCTGGATGATGATCATCCCCAGTCAGTTCATATTTTAAGGAACTAGTCACTTTAAAGCAGGGAACTTTATCCTTGGATGACCCATGGCAGGTTGAAGTATTTCAGAAGGGAGAAAAGACATGGTAAAAATAAGAGAAATAACAGATATGTTGCTGATCCAGGTACAATACTCAACTTTGACATGGAAATGAAGACGACTTGAGAAAAGCAAAAATTGTTTTTTATTTAGATTAACATATAAAAGAGGGCTGAGGAATCTGAGAGCATTTGGAAAGGAATGAAAGGACTTTTTAGCAGAGCTAGAACAACTCCTTTTAATGAATTAAAGATTTGGGTTAAATTGTAACAGACATAACAAATAGTTAGGGCATTAAATAATCATCACCTGGCCTGTTAACAGATTTAGAAACCTTCTGACCTTGGAGAAGTCAAGTTAATCTAATTTGTTGTAGTTTGTTGTTTTTTTTTTTTAAATCAATAATCAACTTTTCCTCTTTTGAAATTACACATTTAAATAAAATACTGAAAACAATTAATTACCCTTTGAAGAGATGGGTGGAAAAAATCTCCTTTTTACAGTTCAAATTTGCAATCATTTTCTTTCATGATTCCTTCAACATGTTTCAGTGCTTGCTGAAACTCTGAACAATTTGGAAGACTTTTTGTGTATGAGAAAGGTGGTGTTTTCCTGGATTTATGTAATCACAGGTTTTCAACTGCTTTAATGCCATTAACTAACATTTCCAAATGTTTGGTGTGTGGAGAGATCAATGGCTTTATTTATCTAAATGTATTACTCCCCTCACCCTTCCCTATTTCAAATCTGGTTTCTGTTTAAAGCTCTCCATAACCTCAGCCTTATTCTAGGTTAAATGTTATATTAATCAAGCTGGATAAAGGCCACATATATGACTGAAGCTGTGTTTATTAGCTTAGTGAAGCCTTTGATTTGGTCACACATTCTTTACTCTTAACAAAGCCTCAGAATAATACAGTATGGGTTTTATGTCAATCCCTAAATTGGTTATCATCATAGTTAAGCAATAATGGAAAACAAACTATACTCACTATAGTGGCACATGAGCTGATGTCAAACTTTTTGGTGTGGGTGTTATCAATGGTATTCTTCTTCCAGGGCTCTGGTTGTTTTCTTTTGAAATGTCATATTTAATATGCATGGTTAAATAGAATATCTGCTTTTGTAAATAACTTTAAAAAAATAATCTTCCCTTTAATCATAAAGTAGACTTTATTTGTAATTTCCAGCTTATACAAGGTGTGTTCTGAGGAGAGGAAAATGGAAGATGTTCAAGTAGTTAATTGCTTCATGGTGTTATGAAGAGCTGTTTTGTAGCTCCAGCCCTCCTGTGGCTAGCAGGATTTCCAACTGCAGGGCTGTCCTGTGGAAGACATTACTGGCTTGATTCTGCTCTTTGATGTGCTTGGTATAATCCCCACCCAGGATTAAGCATATGGTGTAAACTCAGTCTGGGCCTCTAAAGGAGAAGGCCACCCTTCCAGGTATTGCAGGGGTCAGCACAGAGGAGCTGTGCAGAAAGTTCGATTGCTTATATTTTAAGAAAATCCTGGCTGTCTATACCTGTTCTTGTGCTGGTAGAATAGGGAGCAGAGGAAACAAATGATTTACCCTCTTTTAGTGCATCAGTATATCAACTGACTGTTGTGCATATTTATATACCAACATAATAACAGATGTGTTAAAAACCATTCTTATATCTGTAAAGAAAGTGATCACCGGAGCTCGGATCAGGATTGTTCCCCTCACAGAGTGGGTAGAAAGTCTAGCCTTCATCTCCATCATGGAAAAAATTAATATTGATTGTGCCTGGAGGGTAAGTTTCAAGACTTTCTTGTGACATGGTCTCCATGTCCTTTTTCTACTTACATGGGCAATAATTTCTCAAAATGCAGGGAGACCCATATGTTAACATAGTTCTCCCTTTGAATAGCCAATCCTTGCAATGTATAGCCACTTATATGGTCTCTGAAGCAGTGACTTGATACATGACAGCAAGCACACCTGATTTAGAATACAGTATTCTAAATTGCTGAGGCCTTTTAAAAACTTTTCCTTCTCCTGTCAAAACTCATTGACTGAGTGCTAAAGGTGGAAAAAAAATTACAGTAGTAAACAGAGTGCAGTTTTTAACAGGAGGAGATTTAACATCTGAAACTGGCACTGAGAGATGTGATGCAGTCATTGGCACAGTGTCACTTCTTGTCTCAGCACCAGTTGGCAAACAAAATGGTTCTGTGATAAAAGTAAAAATACCTTCTTTATCCTCTGTTAGAATTTCTTCATTATGAGCACTTGCATTATCTTGGAGATGTGGACTGGAGGCTGGGAATACTGAAAATGAATCTTTTTGCCTTTTTTAAATGGGTGCTTTGTCAGATTGTTGAGTCTTGTTTTCCTATTATATTGTTACTATTAACTAGGTCTTTTCCAATGACGTCTGCTGCAGTTGTCTAGATCACTTTAAGAACTGGCATCTGCTTTGATGCATTATATATACTTTTTAACCTTCAAGCAAATTATTTTCTTAAAAGCAAGGGACAGAATTTTTCAAATCACCAGTTTTCAAATGGTGGCTGAGAAGAAAGTCTGCATCAGTGTTCAGCGCAGCTAATCTCTGCAAAATGAAATAGCTTCCATGCAGTCACCATATTTGATCAAGCTCCAGAAATGCCTAGGAAAGAAAGTCATATCAGATGATCTCACAGAACTGCAGATGTGACATTCCACTATCAGTGACTTAAGGAGGAGCTATCAATGCCTCCAACAATCATAAGACATAATGGTTCCTGCTAAGCACCTTTGTGACACTGTTTTACCTGGGTGAATGACACAAGAAATTGACAAAATCGTGGTGTAAGTATTACAAAACTTCCACCAGAGAAAAAAGCACTGAAAGTGCAGATTTGAGAGGTGTCCTGGAGATCTGAGAAGTTCCACCTGAAAACCTTCACTTTTAGCAAAGTGGAGCCACTATCAAACAAACAGGAAGAGAGTTAATAGGAGGGAATGCTGGATTTTCTAAATTTTAGCTTCTTTGTGAGGCCTTTTATATATGTCATTATGGCAGGATTTCTGAAGTAGTCTTCAGGAGCTTTGTGTAAAGTTTGTTAGGTCACTTGCAGACAGCAACATCAAAACTTTTAACTGCTAGAATATCCCTTTCCTCTTCTCTCACTGTCCATCATATTCAGTGGAATGAGAGCAGCCAGACCAGGTTAAAGTTGGCTGCCAAATTTCAAAGCTTTCAAGACCTCTTTATTTCATAACTGCAACATTGCAATAACACTGCTTTAAATTAGCTGATATGTATTTACTAACTTAATCTTAGTACAATGCAGGGGCTTAAGAGTCTGGGAATATTGCACAGCTTTGATCTCTATAAACCCCTATTAGCACAGGTACTTATACAATTATCTGCAGGGTCACCCTACATACTTACAGGCTAGCAGTCCAATCAACAGATCAAACTACCTCATTTATCATCATGTGATCTGGTTCTAATTAATTCACTCCAGTTAATGGTTTCTTTAAACTGCCTTTTTTGATTTTTTTTTTTTTTTTCACTAACACATAAACCACTTGAAATAACTTTTCAGCATTGGCTAAATATATTATTTACTTCCTGGCATGCTTCCAGTTGTATGAGTTATACAGAATTAATTTACTTCATGAAATAGGTAATTTCTTTGCTCTCAGAGAAGGAAGGCACAGAACAATACTGGGGTGACCGTAAGGTCTGACAAAAACCTTCTCAACACATTCCATACATTGTCTTGGTTTAGTCTGACATTTACAGTTTTGAAATAAGTCTAAATACAGTTAGTTGTAACTCGTTCCAGGAAAGCATAAACATGAGATTTGCTGAATAGCTGGTACTCTATGAACCAGTGGCTCCATGTCAAATTACACTTAAAATACTGGTGTGGATTAAAACTACTAGTGTGGATTGGAATAAAAAGGAAATGTCAACATTTTTGCATTCAAGTAATAAATTTCTGGTCTTAATTAAAATTTTTAATTTGTTCAAAGCATGTAACACCTATTGTAAGCCTACAGTTTCATCAGAGAGATTTATATCCTTTGCACTCTTCTCAGTATATCTAGTAATTGCATCTGCTTATTAGTAAATTCTCTATTAGAAATACACCTCTCCTGATGGTCTGTGGGCCAGAATTTAGTGTTGTTAGGCTTGACCTGGTTTGATTCTCTGTCAAAGAAAACCCTTCAGACTCAAGCATTTAATAAATTGCTGTGACCACTGTACCAGGAGGAGTGAAGTGGAATCTAACCAGATTGATATTTTGGTGTGGAGGGCCTGTAAAGAGCATGAAGCTACCAGTCTTAAAGAAAAATATTTAGTTAAACTTGTAAAGAATGGCTGTCTCAGAAACTCATAGTGTGAGATTTCATCAAAGTCTGAAGTGCTAATAAGTTGTCATATTAGTTTCTGCAAAGCAAGCATTCACTTCTGAGGAAGAGTACACATGGACACAAGTCAGGGTTGAAAATCCTGCTTTACTTTTGCCCAAATCAAGTGAAGCCCAAGTTTCAGGTATCATCAGCTCAACATGACATCTTTGCTTCCAGGTGACATACTAGGTTTTTTTTCTGTAAATTTTTCTTTTTCAGCAAGATTTGAAAGATAAGGTAATTTCTGAAACAAAATCATAGTTAGCATTGGCAGACACCTGGACATCAAGTGCGGCAGGGAAAGATATGCAGGCAAAATCTGTATCTCCAGATTTTCTGTGTAAAATTTTGGTATTCCAGCTTAAATAATAAGACATCTGTGTGGCAAATGCTTATCATGCAAATTCCCATAACTTTTATAGGATGAAACCAAAGATAAGGTAAGAAAAGGTCAGCAATGGAGGAAAGAAATAGTTTCGAGAAAAAGGAGAGAAAGGTAAAAAAGTTGCAGCTACAGAAAAGGGAGAGGAAAATCAGTGTTATGCTTCTTCCAAGTGTTGNCCTATTTTGTCCAGATTTGGAAAATAATAATTCCCTATGAATGCCCCTCTCTCTCCAGTGACATCTATATTGTTAACAGAAATGAGGACTCAGAAACACAAACTTCTGTGGTAAGAGTGGTGTTCACTTCCTGTTGCCTATTTGGCCATCAAAGCTGGCTTTCATATCTTATGGTTTTTCCATTGTAAGGAGAAGTTCCTATTAAGCTAATTATTACTCCCAAGCTCAAGATATTATTTCAGTTTTTTGGCACCCTCTTTGCAGTGCTTCTCTGTTTCCATGGAGAAATTTTGTGCTAAGATGTGTTTTGTTAGCAGTTGGCACCTCTAATTATAGCTAAGTGGATACTCCTGAAGTGGAAATAAAAGTTGATTTAGCCACCTTTTCATGTTGCATCCAGTCTTGCCTTTCTGGAAGCACCTGGAATACTTACTATGTGTTTGCGTCACTCTGTTTTGTTCGGGTTTTTTTTTACTAATTTATAATGAATTTGACTGAAAGTACATGAGATTATGGCACATTTCTCTATATTCAAAACAGGCTTATTCCCTGACTTCTTTGTTGTTGCTGCTGTTGTTGTTGTTTTTTCTTTGTGAAAACTACTTGCCAAAGTGGTAAAAGTATGTGATCTTTTAGGAAAGCCAAGAAATAAACACAGTGTGATACATGTCACTCTACGTAATGTCGTTGAAGGTAGTTCAATTTTACCCCAGTAGTAATGGATATGATTTGTTCAACAGAGTGAAAGGATAATTTTGTAATGAAGAAAAATGTGAATCTCTGTCATAACAAAGTGACTTCTGATCTTTTTTTCTACTTGAAGCTTTGCTACTGTTGTTTCCTTGCTGTTTGCTTGTAGCCTGATGTGGATATGTTAAGGGCCCTCAAGGACTTTGTTCAACTGTTTAATTTTTTAAATGCTTCATGATCCTTTGGTTCCGTTGAGAGTCATAAGGTTCTTATAGTCACTGAAGAGTAACATAGAAAAAATATTATGTCATATACCTTTTGAGCCCTGCCAATACTGTTGTTTTTTCTGACCCATTGCTTCATGAGTAAGGCTCATGCAGGTATTCTCATCCATACCTGCATGCTGACGTTTAAAGATTGTCCTAGACTTCAATTCTAACTTCCTGAATAATAAATTGGCATATTTTTAGCTTTTACCTCCAGTAAGGTGACAGATACCTGCAAATCACAAAAGAAAATACAATTTCAATTTTCAAATATCAAAGATATCACATGGCCCATGAAAAATAAATGTCATGATATGCACTGAGCATAAGTGCCAGAATTTGCATAAGAAAATGCTAACATGAATTTCATAGGATGAATAGTAAGTTCTTTGCAGTGTATCCAAGACCATAATGATGAAGACTTACAAAAATGGGTAATATTTTTATTTTACATTTTTTATCCTTCTTTGGATTGGAAGAAGTTCTAGTATCATGAGGACAGGCAGGAAAATAAATCTCTTTCAATAACTAACTGGAATTGTTTAATTTGTCACCTCGAGGAAGTGGAAAGGAAAAGACATCATTATCTCAAAAATATTTTAATTACATGTATATCTTAAATGAGTTCTGAGGAACAGTAAATTCACAGCCTGTAACTTGAACCATCTCTATTTTTCAGTGTTTGAGTTTTCCTTGAAGGATGTGGGACTCCTGTTTGTACTATCTTGGAAGCTGTTTTTGTGGTTTCGAATCTTTACATAGAGACAATTTTGAATCACATGTTGTAGCATATGTATAGCCCAGCTGTTCCCTCTGTACTTATATAGTCCTATCACTCTAAATCTCTGAGTGGATCAAAAATAAAAACAAAATTACTTTTGCAGTACCCATGGCTGGGGAAGCATTTGGTGTCCACCATTAATTAAATGGGTAAATTAGAGGTTATAGAGCATTTAGTCTCAAATCCAACAAAATGTCTCTGACTGCTTGAAATTGGTCCCTCTGCTGAGTCCCAACCAAGGGCACCTTCTTCATTATACTTCTTTCCAGGAAGCAGAGAATTGTATATTTTGAAATTACATATATGGGCAGTCCTCATGTGGCACTGATGCCTTCAAAGATATAAAAAAATTGCAGCTAAAATCCTCAGTGCTGTGCAAATGTATTCTGTACAGTTTTGGGAAGGATGGGCAGTTCCAGAAAAGGAGACTGAAAGCACTTATCTATGCATTTTTTAAATCAGCCTTTTATACTGTGAGTACCCCAGTGAGCCACCTCTACTGAAACACTTTTCCCTCACCCATAATAGTTTCTAGACCTAAATTTTAACACAAAGAACAGATCCAAGAGATATTTTTGTCTTTTTTTACACTGTGCTATTTTAAATGGGAGGAAAAAATCAAGAAAGAACTGTTTTGATCAAAGCATTTTTCTCTGACATAGCAAGGCATAATGATGTATCCTCACAAATACCTCAGCTTTCAAATGCAAGAAGGCATTCTCACGTTTATACTGTAGAAGGTGCTACTGGGATATTCCAGATTCCCTTCATTCCGAAGAGATCTACTTATCTCAGAAAAATGAGTGAGACAGTTCACTTGGTCCGAGATTTCCCAATACTGTGATGCACTTGGAGAGTTTCAGGCCCCAGCACCCAGGCACAAGGCTACATGTTCCTCTTGCACCTGAGTGTACCACCAGCTGGACCCAGAGGAAGATCCCAGGCTGGATGAATTAGCATAAAACCACTTCTTAACAACCACAAAACTTTAAACAGCCTCCCCCACCTCATTGCCCATTTCAATTTATTATTTGCATTAAGATACATGAAATAACCTTTTTTTATGCACTTTAGCAGACAGAATGGTGGTGTCACCACAGGATGTTGGGCAGAGACAGACAAAACTGCATGCGTTCCCCCTGGCTCTGGCTTGCAGGAGTTGCCAGCCCAAAACATAACTTTTTAAGAGAAAATGAAACTCCAAAAAAATTATCTGGGGGAGGTTTTACAATGCCTTACACAATCCATATTGCACCTCCCCTCCTAGATAAACAATCAGTCAAGCCTTGGAGAAGTGGGTGATATTCAGGACAAGTGGGCTGTCCCAGGTGGGCATTCTGGCTCAGTTGGTGAGTGCAAGATCATTACTCTATATCCTTGGGCATTCCACTGGGGTAAGAGTTGCCCAAAAAGACAAGTTTTGAGACATATTGCTCTACTACTTTGTAGTGGAGTGTGTTATACTACCTTAACAAATATTTTTAATGCATGGTCTAGTATTGACAAGTCCTTGATAAGTGGCTGAACTACAGTGAAGATGTCCTGCATGTTTCCCTGATGAAAGCATTGTTTTCAGAAATCAGCCTGCAAATACCAAGTAATATCAGAGAAATCTATAGCAAATTATGTAAAATATTGAAAGATATGCAATCAAGATATAGGGATGACCGGAATAGCTGCTCCAGGGAGGGAATTTCAGGAACAAGGGGTTGTTTCTTTCTCTCCAGGAATGAACATTACTGTTTTAGCACTTTTTGGAGCACTTTTTCAGCTATACTAACAGACATCCATTATATTGTTATCAAAAAAGACTTAGAGAGTATTTTCCTGTTCTTCCTTCTAGCTGGTAAGGTTGTCTCTATTTGGACTGTGTCTAGAATGTCACGCTACCTCCCAGAGCCAGAGACACTCTAGTCATGTACCCTGAAAGAAAGGCTGGAGGACTGTGCTGGGACAGTACAAATGATAGAAAGGCTCCAGGAGGTAATAGCTCTAATGCACCATGTGATGACCAACTGCAGTGATCAGTATGGCAGAATAGCTTCAGATGGGACAGCCAGTGAGAATGTCTTAATGATCTGACATGCACTTGATTTGGAGGGACAGAAAACACTTTGTAGTGAATAAAACAACCTCCGTTGTTTTAGTTTATCCTCAGAATTTCCCTCTTAGACTCATAATAGACTCATAAATACATCTGAAAAGCAGAGGATTCTCATCACATATGCCATCTCCAGGCCACCAATGCCTCAAATTTATTTGGATCACATCAGTGCGGAAAGGGAAGCATGCTATCCCAGTGGTAGCAACCGTATCTTCTAGCTTTCTGTCAGACTCTGGTCACATGTAGGCAGAGATGTTCTTTGAGTTTTGCCAGGTCCTTTGTCAGGGATGCAGCTGCTAAGAAGAGGCTTTCCCTTTTGAAGGAAGTGAAAAGGCAACCTGAAAAAAACTTGTTTTTCTTTTTGGAAGTAGCATTTAGGACATGAGCTGCTCACATTTAACAGGTTTAGAAGCCTGACATGCATCTGTCCATCTCTGTAGCACAATTTGTCTTCCAGTTACTTCAGTGAATTTTCCTGAGCATTTATACCCATGAGACTCCCACTCAAATATTTGTATGCCAAGCTAGCCTGAACAGTCAGGACATGAGCAGCGTGATTCACTTTCAGATGTAAGAAAACAGTTCTTGAAAAGGATTACTGTATATAGAAACTCTGGCAAGAGGTTCTGTAGGAGCCCAAAGTCTCTTTCCTTACTTCTGTGCTAAGAAAGGCAATGTTATGGCAAAACTGAGCTCTTTCCCTCTGCAAGAATAGCAACTGTTAAGTAGAACAGACTTGAAGCACAAAACCCCCCCCAGGAATTCCAGTAATCACTCTGAGCCAGATTTGAGACGTTACATCCAATATATCAACATACCTTTCTTTCTTATGTTAATAAAATATCAGTCAATAAAATATCAGTCAGTAACTTGTGTAGAACAAATCCTCTTATATGTATAAGCATGTAGCTGTAAGTCACCAGGGTAGCCCAGAGCTCTAAAGCAAGAGATCTTCAGGGAGGATAAGTCAGCTTAGCTGCACGGAAACATTTCCAGTAGACATCAAGTGAAAATTTGGCTGTACTGCTAAGGATCATGTTAATGCCACAGTGATGCAGTTTTATAAGCTGTTTCTTTTCTGTCATGTGGTGACTCTCATTACCTCTATGCAGTTCTTGTCTCACAAATTCAGCTGGCTTGGTTTCCAGTTTGGATCTAGATCTGTGAAGCCTGAAGGAGGGGCATTCCTCTGGGACTGGGCTAACACTGCCTTCTCTAGTATGAACAGTCTTTGTATTTATTTTGAACTTTATTTTCTGGTGGTTTTGAAATGACATTAACTGCTGTATTCTTTAAGTGGTGTTGAAAAATCAAAACCATTTAATTTCCAAGGATTTACTCTTTTGGAAAACTGAACAAGAAAATACACTGTATGTGGCAAAGGGAACAGAGTGAATAAACCAACAAAACCCACGCGCCATCAAAATATCAACAGTGACTCATAAGGCTTACAAATTGCTACCTACGGACTCCAGGTGTCTGAAATAAATTATTTAAACTTGGAATAAACCAAACATTGTGATAGAGGTCAAATTCTTCATTTCTCTGCTAACAGAGGTGTTTGACAAATGCAAATACAAGAAATGAGATTTTTCTTACTTTGTTGCTATAGCAAAATTCTTATTTATTCCATTTCGTATTTTAAGCTATTTCTAAGTTATGAGGAAGGTTTTCTTACCTGACTCCTAAGAAAACAATATGCTCAAATGTAATCTAGTCCCAAGAAACACAAGATTAGATAGCTAAATCCAGTGTATCTGCAAACCCATTTGGAAATGTCATTTGCAAAACAGACTCAAATGAATCTACTGTCTATGGTCACTTGCTAATATTTTTCTTTACAGGTCATTATCACAATACAGGAACTATCACAATAGCCTAAATAAAGATGATCTTCCCCAGAGCAGGTGATGATTTGGGCACCTGATCATCTTTTCAGAGATATACCATAGCTGAAATAACCATACAGATTTGCATTGGTTTGGAAATCACATCAAATTTGAGTATCAAATATTTATAGCTAGGTGAAAATATAAAAAGGACTATATACATTCAGTCTCAGTTTCTCTGTCACGTTCAGTATTTTGTCACTTAGGATTCTGGTCAAAGTTTTTCAAAATTTTTATTCCATATCATGGCCACTGTGTCTCTAAAAGTTTTTCTTGTATTTCTCTGCTTCTACTCTTCTGTCTTTATGAACCACTGAGGTTTTCCAAGTCTCTCATGTTTTTCTTTTAATATGGCCTCAATACCTGCTTGTCTTTATTTTGGAAAAAAAAAGTGAGCGGTAACTAGCTCTGTTTAAAATGTGGTTCATGCAAATGCCAGGTGTAATAGTGCTCCGTTATCTTTGACTGGGAATGATATGACAGGACTCCTCCATATATATTCTAAATGAAGTTATAACTTGATAAATGGTATTCTGTTCTGTCTTCATGTAGCAGATTTCCTGGACCCTGAGATGTCCAGTTGTGTAACATGTTAATCCTATCAGCTAGAACTCATAAGTATCCTGGGAAAAATTGTCCAGATGGTACCTGCTGGAATTTAGGATCAGCAGTCCAAGAACAGGAGAAAAGGGAACAGGAGGCCATTGCTGTGAAAAGCTGAGGTCACTCAGGTGTGGCCAATCTTTATGAATGTATTGTGGATTTCTGTGCAAGACAATGCATATGAAAGGGCAAAACTGAAGATGGAATGGGAAGCAGTATTGCTGGTACACATAGGTGCTCTGCACACTCTGAACATTGCAAAGAGATGCTCCTTCCTTGCCAGTGCCAGTACTTTGACCTTTCACTAGTGACAGTGTACATTTTTTGAAAAATCTGAAAATTCAGAGGAGGTGAAGAGAGCTGGCGGTACCTAACTGAAATAATTTGCCTAAGGATTTCCCTGTATATCTCCGTGAATACATATATAGGTGAATGTATTTGGCTTTACTTTATGATTGTCATTCCTGTGTTTGATGATGATACATATACTACCGTGAAATGGAAATTTAGGTTTTAGAAAAACTGGGATGACACTGTACATCTAAATATAGATGATGAGTAGCTGTGCAAGTTGTTCAGTTTATCCTGCATGTAGTGGAGGTGATGTGAGATGGCTTTCTGTGCTGAGCAGGAAGGTCTCACTTCCTGAAGCACCGAGATTAAGAAGTCATTGTGTGTGTGTCCAGGAAACAGCCTGGAGGACAAGGAGTGCTTGGAAGAGAAATGAAGCTGTCCAAAAGCTGACATCTTTGACAGAATAACTGGGGAGAATGGGAACATGTCAACAGACCTGTGAAGCTCTACAGGGACCTGAATGCAAAAAGGTGAAACTGAAACTTGAAAGAAGTGATAAAGGGGAAGTTACCAAATTTGCAATTATTGTGTTAAGAAGATCTTTCATGGGGGAAGTCAATGAAATGAATAAGAGTAATTTCACTTCAGAGTGGTGAAGAGCTCTCAGATGAGCAATAAGCCTGTAATGAACATCTTTTTTAAATGTCAGCCTTTAGGGAAAAGTTCTTAAAACCCTTGTCAGTTCATTCTCTCTGAGGTTGATTTCAATTTGTGAGAGCTATTGAGCATTCCACATGGCACATGACAGCTCTGTTCCTTATTTAACTTCTGCCTAGAAGTGGCCATAAGTCTTTAATCTGGGATGTGTGATTACATTTTTTTTTCCTGACTCGGCTATCTGTTCTTCAAATGCTGGTAATTTCAGTAGGAATTCTTCCTTAGGTAGTTTGAAAAGATAACTCAAATCCTCAGTGGCTTCAGAGCAGCACCAAAATCTGTGCCAATGGACCAAGGTAATGAGACTACTCCAAAGCAGCCCTCAGCTGATACCTACCCTGAAGACATAAAGAGAGAAGAAAAAGGAGAAGACTGTTATTTCTGTTTGCTTCAAACTACACAAGAGTAACGTTATGCTATTCTTTCACATCAGTGCTCTCCACCTTCATCTCCTTTTTTCCACTTAACTGAAAACCTTTCCAAAGGGTAAGACTGGAGTTCACAAGAGACCTCTAGATGCCAGTCCTACAAATGTCTTTGCACGTGGTTAGCTTCATCCACAGTGGTGGTCTTGCTGATGTCAAGTTAAGCACATGCCTAAGTGTTTAGAAGACTCAGCCTTACATCTGACATCCAAGTAAACAGACAATCATCTTAAATTCTCCAGGAATTTCTGATCAAAAAGCATGCCTTATTAAAAACAAACCAAATCTTTCAATGTATCTAAATGTAACATAAAAATAGCTTTAAAATTAAAATTATATTCATAGTTTTAAATCTTTAATTAGTGAAATCCCTTTTTATACATTGAGGTTTAAAACTTCACCTATATTTTAATATTTAAATGCCACTTTATAAATCATGAAAGGTCAAATACATCTCCTTTAAGAGAACTGACTCTATTGATACCCCGGTTAAGCATCAGACCCTCACTTTCATTTTAATTAAACTGATTCTCTTGTATCCCAGGATTTGCAGATAAGAATTTACTCTTGTAGTGATGAATTCAGGATTGTTGTGACACCCACAAGTAACCATTTGAAAGACAGTCTATTACACTTGCACAGCCTCTTCCATCCAGTGATCTTAAGCCAGTTTGTAAAACTCAAACATGCATTCTTAAGCCAGAGGAGCATTATTGTCTGCATGAAGTGGGGACAGGTACTGGCAGGGGCTTCTGCCTGGCTGTGTTTGGCACTACACCATGTGCTCGAGGATCAAGTTCTCCAAATCTAAAGAGCATTGTTTGGCTTCAAGTTTCTTTGGTGAGGCAGGAATCCAAGAGGACTCTGAGCAGTAACAGATCTTGACACTTACAGACAGACAGAACAGAGGCTATTTTGTGGTCTCAGGTGTCCTCAGACTTGGGAAGGGGTGCAGTACCAATATTCTGTGCTTCAAAGGCATGACAAGCTGAACAACTGGCTAGGTGACATTCTTTGAAGGTAACAATTTAGTTGATAAATATAGACATCATGCTCTTTTTTCCTGTTTATAAATTATCTGTAAAGCAACTGACTTTTCCAAATCTTTAGATACTATAGTAGCATTCTTTTTTGGCCTGTGAGCTAATGGAAAAATGACTTCTCTGAATATTTACTATGAGTTGATTACTGCTTGTGCCGCATGGTTGGCCAGCTTAATGGTGTGGTCTTTCTGTTTCCTGATTGCACACTTCAAACTTTATGAGCAGAAGTAATATTTCTGTTTCTTTTTGTGTGAGTTATTAATGAAAACACAAAATTGCTCAATAAACATACAGAGTTAAAAAAATAAAAGTATCTAAGTGCCTTTTGAGAGTCTTCATGATATTTTTATGCTTGGAAATATTTATTTGGTGCAGTGCCTTTGCATCCCAGGGTAACTAGAAGATAATCTTTTATCTTCCAGATTGCTTGGATGAATAGTTTGCACATACCCATAAAGCAAGATTTTGCTCAAGAGACTCAGATCCTGTATTGTAGATTTTGTATTTTGCCAGACCTAAAACTATCAGTTTCTACCAAAGTGACTCAGTTTCAAAGAACTTCTGTTTTGGTTTTGCCAAATAACAAAAAAAAAAAAAAAAA
>VWZN01005903.1:75596-97249 GCA_013396955.1 Regulus satrapa | reverse complement strand
AAAAAAACGCCATCTCATAAGAGACTTAGTAGCTCTAATAGAGAACATAGGATACTCTTGCAACTACAAATAGATTTTTCCTTCTCTCTTACTGTAGAATGAATGTGTATATGTAGAAAAGGCATCTGATATGCCTCAGCAGAAAAGATGAGTTCCACTATTCAGCAATAAAGTTTCAAAAAGCTTTCAGAGATATTTTAAGAGCAATAGGTTATAATCTATGGGGTTTTTTTTCATGAGTGTATGCTGAGATTACCAGGTAATTTACACAGTAGATGGAATATAGGACACATGACCTCGACTTTGAAAATCTACAGCTTTCTTCCCCTTTGACTGGAAAACCACCTTTATTCAGTCAAAGAAACATGTAATCACGTTATCTTGTTTGACATGCCAAGCAAGAGCCCCATTGGGAATGGTATCAGTATTTAACAGGCAGCACCAACACATATGCAGTGCCCTAACAGAGTCCAATTGAATTTTGAAGAGAATAAGAGAGGTTAAATATCCCATCCATCTGCCTTGCAGCTTAAATCTTTACTGTAAAACCAATAATCTGTGAAAACCACTTTTCACAGTTAGACAAGAAAACCCACTGATTCACGTCTCTTGAAGGCTTGAGGAGTGACTTCTAAACCTAGGATTGCATTTAACTAATGCACCTTTTTTGTACCACAGCTTTAAAAGAAAATCACAGAACAATCTGAGTTGGAAGGATCCTCTCTTCAGAGAATGGGCTGTACAGGGATCAAGTCCGTGACCTTGGCATTGTTAGTGTCATTCTCTTACAAATTGAGCTAATTCATGATCATAGCATGTCAACAGCTTTCAGAAACCTCAAAATCCGCCCCTTTTCAAGAGGATTTACATTATCAAAAGTCTCTCAGCCTATCGACACTAAAATTAGATTAAATGTAACTAGCACAAATTCAGATGAAAAAAATCGCTTAGGGACAAGTTTTATGAAACCCTAGACCACAAAAGCTGGATAATTTACTAAGGAAAAAATGGTGATTTTTGTATCTGTATTTTAGATGCTAAAAATGTTCTAATGAATATGTGAAAAAAAAAAAATCATAGCTCCCTTTTATGGCACTATTTTATGTGCTCCTGAATACTGATGACCACTGTGGCCTCATTTTGACAAGAAGCATTCAGGGTAAGAGGGAAGGTAATGCCTGAATGGTGTAACAGAAGCCTTTGTTCATATCACTGGGAGAACCACATCTGAGTCAATGCAAGTGCCCCAGGAAAACACTTGCTTCTTTCTTTGGCTACCTTGCTCTAGGTCAGGCTGTCAGAACTGGTGGCATGGCTCCTAAAAACTCTTTTTCATTTCCAAAATAGCTGTCAGAAGAGCATAATCATGTTCAGTAACATAAAATGAAAAATAAATGCCTTTTCAACTTTTTACTTAGTTTCCAGGAGTCCCAAAATGTATACCTTTTCTAAAAAACTCTAGAACAATAGCTCCAACTGTAGCTCCAGCCTCTGCACACACCCTTGCACCCTGTAGCCCACATCATCCAAATCTGCCAGTCTTGTCATGCCCTTATCTCCTCTTCTTGCTGCTCACCCCTGACCTGCCCCAGCTCATGTTCAGACCTTGCAGTGGTGAGCTCTGTTTCCACACGCCCAGGCAGTAATGATGGCTTTGCTCCATCCTAGCAGATATGCCATGAGCAAGACAAAGACACTTTGCCAGCCCCAGCAGTGCCTCTGTCTGCTTGAGAGGTTACCTGTGATCGGTCCCACAAGATGACCCCATGTAGCATGGTGCTGGCTTTCCTGCTAACATGAGGGACAAAAGAGGCAAGCTGCTCGCTTGGGCTGCCAACCTGGCCCCTAGGAGTCCAGCATAACACTGGTGTTGCTGTGGGGGTGTAGCAGCCTTCAGGGTGGTCTTTGCCTCACTGTCTTTATTTTGGCTTTAGATTGTAAGGGGGTAGGATACTTATGTGACCACTTCTTTTGAGTAGCCCCTCATGCATGAATTACCTCGGTACTACCCAAGTGTCCTTTTCTCATGCCCGACCTCAACACTGTGCAACTGCAGGGCTTCGCAGCAGCAGCAGCAGTGAGGGTGCAGGTGTCAAGCTATGTTAAGAACTGGCAAAGTAGCTTCTTCTCACAGTTTAGCACAAGGTTACAGTTTAAGGTGTTTGAACTCTGCAGATTTATAGGAAAACTTATTGTTAAGGTGATCCACGCTTAAAGAAAACCTCAAATCCTTTTCCTCTCTCTTCTAGTATGTCTTTGTCCCACCATTTATTTGTGCAGAAAGCTGTGACACCATCAGTGTTATTGTTTAGTTCTGCCGGTGCTTCACCAGACAGTGAGTCAGATTCACCCACCTCCTGCTTCAGGAGCTTCTGGTCTCGTAGCTACTAATGCTGAAAAACACAGTTTGTCCTTTGGTGCATTTGCTTCACCCATGTAAGTGGTACTTGAAAAATGACTCCTAGTCTGACAAGCGGTGACAGCCGCTGAGCGGGGCATATGGGGCTTGGGACTGTAGGGGCCTTGTGGTGCTGGCTGGGTGCCTGCACGACCACCATCTGCCCGCTGCACAGGAGGAACATGGGGCCAGTCGCCATGAGGGAACCTGCTGCCAAAAGTACTTTATTTCTCTTCTGAAAAAGGTGACATGTCTTCCCACAACTGGCAATGGGCCTCGCCACAGCTGCTTGCTGGCAGGACATGGTCCCGTGGGGATGCCATGTGCCAGCCCTAAGCACCATGCTTGGTCTGTGTAGGGGAGAAGGAGGTCCCTTTTCCAGGCAGTGTTTGGCAGGGCTTGCCAGTGGGATGAGGGAGAGTCTGGAGCAGATGTGGAGTGGTTGGTGGAATAAACCTTGGGAGGAAATGCTCTGGGTCTGTGTTTGTGGGGATGCCTACCTGCTGAGAGAAGGGTGGGATACAGCAGGGTGCCCAGGGATGTGGGGAGCATCTCTGTGTTAGCATGGACACAGCACTGTGGGGACAATACAGACTCCCCTGGCAAGGGGGATACGGGCTCGTTCTTTCCACAGTGGAGCTGAGTCACCTTCCTTTCTTTTGATGATCTGATTATGCCTGTGAAATATAGGAGGAAACAGAAATGAGATGAAGTGTGAAAAAGAAGGAATTATAATGGCTAAAGATTCCTACTAATTGGAAATGTTTAAAAGTCCTGGTTAAACAGCTGATGTTTTGATGTAGGCCTTGGAAACAGGACATACATATCACAGAGGTTCTCCTCAGCAGAGTTCCGTCTTCCCTGATCTCTTGCAGTAAATAACAGAGGCTAAAATGAAAAATCCCTTTTCAGTGTTCTTCAAAACTCTACAACTCCTGTAGAAATCATTCTGAAGCATCAACTAATGAGTGCCGTCGAATGCCGAGCTGCTCTTCCTTGATCTGGTGGCAAATAACTTACTTTTTTGGCAGGTTCAGAAGTGTCTCAATTCAAAACAGCCTCACAGATCTGATGATGCCTCAGACAAAGTCCACATTCTACCTCTACTGTTGCTGCAGTACCACGGGTGAAACGTTTGTAAAAGGCTTCTCCTGAGTATTTACAGGGTAGTCTGGTGAGAAAGATTGCCTTGCCACCAGTAAATCTTATGATCCAGCTTGGAGTAATATTTTTTAGGCGTTTCAGTTCAAATAGTTACAGAACAGTATGGATCCTATGTAACAGGAAAAGACAGCAAGACAGATATGGTGTAAAGAAGCCTAAAATATTTAATGCTTGGTGCTGCCTAACTTTATTGAGAAGATAGGAGCTCAGGTAAAATAAAGGAAGAGAGCATGCTAAAGAGTAAATAGATGTATTCAGACTGATAAACAATCCCATGTAATCTCTATTACCCATTGATGAGTCTTCACAATAACATGAAAAGATAGAAATATGGTTCTTCTGAAAAAATCAGGACGCTGTAATCAATCCCTTATAAGAGCTCCTGGAAATGTTTCAAATTAATTTATTAAATAAACAAGAAATTAATTGCAGAAGGATCATAAAGAGTTAAAATAGCCCACCTAAGAATGGGAAAAAATACTCTGTATTAAATAAATCTTAATTCCTTCTCTCAGAGCATTTGATTTAGAGAATAAGAGAAAAGAGGTATATGGGATGTCTCTGATTTAGACAGACTTATCCCACATAGGTCTCCTGCAAACCTGAGGAAATAAACCTAGAGTTGTCAACATAAACTGATTGAACAGCTGTTTCAAATGCCTCTTTTCAAAAACTTCAGAGGCTGGCAAAGGCGTAAGTAGTTTGCTGGTTGGGTGTGGCTCCAAGTGTCTTACAGGAGTGGGAGGTGGAGAGCATTTCTTGCTAAAGTCGGCTTTCAGTTTAAGAAAGGACTTGATACATTTGCTGAAGACATTACAAGCAGTTTGTAGTACATGATCAGAATTTAAAGTGACCTTAATAAATTAGGTGGATTATCCAAAATCAGTGAGATAAAATGTAAAAGGCCTTGGAGCAGGTAAACAGTAGAAAAGGTGAATGGATCTTCATATCCATTGAGGGGGTGAGTCAGAAATGTGAATGTGATGTAGAAACAGAAAGTCTTATTCTGGGAAGCACTATAAAGCTGCTGTGAGGAAGATGTAAGATGCAGCATTTCTTTCCAGTGAGACTTTGGTGGGTACTTGGAATCTATCCTAGAAGCCAAGACAAGGAAAACTGAAGCAATGATATTTTGGGAATGTCTTAGGCAAAATGAAAAGAACCTGGAAGAGTTCAACAGGAAGAGCAGAAGGTATGGCCTGTAAGGCTGAGGAAGATTTGGCAGCAGTCTTTTTATAAGGCTATATATTCATATTTATGACTATTTAGAGCATTTGGTAAACTGCTTGGTTTAAAGTAATGCATATTCATATTTCCTTTTCAGGCATCAAATTTCCAAGAAGGTAAAGGAAAAAAAAAACATATGCCACTAGTTACTAGAATGAGTGACATAAAGAATTTTTGTTTGTTTGGGGTTTGTTTGTTTGTGTGTTTGTTTGTTTGTACCCAGACATCCATTGAGGAAGGTGCCATGCCCAATCTGCTGAATGAAAGTCAACCTTTATCCACCACACACATTGCACTGTTTTCCATTCATAAACTCATAAATTCATCACCTTCCTGTTTTTCTGTCTGACAATGATGTCAACTGGTGTTTAGTAAATCACAATGAAATTATGACATAGTGTCTTTAAGCACAAAGAAATGTGAAACATTAATGATTTGGAATATCTAATAAAATCTCAGAAACATTAATGGTATTTAAACTAATTTCAGACATTTTTGAATCTGTAAAATTTGGATTGGTTTAATTTTTCTTTCCCTAAAGTTATTTGTAATGAGAATTGCTACATTTCAAGAGATCCTAAGTTAGTCTCTAAATCTCTTTTGGAAGTCTTACCA
Source organism: Regulus satrapa (assembly GCA_013396955.1). NCBI lineage: Eukaryota > Metazoa > Chordata > Aves > Passeriformes > Regulidae > Regulus > Regulus satrapa. The sequence continues at coordinate 91,845 of VWZN01005903.1, read as the reverse complement.
TACTTCAAATTGATTTAATAAAGTCTTTCTTGGGAAGTGTGCACTTACAAAAGCATCACAGCTGAAAAGAATAAATAAATTTGGGGAATCTTTCAGAAGTCAGCAGTTGCATGTCATAGGATTTAATATAATGCCCTAGCTAATATGCATTGCAAATCAGAAATGGCCTTCTGGAAATGAAAATGTCCAAGAATGGAATTACTGGACACATAAAGCAGTGACACTTCTCTGCCCATGATAAGATGTTGCTCTGTCTAGAGTTCTTACATGTATAATATATTTTAATTTCTCATTTCTAATTCTGAATTTAAAAAAAAAAAATTAGCTTGTAAACTTCTGTACCTTCAGTCTTCATTCTCCACTGTCAGCATGATGCTAGACATTATTAATTCTGAGTATATGTAAAAATATTTCACCTTTTGCAAAGTGCTCTGAGAAAGGAAAAGCAAAACTGGAAATATGAACAGCGGTGTTGTCTCCAGAGTGAATTTATGTTACACTTTTCCTAGGTCAGGATCTCCTTCTGAATATGTCTGACAGGGAAGACCTGCATTCAGCAATGCAAGACATACCTGCCACATGATGTGGTAATTCAGGATCAGTACATGATCTACTATGAGAAACATATATAAAATGTGAAGAATTCTTTTCTAAAAAATAATCTAAAGTACACTTTGTTTTTTTTTCTCTGTTTTGTGAGATGAAATCTAGAGACTAGAGAGTAAGTGTGGGAGAATTAAGTAAAGAAATCAGCAATAAAGACTATTTTTGTATTTCTTGTAAACATTCCCTTGTAAAAAATAACATATATGTGGAATAACTTTTATACAGATAAGCATCTCTGTTGAAGTTCACAGATCTGTTTTTGACTGGGGAGATGAGATTTCAAAATAAGCAGGCCATTCAAAAAGAGTGAAGTTAATTGTGGCTGTTTGTAAAAGCCAAATGCAAGTTTCCTTGGACACTATTAGGCACGAACAATTGTGTTTATGTATATGCATATATACTTGTACATATGTACCTCCATGTATGTATTTAAGTAGTGTTCACATTAGTAGATCTTCAAAGCTTAGTACAGTAACTGATTTTCAATGATAAAAATCATATTTCTCTTCCTGGATGAGTATCTAGAAGGACAGAAACCAGAGAAGAAAACTGGAGGGAAAAATGGAAGGTAGAAAGTATTGGAGCTTTTTTATTGCACAGCTTCACCCTTCAGTTTCTGGTTCCTCTTCTGATCAAAAGCAAGGGAATGACAAAATGGAGGGAAATAAAAGGTGATATATAGTCAACTGTTATGTTATCACATTCCGGAAGTTCTCAGGGGCAAATAGGAAATGGGTTACACTCAGATCGTATGTAACTATACAAGATAGGGAATGTTTCCATAAGGAAACACTGGTTTCCAAGCTAATAGAAGTCAAGTTTTTTTGAACCTCCTGCACTGAGGTAAACTAGCACATCTCAGCCTAAAGCAGTGAAGATCTGGCCCACGTTCCCTATTATTCTTAAGGATTTATAGTATGCTAATAGAATAAATGATCTGACAGCCATATCATGTTTTGGGCATGTGGGACAGGGAAAATATGGTTAATTTTTCGATTTGTGTCCAAGACTGGTGCTAAGCAGTTGCTCAGTCTCAAAAATGACATTTATTCTCAAAAATATGTAGATATATATTTTACTTGCATTTTTAATGCTTACTACCATGAGTATAAAAACCTGAATAATCGGCTTTTGTATTTGGATTTAACTACAGAAACTCTAAATGCCTGTAAATTGAAGCAAAAAAGTAGTTGTGGGAGGAAAGAGCCAAGACAACCTGATGTCCTCGGTAATTATGTCAGAGAGACAGCAGCCATCCTACTGCATCTGCAAAGGCTGTGCTTGTGGGCTGAGCTACACAGCATGATGTTACTCCTACTCCCACATCCTAATGACACACAGCATGGACCAGTTGCTCCACATCCTTCTCCAGAAAGGGAGCCAGAGTGTGAGAGATGGGTGAGAAGTTCACCAAGTCCCACAACAAGACGAGTAAGGGTCAATGCAGCAGCTTCAATAGGTTTGGTCCAGCAAGAGGATCTGGGTTCATCTGTAGTAACTTGTCTAGAGACTTTAGTATGCTTAAAATATAAGTGCAAGAAAAAAGAATTCTTATTGTAGTCCCCAAGATTGGCATTACAAAAATATAAGTACTATATCAGAAAAATGGAGAGAAAATTTAAAACTTGCTGTAGTCCTGAAAGTGTCTGTATCTCCGAAGGAAAGAAGTGGAGAGAAACTAAGAATTAGTCTACTTGTTAAGAGTAGATCTAGAGGTGTGTTTTAGCCAGGAAGTCACAGTTCTCATATAAAGGACAAAAATGTCTAATCAGAAGTAATTTCTAGGAAAATTCTGCATTTCAGAGAGGTGCTTGTAGATGAGCAACTTCAAAGCACCATTTTTCAGTTGTACTCCTCCGTTTTGCAGAAGTCACCTGCTTGAGATACTGGTTTCTTTCTAATTCAGGCAATTGCTGAAAACCCTGAAGATGGGGATTAGCTGGATTGGAAGAATTGCTGTCACTAATAATATCATTCTGCCTAAAATTTATACAGGAATTTACAGTACAAACAGGAGATTATATTATTTATTTGGGTAATGTTTCAAATAACATGTGGTCCTCAGAAAAAGAGAAACCCTGTTTCTATATACAGTCTAGGCTAAACAATCTTGCCAGTGGAACTACAGAAAAGGCTTCAGAAAGATAGGTCTGTTGCACAATTCCTTTTAAAAAATCAGGCTTGAGAAGTATCTTGAATATGGCAAAATCCTTCCTCTGAAGTGGGTCACTGAAAGAGCCATCTGACTAGATGGAATTCTGGATCTCTTTTTTGGATGCTGGTGAAGATGGTTATCTAGATCATGCTACAGAAACACAGGTTGTGTATTGCAGTAGGATTATGTTTAGAGTGCAAAATAGTTTAGCACACAGGTACTGTGAATTTATCAAAGATTTTTCTACACATTCCACTAAGTGACACCTGAGAAGTAACAGTGCCTGGCATTTGGAGATTAAATGAAGATACAGGTACATTAACATCTTTAAAAAGAAATTAATAATAATGATATTCTACCCTGCCAGTTTATGGCTAGGTTGAATGCAAAAGTGCAACAAGAATTCTTTCACAAAGTCCCCAAAAATGTTTTATAACTGAAGTGGAATTTTTAATGAAAAGTGTAAAAAAATGTGCAGAAAAAGAATGTGAAACAAAAGTAAAGGTGATAGAAGATACTTCCATGAAACAAAATGAGAATTCTGAGAACAGGAATAGTAATAAAATGGAAATGGACAACCTGAGAAAAAAAACAAGCTGCATTACTTCTGTTAAAGGAATTCCTATCATTCCTGGATATAAAAAACATGGCTTAAGAGGGTCTCTCTGATAGTCTCCACACAAGAGCTATTTTCATTTGGAACTTTCATTTTGGCAACAACAGTCTGTTGAAAGTATAAGGATTTGCCTTGGGAGTTCACAGGCTCCTCTGCCTGACAGATTGAAAGCTCCAAAGAGGAGGATGGGATTGTGTTTATAATGGGACATAGCGGAATGCAGCTCTATCCAAAAATGTTATGGATTTACATACATTTAATATCCACATTCCACTAAGTGACATCTAAAACCCAGGGAGACACTTTACTTAAAAAGAAAAGAGACACTGGATGATTCAGAGACTTAGTAATGGAATACAGAGCCATTCACCTCTAGGTCAACCGTCTGAGTTCAGCTCAAGTTATTATTGACCAAACATTTATACTAACTGCAGGCTGTGTGAAATATCAATGGCTTTATGGCTCTGTTGGATATATTATTTGTTCATTTCTGAGGTGTCCATATGGCAAAAATCACCTCAGACTCCCTTTATAGTCGGGAAAACCAGGTACTTTTAAGGCATAAATCATCTGGAAGATGTCTTCTTTAGGATGAGATTTTGTGCACCCTAGAAGTATCTATTTCTCTCTGTTGACTACAAAAAGAGCACAGGATAACTTGCTTCTATGTAGATGTTTATATTGCAAGAGTCTAAATTTGGATAAGATGAATACCATACTAAGTGATTCCTCTCTAGTCACCCAGAGGGCTGCGGTAGGTCTGCAATGGAGCGTGGGTATCATAGATCCACTTGAAGAGAAATGCTAGGCCTTGGCCACCTGAATCTCACCTTTATTATGTCTCAGTGTCCTCTGGAAAATAATCAGCAGCCTTTCTTTCTCCTTATGGAAGAGAAGAAACAACCTAGGGGAAGGTGTGTCTTGATATTGACAATGACCTTTTCCCTAGCCCTTTAGTCAGCAAAATTTGTTGGTGATTGTGTGGGTGGTCTCCAGAAAGGCAGTAGGCTGGGACATGCGTCTTTCCCTCTTCTTAGGAGCCTGAATACAGTCAGGGCTTCTCTGATGCTCTACCAAACTCTCCTGCCTGGCAAATGTCAAAATACTTTAAGTTGGCACTTCCACTTTTAATCTGTGAATGGGTAAATTACTTCCTCTTGCATCTTTTTACAAGCCTTTGTTGAGTGAAGGAAATAAGAGCAGATTTTGCAAGTCTCTGCCAAGAGATTTAATAATATTGGTACTAAATAATAACATTAGCTTCATTCTCAAGGAAGTTCTTGCAGTTAAGACAGGCAGGTTACGACAGTATGCAGAACATGACGTATGAATTAGTCATCCTTCTCTGCTCCTGAAACATTGGCTCTGTAGTGAGAGATAATGAATGCAGAGGAAAATCTTCTGAAGGTAAGGTGTGTGTTTATTTGTTTTAGAATCTTTGATGGTATTTTGACTGCTATTGATCCATACTGGGTTGTGAGATGTTGAACATAGCCTGTTTCTGAGAGTCCTGGTTTATGCCTAGCAGATACTTTCTTCACTAATACCAGTGATTTCTTGTCTTTTACGTAGCAGAGTTTTTGTCCTCTCCCCTTTGCATCAACTGATATGTGCAGAAAACTGGACAAATAGCTTTTGGCATGTACTCAGTCATAAAGCAACTTTTATGAAGATTGCTATCAAAGGCTGAGCAGGTGTGTTTTTTTGTTGGATGAAAAATGACTTCTATGTGTAAACTAAGACACCTCCATGCATTTTGAGCTATTTTGTCCTTCCCATGAATAATTTAAGCTGTTTGTGGTACATTGAAACATATGCAGCTTCTCAAGTAACTTTGACAATTATGGTAGATCTTTGTATTTCAGGGTAGAGCTCCTGTTTTATGTTAACAGCATTGTTAACTGCAAGATCTTTCTGTTCTGCCACATTCATCTTTCATCTCTGTCTTAAAGCTCATAAGAATGAGTTGAAATGATGGAAGCAAACCCATCACCCAGTTAAATTGATACTGTTTACTAATTACAGATATCTGTTTCTTCCTTCATCTCAAGAAAATCCAATAATGCCTTTGCCGTCAGGGCAACACTGTTAGAGCTGTAGAGACCATACCTAGCAGTCTTCTAACCAAAACCTATGGGCATTGTGGCTCTGACATACTTATTAGAAATTAAGATAAATCATACAATAAGGCCAGAGAACTGAAGTCAGAGGAAGATGCATATAAAAATACTAAATTTGGCTTTTGTCATGGGTACAACTCTTGCTCTTTTGACTGTGTTGATTGAACAGCCCCTGAGTCTGTCCCTCACCTGCTGTGGCCTTGGTGCAGCTATCATGGCATGGCTCCATTCAAGCTTTTTGGCACTGCAGTTGAGGATATTGTCCAAATCTGGAGCAATTTCAGTGACTAATTCTGGGCTACCTGGATTCCAGTTTGCTGCAGATAAGGCTAATGCTCATTATATGTGCTCATTATATGCGGTTGCAATGTGGATTTTGTTTTAACTAAATAAGTAGAGTCCATACTGTATTCAGTTCAGTCTGACAGCTATGCTACAGCAATGCTAGAGTACTGCACCTGTTTATTGTACACGTACAACAAAAAATCATATTTCAAATTAAGTGACACTGTTATCTTAGGCTTTTCATAGTGGGGAAACATGTTACTTAAGTTTAGCTGATAAAATTGCTATCTCTAGTTTAAGCTGCTATAGGTGGAGACACAAAGGAAGTTTTGGGCTATCAGTTCCAAGATATACTTTTAGGGACAGCGTTTAGGAATGGAAGGGGTCATATGTTGACTATTGGGTGAGTTTAGACAACCAATCTAGGCTAAAGCCTTAACTTTAAGGTGGCTAATGTAGTTTAGATGACTCCATACATAACCTCTAATGAGGCAAGTCTTCCAGTGAACTGAGGAAGAACATAAAAATCCAACTCAGTCTCTTGAAGAGAGCAACAATAAATATGGTGAGCAAAATAGATGCAAAACAAATACATCTCATGAGTCAAGCTAAATGCTTTCCTTTTCCAATAAAAACAAAATGATGAGGTAGTGAAGCTATATTTGGTGGTGACTTTAGTGAAACATCTGTCAGAGTCTCTCATAGCAAAAATTGTACTCTGCTAAAGTTTCTATGAAAAGGTCTTCACTAAAGTTACTGATAAACTGAAATGCTTTGTATTGTAAGGCAGTCTGTGGAATCAAGGAGAGGAGTGAAGAACCCATTAAGAATGGAGAGCAATGAGATGCTGTTTAAGTCAGGTTCTGAATGTATCTCACTTAACACAAACCATTATATTTTGACACTTATATTTCTTGATTTCCTAGTTTCTTTTCTACATCCCAGACTAGCTCGCCCCCTGTCCAGTACCTGTTTTTTTATAAATAAGTACAATGCTATTATACCACCTAGATAGGTATTGGGTCCTTCTATCAGATCTCCTGTATCCTGCATCTTGTAGGAATAGATCTCACCAAAAAAGATGTACAGATTGGAAAGCATTTCTAAAGGAGTGAAGCTATCAGGAAGATGAAGATAATGAGTGCTGAGACAGAATGGGAAATTTATTCTGCAACTTGTTTCCAGCAAGACTGAAATCCACTGTAGTAAATTCAGATTAAGATCAATCAGATGTTTGTAAACACCTTCCTTTGTATGAAACCTTGAAAAAAATTCAAATTATTAAGAATGATGGTAAAAAAGATTTTTTTTTTTTGATTGTCCCTTTATTGATTTCCTTTAGCTTTACTAGCATGGCAAATCTAAGTCTTCTAGCCCAAATGACCTATATCCATTTACCATCAATACTGCTCCAACTCCAGGCTTCCTGACACCACTTTAATGTGAATTCCAGACATTAGCACAGTACTGCAACATTGATCTGACTAATGCATATTAATACACAATGTGAACATACACAGATATTGACCAATCTTTTCTTTAAACCTCCCAAATATTTTTCTTGTCAAGATAAAATATTGAAATGTAAAGTGTATTATCCAGAAGAGCAGGTACATTTAGTAAAATCACCATTTATATTAAAAATAATTTTTAAAATCCTGTTTGGGAAAAGAGTTAGGCACATACTTAAGTTACGTTGACTGAAATTAAAAGCCATACCACCATGTCCAGCAGAGCTCTTTCTTGCTAAATACCTACCCATCTGAAACAGTTAATCTTGATACATTGAGCCTCTGTGGTCTTTAAGATTTTTGTTTCAGTGCACAGCTATGTTCTTTATTCCCTTGACATCTTGAGACTTCTTCTTGGTCTCAAGCTCCCTGTCTGCCCCTCTTTCCCAAATATGGGGGATGTACAATTCAGCTTTCCCAAGTCAACAGGAGAAGTGACATCTGATCTTTCCTCTAATTTCAGCTCTCAACTACTTAGGCATGAACCCTTCCAAGATGTGGGTAGAATTAGTCTTACCTTTCTATGGAATATACACATCTTTTTGCCTCCCAAAGTGTTGTTTGTGGAAATTTGAGACTTTTTTTTCCCCACTTTGTTTTTGTTTTTCTTTCTCTCCCTCCTATGAATGACATGAAAGTATTCTTTCATCAGTGTTGTCTTTTTGACTAGCAGCAATGTTGTCAAAGTAATCGTTTGGTTTTACCTGACCTGGTGGATCCACGTATAAAGCACATTCAGCAAACTGTGGACCTCACACAGCACTGTAAAAAGACACAGTGTCTTTATAATGTAACCAAAACTCATAAGTTGTAGGGACATCATTCAAATAACCACCTGTTTTTTAATAAATCCTGAATTCAATATCATCTGGAGTAACACCAGTTCAGATGTACCAACTGTGGTCATTTTTCATTTGTATGTAGCACTGTAACTTTAATGGGACATAAACTTCAAATATACAATAAGAATGCACTAAAAATGTGCCTTATATAGACTAATTGTTAGATCTCCTTTGGACTGAGCAACATTTCACAGATCTGATCTTGTATACTTTTTTCACAGATAAGTGAAAATCTGCCTGGTCACACTGGTGGTGTCTTATGTTATGTAGAAATATTTGGGGAGGAGGATAGCAAGCATGGAGATTTTGCAATTTTGGGCATTATTGTTTGTTCCAGTGGACCACACGGGCATTACAAGTAGTATAAGAATGGAATTGCTGTTTAGAATGAAATATTTACTGTCTGAATTTCAACTCAGAAAATTAAACCTAACTTAATCAGTGCCTCTGGCACTTAAAGGAAAATACTCACAGAATCAAACAATGGTCTGGGCTGGTAGGAACCTTCAAAGGTCATCTAATGCAAACCCCCTTCAATGAGAAGGGACATCCTAAATCATGTCAGGTTGCTTAGAATCCCATCCAACCTTTTGTGAGAGTCCTTTAAGGGATGTTCCTCTATATAATGAAAACTTCCTTTTGTTTCCCTGCATGAAATGTGAACTTTAGTCACATTTCATTAGCATAGCAATTCTGGTCAGAGGATAAATAAGAACTAGAATATACATAGCCAGAAAAAGTTAAAATTTCCTTAGTATATGTCTACCTGTGACTACATATTTTGCCAATAGCTGCACAGAATAAAATTCCCATTTGCTTTCAATGATATAGGGGTTTTATTAAACAATTTCAGCATATAGCCATCGTGTTCCTTTTTAATTGCTGGCTGTTTCTTATGAGGAGAAAGGTTACTATAAAGAGCTACCTGTGTGGTCCCTCAAAGTACTAAGCACTATTTTTTCTCATCCTTTGCTGATGAAAAGTCTTTCAACATTTCTCATAATTTGAGGAAATGTTCTTCCTTATACGTTGTGCAGTTAAGTAAAACCTCCATTTTATTTTTTTTATATCAAGTTGATTGTGCAAGTTCTCCAAACTGAGCTTTTAAACTTCAGTTTCCATCTCTTGTTTATAGTCTCTGATACTATAATTAATAAAATTCTGTCATAGCCCTAGACATTTAATTGTTCAATAGTTCTAGGGAAGAACTTTGGAGGTGGTCTGATTTAGTTTTGAACTCCCAGAGGCCTGTGCATTAGGTATACTTAGGTGTGTATATAAACCATACTTTGCATGTTTTCTGCTTGGAACTGGAGAACAACTCCTCAAGAGCTATTGAGAGAAGGAAGTAACAGCATAAAATTGTGTTAAAGCCATGGACTGATGTTGCATCAAGATTCAGGAAACACTTGCTGTTTGAATAAAAAATGACATCAATACCTGGTTATTAATTTCTCTATATTTATTAGAGATGGGATAACCCACCCAAGATAAATAAGTATAAAGTGAGAGTAAAGTACACCATTAAGCAGGTAGAGAAGGCATTTCCTGAGGGATGGATAGTCAGTGGAGGAAGCCCTGACTCCAACAGCAAGTACAAAGATGATGATCCAGAACAGCATTTCCAGAAGACCCTGAGATCAGGCTAGAGGATGAGGATTGTAGCAGAACTGGGGGAAATTCAGAGATAGCAACAGGTGTTTCTGAAGAAAACCTTCTAGAAGCTAACAAGTCAACAATCTAACAAGTCAAAGATGACACCAAGAAGCTAGGCATGAAGGGCATGGAACTCAGACTGAGTCGAACAGCCATGAGCAGAGATTGAGTCACAGACTCTCTTGGTAAACAAAGAGAGAGTAGAAAATATGGCATGTAAAAGTGGGTAACCGAGACCCCCTTGGTGATGAATAGATGGTTGAAGTCATCAGAGTGGTGGGTGAGATTAGACATGAACACAAAATGGAAAAGTAGAGGGAAGAATACTGAAAAGAACAATGGATGAAAAAACACCTCAAATGTTAAAAACACAAATGTAGGTCATAAACTACATTCGTTTGAACTCCGCCTCTGAAGGGGAGTGCTATACCCCAGCAATCAGAGAGAAGTCAAAAGGAATGAGATGAGAGAACCTATTCAGATGCGTTGGAGATTGCTATTCTGTACAGGAAAGAACAAAGGCAAAGGAAGTTATGGGCAAACCACTGAAGCACAAACAGGACTGAGGTCTTTCACTGTAGCCAAACTCTGCAACGGTGTTAGGGAAAGAACATGTAAGAATGGAATGAAATTCCCAAACAAGAATTTTTTCAAGTTCACAGGATATTTTCAGACTGTAAGCCCTGGGCTAAAAGTTTTGGCAAAAGGGAATGTATTGTAATTCTGACTTATCTTAAATTAATGAAAAGGAAGATATGATACATCTTGTAGAATGTAGATCCTGCATTATGCTATCATTTATTTTCAGTTGTTCCACCTCAAGATTATTTATCTAATTTTCTATATTATTTATCTATTATCTAATTTCCTCAGGGTTGTCTACTCTAAATTCAGCTGTTAATAGGACTCATTGCTCTGAGTGATCAGAAAAGTTAGCAGGCAATTCACACTCAGAACATTCTAAATATCCATAGCTGAAAATTAACTTTGGAAAAACTAGGAAAAATTTACAGTGAAATTCACAGTCTTTCAAACTTCTGCTTTCACATTTTAGTTTCCTAAGTTATGATACAATTATGGTTTATGATTTTGGTCTGTACAGTGGGAAGTAGCAATGCTACACCCATTCCCTGCAGGTGACACCACAATACTACACAACAGGACATGCTATCTAGTTCTCGATTACTGAGTCCTAAGATTGAGATAGGCCAGGGATGGATGTAGATTAACACCTACTGGTCTCCACAACTGTGTGTCATGGGGTCACCCTTTAGCCCTGCACACTGGCATTTGCCATAAAGCAGCAGCTGAACACCATAAGTTTATTCTAAGGAAGTCCTAAAAAAAGCCCCCCAAAACCCTGCCTTTTAAAATTCCAAGTTCAATATAAAATCCATCTTAATTGCAAGAGGATAAAATGTTATTGTTGGTGGGGCTTGCAATTTTTGGAAGTTGGTTTTGGAAACAGAGAGAGAGCTTTCCACAATAACAACACGGCATTTAACTTACTCCGTGAGAGAAGATAAAAACCTTTCAGAAGAAACATGTAAATAAAGAAAACCTCTCCAAATCAGTGAGGTTCACAGACAGAAAAAAAAAATAAAAATTGCACGGGACAGTGACAAAAATGAAATATTTTCAAATTCTGTATTTGAGACCTTGGTAGATGTTGTTTGCAGCACGTATGCATACCAGACCAATGAACAGGCCTTGCAAGCAGCAGCAGGACATAGCTACATATCCTGTCCTTGTTCTTTGAGGCAATCCAAGTCACAGAAGGTGGCATGAAACAGACCTAGGTGCTCCCTACATGCTCTTGCCAGAGGTATCTGGGGATTTACAATGCTCCCCTGGGCAGATGGAGATACACATTTGCTTCCTACGATCTCTGGGAATGTCTCTGAAGAATCCACCTTTGGAAATAGTCTCTTAGTAGGAATAAATCATCACTGCTGCCAGCTCAGGATTTGCCTAACCACACTTTCCAGATCACAGTTAACAACATGTAGACAGCCTTCAGCAGCCAAGGAGATACATTGGAGAAAAACAGATGCAAGCAAACACACTTAAATTTCTTTAAAATATGAAAATACTACATAGGACAGGTTTAGCATCTTAGATGGTTATCAAACGAGCTAATTCTTTCACCAAAACAGCTAAATAAAGGCTTCAGTATGTGCAGTGTTGATGATTCAGTGAGAGACTGAGCCTTTGAAGTCTGTCACCAACTTTCAATCCTGAGAGGTCTGTTTCTGTCCATGTCACTGCCACCCACATGTGTCTAAGCGTCTGTCTCTGTCTGTGAGATTTTTGCTTTAAATTGTCAGTTTTCCTCAAGGCAATCAATGCATCATCGTCAGGACTCTGCAGTGAGCAGTGTGGAGAGCTATGAATAGCCACTCCCTGGGGAGCTGCACACTGAATGTCGCTGAAGGGAGCAGGGACATCTGGATCCTTGCACTGCAAGTAGCCCTATATATGGAAAGCGATTTGCAGGAGAGGAAACTAAATTACAGAACTGATACGCAAGGCACTTGGGCTGTGTTTGTGTCTTCAGTCATCTGCATTTCAGCTTTGCTCATCTGTAGAGAAAAGCCTGAGCATGCCAGTAGGAATAAAAACTGATCATTTGTATCAGTAACTAAAGTAATGTATTCTGTCACCTTTTTCTCAGAGACCTTCAGAAAAGGAAAATATATCCATTTTGGTGTAAAAATAGCTGAGCTTTTTATTTCGGTGTTTACATACAGCATCTTCCAGTATATTTAAAGATAAAATAATATTTGTGTGAAGCATAAAATAAACATTCTCAAGTAGTTCCATGATGATACATAAAGTACTATTTTACTACAAGAGATCTGAGAAACATTTTTGAGGACAACAATACATTTAGATGCTAATGTGAATCAAATATTTGTCTTGTCATTTTGTTTCAATTTCAATTTGCTAGAGTCTTGAAATACCATATACATTGGAGATTTTATCCTATTGCACTGGGTAAAGTATCCTATTGCACTGGGTAAAGTCAATGAAATCACAAACTCATTTAGGAGCATGAAAAAAGCCACTCTTTACCTTGATCGAGGGTGTGGAACCCAAATACACTTCCTGTGTATTCGGAAATCCAAATACTGTGTACAAAACTCAGGGGGGTTTTTAGGCCAACTCATGTCATTGCTTCATTAGCATAAGTACTTCAGTTACCTGATAAACTTAGGTTTAAGCACTTGATTCTACAAATAGTTTTGCCCTATGCAGACTTTCAAGAGCCCGTGTCTTTCTCTGCAGGGGTAGGACGGGGAGCCCAGAACCCAAGTGTGATATAATTGTTGAGGCTGGTGCTAATCTTCACTCAGCATAACTCAGCATAGTGCTCTCAGAGTAATATACAAAGTGGAAGCTCCAGGACAGCAGATGACAATGTTGGTCTCAAAGGAGAGTCTGGTGCTACAGAAGACTCTTATGGGAGCATCTCTGAGATTTGGCTCAGACAGAAAGGTGATAAAACAGTCCTCAAAAATTAGGGGTTACTTGTTCTTCAGATTCCATTCTATTGTGGTACCTAAAGTTTGTTGACTACTGTGGCTAGCCAGATGTTTTCCTGACTGTTGCTGGCCTACTTCAACTTATCCCACATAAAATTCTCTTTCCTTGAGGCATTTCAGTTCACTCACAAGGAACTGAAAACTATGGAAAAAAGCATCTCACTCTTCACTTGTGAAAGTTATAAAAGTAGGGTCCTTTATTTAGAGACCATAGGCCCAATAGTCACCTAAATATAAAGGTAAGACTCATGTCACCAGTGTGGCTGGATAACATGAAAGTATCAGTTTTTCTATTATGAGAATTGCACCATTTTAATACTTTTTCACTGAGTCAAAAAAAGTATTTTAGCTCCTTATAAATGTAAGGACATGCAAACATTGAGGTAATGGAATAAATTAGTTTTAGATGCTACTGCAGTATTATGTAAAGGTCACCTTTTATTACAGCAAAAACTGAAGAAGGCAACATGACTCCTTAAAAAAATTGTAAAACTACTCCTCATAGTCTAAGACACTGTCTTGCATGAAGTTTTTTTATTTTCTTTTGGACGTTCATGATTATGAACATCAGGATGTGAGGGAGATTTTTGTTTCTTAACTGTTCATCTGCTTCTACCACTTACTGGCTTTGCTGTGCACTCTCATAAAAAAGCTTACATTAAGCCCCCATGGAAGCTATTTATACATCATTACTTGGCTAAAAATCATGTTCTGTCTTAGTTTTCTTACTCCAAATTCACCTCAGGTTTCCTATAAACTGGCTCAGTGACTTAGAAAAGCAAGCACTGGCATACTTCTTATCATTTGAAAGGTATTGTTTTCAGTCATTCCTAGTCACACTTATATTAAGGTGTTGCTTAACCATTGCTCTTTCTAAAGCAATTTGTAGCGTACTATTGTAAATGATAGTGCTGCTAGCAGAAAACACCAGAACAGGAAGTCCTCAGAAAAGTCAGAGGTCTGTGTATGGGTGCTGGTGGGTGTCACCAGTGACCTCTTCCCTGGACAGAGCAGTCCTATAAGCTGAGGTGGTATGAGCTATTTATTCAGCAGGTTTTCATATGAATTTTGGGGTGAATGGGTGAAACATTAGCAAATAGCCTTAGCATGAATGAATTCTATGGAGAGAAAGAGAGGACGGTAATGGAAAATGCAACTTAAGAGGGGATATTCCCTACTTATGACAGTGTCTCCATGTTCCCCTATGTGTCCTAGCTGCTTTCCCTGAGGCCCATGGTGGCAATTAATGGTTCCATGGCAGCTTAAATTCCTCTTAGATGCTGCTGTCATGGGCCCCAGGTGTCAGAGGCTTCTCACATGATGACATCTCTGGCAGTGTGGACCAGTTCACAGCTTCTCAACATCATGGTATTTAGCAGTTCCTGACCAGATTTGGCTGAGTGAGCTCAATCTTGTCCTCATGGTCATTCTAGGATGCATCAGCAGAGTGATGCAAAGCAGACAGGTGCTCCAAAGTACATAATGACATCACAGTAGTCACTTCAGGAATGAAAATTTATTGACTACTTTGCTAGTCCTTAAGTTTTACATCCCTGATGAAACACTCACTACAAGTCCAAGTGTTCCATGTAGCCAAAGGAGTGTGCTCTGTGCCTAAGGCAGCTGCCTCAGGAAACAGCACTGCAAGTAAAACTCACAGAACCCTTCTCTAATGGATATTTTTCAGTACCTCCTGAAGACTTTTCTACATAATGACTCAACAATGCTCATTCCCACTCTAGTTACTGTTTGACAAAAATTGTCCTTAGAGTCCTTGCAGATGTATACTTCCACTTTAAAATATACTATTACCACATTAGAAGACTAAAAATGTGTACTCATAGTAAAACATGTGTTTTACTATTTAATAACATCTCTTTTTATTTGTAAGGAAAAATTATTCAGAAAAAAATAAATCTGAGGCTTATCTGGAAAGACAATATCTCAATCAAACAAGCCTACAGATTAGCAGCATTAAAAAAATCCCTACAAAAAATTATGGCTTCTTTAAAGTTCCCTGAGCTGAATATGGTGCAAATATTTGGAAAGATTATAAATCTCTCAAAGTCAATGCTCATGAAATACCTCCTGCTTGGGAGAATATTCAGGTACTGTGGTATAAAGCTGAGTCTGAGATAATAACCAAGTGAATATAATACATGGTGACATGAATGGTGACAGAATGTGTCTCAGGTTCTTCCCATTTAGTCAGAATGGAGAACCATGGAAGTCCACAGTATTCAGCTTGCCATGGGCCTACTTCTCAGTTTTGTTGCAGAATGATTGAAGAAAAGCTGTTTTCAACCTGTGCCTTTTGCTTTGCAAGCCAGAGACAGGCTGTGGAAGTGGCAATGAGCCAGCTTCTCTAGTTAAGTATCACATGCAAATTCACCAGTAATAGGAAACCCAGGAATTCCACTTTATAGTTGTATTTATTTATTTTCTCACAAATATTCCTTCTTCTCATACTTATTTTTTTTCTCCCTGAGATAACTTTCAGGAGGAGTCATAGTGTTGAACTCATTTTGCCCAAAATCACCTTTTCCAGGAGTGTTTGCAATCTTCTGTGCAGCACTCAGTTTAAGCAGTCCTTACATAAGGGCAGATAAATTTTCAGTGTTCATGTAGCAGCTAGCAAGAATGGACACTCCATCATTTCTCTGGGAAACCTGTGCCTCTGCCTGACTCTTCTCATGATGAAAACTTTTCTCCTTAAATTCCAGCTGAAAATCTCATGTTTCAATTAATGTCCATGGTATCTGCTCTTCCCACCACGCACTATTGTGAAGAACCTGTCTCCATCACGCTCATAACCTCCTTGTCAACACTGGGATGATGCTGTTCTGCTGAAGCCATCTCTGCTCTAGGCTGAAAAAACTCAGCTCTCCTCTCCTCTCCTCTCCTCTCCTCTCC
>VWZN01005903.1:10695-75554 GCA_013396955.1 Regulus satrapa | reverse complement strand
TTAAAGACTAATAGCATAGCAAAAATTACATTTTTAACCAACAAACTACTTCTTGAAATAGAACTTCAGAAAGTAGAAGACATACGCTAAAGCAACCTCTACCAAGAGCTGGAGGGAGATTTACAGTCATTTCATGCTTCTATAAAATTATTTTAATAAACCTGGAAGTTTATCAGGCATTTAGGAAAGTTAGAAAAAAAAACCAGCTCAGTACAACAAAGCTGTTCTGCTACAGCTAAAAATATATTTTTAAATGAATGTTGCATTTTTTAAATTAAGAAATTGGACAAAGTCCTACAGAACCCTGTTTCAGGTTTGGCATTAAGCCTCCACAAATACTATTATGGTCAGTCTCTGCTACTGAAACATTTATTATGGCTGGATGTAGGCAGGCTTGGTCAATGTGAACGATGCTTCTAATCTCCTTTGCTCTTGATGAGTATGTTTTTCACCATGTTCCAATTCAGTAGTCTGTCTCACTGCAGAACAAGCTCCCCACCCCCACCCCATCAGATTTTATTACTTAACTCACAGATTTGTATGAAAGCTAGTTTTGTTCCTACCAGGGTGCAAGGATTGTTTTTTTAAAAAGATAATTACTATGCTGGTGTTGCTTGTCTGCATTTTATTTGGGATATGTTTAAATATATAAGTTGATAAAAGTGAGTTTTCTGTTTGATCATTAAATGGTATGAAAATTGGTGAAGTAAGGCCACAAAAAATGGTAACATAAGCATCTGATACTATTAGAAAAAAATACCTTCAGAAAAGTAAGAGTAAAATAATATCTTATAATTATTTCCTCTAGGGGGCTGGAGACTGAAATAGATCCTATAACCTCTTCTCATTATTTAGACAGGGTTCTAATTACTGTGTGCCATGCTGATCTATTATGCACTGTGGTGGAGCTTGCAGCTCATATGAAGAGGTCTAGCTTTCCTTAATTGTAGAGAAGTACCTTAGACTTAAAAACTTAGCTGCTGCTTCACGAAGGAAACCTTGTATAGTCATTTACTGCATACTTATACCTCACTGCCTTGCCCCAAAGAAATAAGTCAACTCATATTTTGTTTGAGATGTTGCTGGTACAGTGGATATACCTCTAGAAACAGACACAAACTAAGCAAAGATAGAATATCTCTAACATTCCTGAGAGCTTTTTACTTGCTTGCAACACACAAAAAAATTTCTGCATATTAGAGTCTTTTTCTTTTCTCTTGTGCTGTTTTCTGCTTGCTTTTCGAGGGTAAGAAGAGGAACTAACTATATATATGCCTATTGTTTCTTTAATGGCTTTCCATATTCTGGTTCTCAATAAATCTTGTTATACTGCAAGATATTTGGAGCAGGAAATTAGGATAAATTTCAACTGTTCACCTCACAAAGACACTGCTTCTTGAGGGAATAGCTGGGAGTTGCTCCAAGTCTAATACAATGACTGTTCATGCACTGTCATTAATTCAAGTAAAAAGAAATAAATCAAAACTTGCTTTAATCTTCTTGAATTACCCACTTAAAAATTATTGGGCAAAAAGTATCAAGAAAGGTAATGTTCTATTTAATATGAAAAAATTCTTACACTGATCTTTCTAATTATTATAAATAATGGAATTCACTCTCTTCTATCCCATGTCTTTGCATGTGTGTGAAGCAAGACTCATTTTTCAAAGCATAAATTTACCACATCTTAGCATCTGTTTCTGTAGCAACAGCTAAAAGCACAACTCCAACATAAACCCAGTATACACAAACCAAAGTGTTTATCTTTACTTTAGAGGGATGTTTGCTAATCCTTGTGAGAATATAGAGAGAATATAAAAAAAACATCATGTACTGTAAAGCTCTGACATGGAGCACACCACCTAATCTTTAAAAATTGAATCGATCTTGGTTCTGAATGATCTTTATGAAAGCACAGTAATTATTAATATAGCACCTGTGTCTGTGTCTGAGTAAAAGGTAGCTTCTCTGAGATTTGTTTTGAGTGCCAAAAAAAGGTGCATATAATAAACCCAGACCCACATTATTTTGATTAGTTAGCTCATGTGGTTGAGGGTAATTTTTCAGTTGGATCTTTCCAGCTTTTCTTTTCCAATTAAAGCAGGCCCGTTTATGGGCCTTTATAACTATTTTAGAGTTTCATGAAGGGGTGAACACATGCACATGAGCCTAGGTCCACACTCAAGTCTTCCACGGCTTCAGGAGCTCTTGGATAGCAAATATCACTGATCTTCCCACAATGCTAATCTTTAATTATCAAAATTTCCTCAGGAACCTCCATGAATTATTGTAGAAATTCAATGCATTTACTGATACACGGTGATTTTTACAAACATTCGTGGTGAATTTTATATTTCATTCTTGAATACAGGATTTGTAAAAAGAATGAAATATGTTTGACCAACTTTGCCAAAGCTGATCAAGCCATCAGTGTGTAAGAACAGCCAAATTCAGATCATCTTTTCTTTCTTTTGTGAGCCTAGATAGAAAGAGTTGCTAAACAGCCTTGTGTTTTTCTAACAGGAAAATAAGAAGGGACCTAAAAAAGTCTCTAAGTAACAGTGCAGGAGGGCATGGTGTTGACTTGTTATGCTTCTAAGCAATCTAATTTAATACATGAGGAAGACGCCCTTAGCCTGGTGGTGACTATCAATATTTCTGACACAAATACATACAGACTTTACACAACAAAACAGTTTGGTCCCAAATTTAGGAAAAAAAAAACCGAAAAAAAACCCGAAACAAAATAAACCAACAAATAAAAGAATGGGCTTAGCATCTAGAATCTTAAATGAGAAACAGAAATAACCCAGTTTCAGAAATAACGTTCAGGCACATCAGTCAATCAAATAAGGGTGTTACTGAAAAACAATCTAAATATCTTAGTCACAACAAAGATAACTATTTTCAGAGAGGGCTCTGCATATTCTGTTTGCAGCTGCAGCCCAGCCCTAAAAAGAGAGGTCAACTGGGTTTGGAGGGAATCCAGTGTGAGGATCTGAATGAGCTCTGCAGCCTAACCCTCCAGCTGAATATAAGCAGCTCAGGTCAGATCAGGAGTTTAGTCCACTGTAGAGATCAGGGGAGTTTTGAGGTGTCTTGACTGTACATCTGAGCCATAAATCAATTTCCATTTGGCTCAGCAGAGCAAAAGTATATGTAGTTTGTTTTCCTGCTGTCACTCTTCACAGCACTTCCAAAGAAGGGATGTGGAGTAATGCTTACGACTTAAATGGTATGAAAAGTAATATTTTTAATCAGATAATTCATATAAACTATGGCTTAAAGGACTCTTAAGGGCATTCAGTATCTTGTGAACACAGGTACTAAGCATGAGAAGTCAGGGGGGTGAGAATCAGGTGGCCAGTCCCTCACCTGGTATAAAATAATATACATTGACCTGCTATGTTTCTGATCACCGAAGATTTGAATGGTAGTGTCAGAGATTAATTTAAAAAGAAAAAAAAGCCCACAGAAATATAGAATCCATGATTTAAAGGCTTGAATTTTGAAGGTGATGGACACAGAGATAACCTTGTGGAAACACTTACTAGTCACGTGGATGGACCTCTTCAGCTGACATGGGCAGAGTAGATCTTTCCCAGGTGAAAACAATGATAACCTAATGGTGAGGTTTTCCCAAAGAGAGTGAATGCAGATTGCTACAGGCTCCTTCATGCCGTGCAGTGAGGATAACAGGAATAGGTGGGATGCTGAAATGATTTGATTTAAGCCAGAAGTGAGACACACAGTATTTAAAAGGAGAAGAAGATTAAGTAAAAGGTCATATAATCAAGAGAAGTGGCAAATTCTCCCTCTCCCTGTATTTGCAAACTGAGCCGAAAATCTTGGTAGCTGTTGGGGCTTCTGCAAATGCATCTGAAATACCATGATGTATGATTTAATGACTCCTTCTGGCTATCACCTCAGTGGGGTGTGAGTCTCCAAACAGGGCAGTGGAGACCAACTTCCAGAAGCTCATGACAGAAGGAAAATAGCAGTTGGCTATAGGCGGCTTCTGCTATAAATAAAGACACAGCCACCCTCAGTAAAGAGAATTTGAGGATTTGGAAAGTTGGGGACATGCTGAAGAACTTATTTCTTCTATATTTTTTAGAGTGAGAAACAGCTGAATGTAGGGTAGTTTCCCCTTACTGCTTGAATGACAATGTGACATACTCCTTTGAGCCCTTTGCATCTCACTTTGTTTATGGAGGTGAACAGTTATGTCCCACGTGGGTTTGCTGTGTGAATAAATGTCTTTGCCTCAGTTTAAGCACATCTTTTGCACTCAGTTAAAAAAAAATAAAAATCCCATGCTCTACTCTCTTTAAGTCCCTGGAGACTTTCAAAGAACTTATTACATCTTCCTCCACCTGGCAAAATATTTGCTATTGTGAAGGAGATGCCTTCTCCCCGAAGAATGATTTCTATTTGCCCATTAGGAATGGAGGACTTCTGTGGACCTGGGTGGTACATTATCATAGAGATGTTCTGATTCCCGTGTGTGCTAGAAACTATTTTTATCAGGATGGCTCCTACCTTTGCATAAAGACAGGTCATCTGATGCATTTTGATGAACGATTTGTTAACTACTTATCTGTGCATCTTTTTCTATTTCTGTCTTCTTGGAGGAATTACCTCTGATCTTTCCATTATACATACATCCTACAGGTGTTCTTGATCTGCCACAGGCAAAGCTCTTAGCCACAGATCTGTATAATTTTCTGATTTAAAAGAGTGATGGGCGTATTTCTGCTGCATCTCATGGCATTTGAGGAAGACTTCAGTTTCCCTCAGGCTAAGGAATGACCCAGGGTTTCCTGCTAGAGGATCTTGCTGTTGGATCCCAGATTTAGGATAGTTTAGTGTAGCTGAGATCTTTGATATGTAGGAAATACTGGAGAAGATATAGCTGCAATCCAAAAAGAGTCACAAAAAGGGGAACTCAAATCTAGGCATGGATTAGGGAGGAGGAGATTTGCATGATGGTATTAATGTGAAGTTCCTAAACTCCTAATTGGGTTCATAACACCGACTTTCCAATAGTTACTGGAAATAACTCCAAACCCTGGAGACAGTCAGACACAGAACGTGGAGGTATGTACTTCTGAAAATGTAACTTTTTCCTAGAAAATAATCTACTAAACAGATATTCTCAAAACAAGGAAGACAGGAAGAGGGTCACTGAAGTAGCAATGAGTATGGTTATTGTCAAGGTAAAATATGTGTTAAATATGTTTCTGGACAAGCCAAATGACCTTTGCCTGCTGGCAGTTTTCTTCAGCAGAAACTTAAACTATGTTTTAAATAGCAAATTAGATTGCCCCCCAAGGATGACAGAACTTGTCTTCTTAACTGAAGTACTGTTACTTGGCACAGCAAGTTAAAATAATTTAAAAACAATAATAAATAATCTAGTTTTTTAAAAGAGAATTTTTTTGTAGAGTTATTCAGAATGTATTTACAAAATGTCTGTTGAATTTACCAGTGATTATGCTTTAATCCAGGGTTGTTAAAATACTAATTCAGCAAAATGCTATGAGCATTGAAAACATGAGTAGGGAAAAGTGAAGTTATTCCTTTATCTTCATAGAATCAATAAAATGGATTAAATGAGAGCTAAATCTAAACCACGCTACCACTGGAGATGTCTATCCTCAATACACACAGTCTCAAAAACTCATGTCTGTTTCTTTTGACAATAGTACCACACAGTTTTGGAAATCTAGTTCGATGCAGAAGACACAGGATGTTTTGAAGATTATACATTCCCATAGCTTCCTCTTTTGCAGGTGTCATTAATGTCCTTACTTCCTTGAGATTCATATGATCTTAGTAACATGACTTCTTACAGGTCTACTTCTTCATCCTGTTTAATTCTCTAGCCCTGATGGTTTCTGTGTGAAAGGCCTGATGTTCACCTTACATCCACACACTTCAGAAGTGCCTCTTCATTTGCCCCAGTCTAAAGAATATCTGATAGCCAAAGCCCGGGATGGGTGAGAAGGAAGGACTGGTGGCATTTCACAAAGCTGTTCTTGATGAGTTCAGAATAACATAGGGAATGTACGGCTTTCAGCATGCCGGAATAGCGGCAGCAGTCTTCATCTCAGTGACTAGGAGTCTACAGGGCTGCATAGGATCCACCCAAGGGCACTGAAGGAGCTGGTAGAAGAGCTGGCCAAGCCACTTTCAAACATTCACTAGCAGCTGTGGCTAATCAGCAAATGCATTGCCTGTCTACATGAAGAGCCATAAGGCAGATTCAGGGAATCACAGGCCTGTCATCCTGACCCTAATGCCAGGGCAGGTCATGGAGCAAATCCTCTTAAGTGCCATCATGAGGAATTTGCAGGACAATCAAGGGATCAAGCCCAGCCAACAGGGGGTTGTGAAGGGCAGGTCTTGCTTGACCAACCTGATCTCCTTCTGTGACAAGATGACAAGCTCACTGGATGTGGAAAAGGTTGCACAGCTTTACATGCTGTAAAGCCTTTGACATGTTCTTCCAGAGTGTTCTGGAGAAACTTGCTACTCATGGCTTGGGCGGGTATACTCTTGTACTCAGTAAAGCACTGTCTGGATGGGTGGGGATTAAAGTTACATCCAGCTGGGAGCTGGTCACTTCTGGTGTTCCCCAGGGCTCTGTTTTTGGGCCAGCCTTGATTAATACGTTCATCAATGATTGAGTGTACCCTCAGTCAGTTTGCTGATGACATGAAGTTGGGTGGGAATGTTGGTCAGTTGGAGGACAGGAAAGCTCTACAGAGTAATCTCGACATGTGTTTGCGATATGAACTGTGGATCTCAGGAGCACAGGAAGAATGGGATGCTGATTCCTGTGTTTGGTATCTCACAGTTGTTACAGTGTTTCTTTCTCCCATAACTCCTGAGGGAGAGAGATGGTTGGAGAAGCCGCAAAGATAACCTCTAAAATTATTCTGAGTATGCTTTTTTACAGTTATGAATGAAACTAATTTCAGGCAAGGAAAAAGCATAATTCTCAAGGTTCCACATCACTTTTGGGCAAGGGAGGAATGAATTTAAATGGTAATATTATAGCCTAAGTCGAGGACTCAGCTTTCAGCTGTTTTTCTCTTAACTCTCTACAACCCAGATACAACCAGGCCTTGCTTGAAAATTCTCTACAGATACTTGCCAAACACAGCTCACATTTTTACACCAGATAGTGTTTTGTCCAGCACACATAAAAGAAATTGATTCCTGCTTCTGCAAGTATCTGTATTTTGCAGGGAAAGCCTTGCTTCTTTTGCCTATCATATGGACACAGTGCATTGGAAACAGATGGACTTTGCATTTATTTATCCCCTTTCAGTTGAATATTTTAAACCATTCTGAACATATTAACTGTGTCTGAGGCAATTAGTCTGATAGAGGGTTTTCTTAGTTTGGTTTTCCCAGAAATGAAAAATTTAAAAGACTCCTTCAAGAGTGCAAACCATGTCTGGTCTTGACTACAGCAGACATTTTCAGTGATGGATGGTCACTTGTTAAAACCATCCCAAGTAAATGAGTAGCACTAATTTAAGTCATGATGCAATTTTGACACTTTTGTCTGCTTTTAAACTAAATTTACTAGGGAGATGTTCAAAACTGTAGCTTGACAAGGGAGAGGCCGCCACAGCTCCATGGCGTTGAGTCCAACTTGTCATGAGCCTGAGCTTGTATCTGCAGTAGGCACTTGCACACAGAGCGCACTTACAGATCACATGCATATGTATGATCACTGCAGTAGCTGGGTTCACACACATGGATTGGTCTCTAGTTGTCCCTGGATCCCAGGCTCCCCAGAACCTGACAAGTAGACATATGAGTTTCTGGAGGCATGGTTCCACTCCATTTTCTGGCAAAGACCTCCTTGTACACACCAACACATATACATCTGAATAAACCACCAAATCCCATAGTGGTTTAAGCACACATCTGAGACCTCCTAGACCCATCAGCAGCCACCTTCTCCAGGTTTCCCTCTCTCAGACACACAGCTCTCTGGCTCCCAGGTTCCCTTACCTACTTCACAGCTTATAGCACTTGATCTTCAAGGGAACCCACAGGGTGCTCCTGTGCACATGTGCAGTGGGCTGTGGTGCTGTACCATGAATACAGGAGTTTTTGAGCTCTGGTCCCAGGCCTGTGGCTCCACTCAGATCCTCATGCACAAACATGCACACAGAAAAGACAGTTCCTCACCCAGTAAGATGTAGAAATGAATTAAATAGGATAAGCTATGCTCATGAAGTACAGAGCATGGCCAAGCATGTGTACTGACCAGCAGGTTAATTACCCACAATAAGCTTTTTAAATACACTTAGGCCTTTTTTTCCCCATTAACTTGGCCATCCCCCAAAATGCCTTGATTCTCCCTCTTGTCTTTGTTTTCTCCCCTAACCATCTTACAATAAATCATCTATAGCCCCAAAACCCTTTGCCTGCACCCCATAATAATTCTCACAACCACACAGAAAGTGACCCCCCTCAGTCCAAAACATGCTCCTGAGATCTACTCTGGAGTGTTCCCTTGCCAGTGGGGCTGAGGGTAACCCAGGACAGCCCAGGGAGCAGCTGGGTTGGTGCTCATGTCCCTGACAGGGATATTTAGCCTACGCTGCTTGCTACCCTTCCGTGTGTTTATTTTTATGTGTGGAGTTGAGATTTTTGCAGGCAAGGGAACAATTTACAGTCGTATAAATCACCGTTAAGCATCAATGCTAGTGGGTTTGCAGTAAACTCACTGTATTAACAGACTTGAATATGTTTGGCCAGAGGCTGTGCTTGTGCCATAACTCTACTGCCCTCAAAGAAGAAATTACAATTGTCCTTAGCAGGACAACTGAGCCTGGGAATATACCCCAGCCAATCTTCTATTAAGTTTCCCTTCTCTGAGACATCATATATTAGCAGATGCAAGTTTTGTTCTGTTTTTCTCATGCTGGAGTGATAGTGGAGGAAAAAAAAATCTTTTTGAGGTTAAATGAGAAGGAAACTAAGAAGATCATGTACTTCTGTTCTTATGTTTTGTTGCTCTCTCCTCTTTGATTCATTTTATGACTGGGAAATGATATGGAAAGAGACAGAAATGCAGGGTGAGAAAGAGAGCAAATACTTATGCAAGAGAGCCTTGAATATTTCAGATGCTACATTACATTCTTACTTGTTTTTTGAGTTTCTCTTTGTGTGCTTTAACAAAGCTCCCTTGAGCTTATGAAATCAGCTCAATTTCAAAAACAATTCCTAAAAGGAGAGTAGTTTCTTTTCCCAAGATTTCCCTTATTTTCCTAGACAAACTCATCTATTTTGCAATGCTTTGTTTGTAGAGACACTTTCCTGGTCTCAGAAACTCAAATTACTTCTAAGTTAGTTTTATAAAAGTAAATATTTAACAGATGCATGACTGCACCTTGGAACTGTGGAGTAACATATTTTAACATCTTACCCATTCACAATGATGTTTTCATCTGCTCAGGTGGTGAACACATGTGCTGTCTTTCTAATTTCATTACATACATAACAACAGTTATGAATAAAGATAATACAATAGTGACAGTTAACATGTTCCCTTTAGTAGTGTAGAATAATTTTTTGCGAGTCTGCTGTAATATGCTTGCAAAAATTAGAACGTTTTTAGCCAGGCTCCTTGAGCTGTGGCTGTAGCAGGAGAATGGCTGCAGTAGTTTGGGAATCTCTGTATGTGAAGTTTCCTGTCCTACTCTTTTAAAGTCAGTAGTAAACAGCTCTACAGCTGCAGTGAGACCAGAACTTTGTTGTATGTATTCAAATAAATATGAGTTGGATGATCTCAGGATTGTGTATATGCATATATAATTCTCCATTCTTCCACTCTCATTTTTCAAATCACATTTATTAGCCCACAGATGTTAAATTAAATAAAAGCACATTGTCAAACATCATATGAACATCCAGTTTGCACAGCTGATATAGCAAAATCATGTCCAGAAAGACTCAATGAAGTAGAAGAGTCTATTAATCACCCAGGACCATAATCTCAGAAGCTGAGATTAACCATGCATAGCTACTGACTGCAGTTGAATGTGCTATGGGGCACTCCCTAACAGACTGCCACCTGAACAATTGAAATTAGTTTATATTTAAGAATAAAAAGATTATTAGACAAAATCTTTAGTGATCACACACACAGTGTGAAATTTTCCATCAGCACTGCTGTATTAATTTCTTGATAAAAGCCAAAATTTTTTTCCCATCTATGCATAAAGTTGTAAAAAGATAGTAAAGCAAGTTTTCCCCATATCTTTCTTTACCATTTCAGCACAATGTGATTGAAGCATAATTGGAGACAGATGACAAATGCCATTTCTCTTAATGGCAAATTTGTCAAAGAAAATCTTAATGAAAATGTTTTTTCAGCTCCATCCTAGCTTTACATTTTCTAAGAAATTTGCAGTTCCTAAAAGAAGGAAACAGTGTTTTTGCTGAAAATATTTCAATTTTTGCTTACCAGTGATTGATATTTTTTTTTCCCCAAAGGGTGTCTAATGTATGAAAAGCAGTTTTTTTCTTGACAGAATATAGGAAGTCTGTGTCATCTCTTGGGCATCAGGATAGCAAAACCCCAAAGTCGCAGTGACCATCATCCTGCTATAGTAACCCTGGTGAGGAGAGAGGCTTCAGACCCATGGCCAATGTTCTCAGAATAGATAAGTCTGGAATGGACCTCTGGAGGTCATCTAGTCATCTAGATGAGAAGATGACCTTGATGTCATCTTGTTCTCCCTGCTCTGATGATGGCACTGCTTTGGGGCAGTGAAGCGCACTCAGGTCAAGGAAAGATGAGAATGGAACAGCTGATGTCTCCACAATACTCTGAGCTTCCCCTCTAAAAGGTACCTGCAACAGGTCTTCCTGCTTGAGGGAAAGATGTGCAGAAAATGTCTTTTCTGGTTCCTTGGCTTTTCATTGGGATGGGGGACTGGTGCAATGGAAGTGTCACCTGTTTGTCATATCTTCCCAGGTAGCAGTGATCTCCATTTCACTGTTACAAGTAAATGAGCAAGGAATGTCATCAGGAGGCAATGCCTTAAACTCCTTGTTCACAGGTTAATTAGTGAACTCAATTTCAGGTTAATTTAGGCACTCTGGTTTTGAGTTCTGTTGGATATCTGAATGTAGTTCAAGATAATGGTGTGCTGAGTTGCTCTGTAGACTGGCAATTTGCCCTGAGTAGTGTTTTGTGTCAATCAGGGGCAAGGAGCTGTACTTCATGGGCCAACAGAGAATAGGGCCAGGATATATTTCAATGGTGAGCAATCCCAAAAAGTTTCCCAAATAGCTTGGATGAGAAAGCTCTTGTATCAGCTACAGGAACTGTCAAAATTTTTTCCTAGGTTCTGACCTCTTGGACTTAAATAGAAATAAATGAGGAATGAGTAAGACAAATAAAGGAAAAAAATGTAAGAAATAGCAAATGTTTGGGGATATAATCAACCAAAAACCAAACAAACCCCCATGTGACATCCCCAAATCTGCCTGCCAAACATGTGATTTACATCTTCTGCAAGAGGATTTAAAAGAAATGTCTAATAACATATTTGATTCTCTTAACCCTCTCCCCTTTTGTTACCTCTGTCATGACATTTAAGAGTGCAGCTGGAGCCCCCCAAGCTAACTGAAGTCATATGATGCTTCGAGGGCAGCCAAACATCCCAGCAGCAGTAAGAGGCTGACAGGCTCAGCAACCTTAAATGATAGCAAAGTGCTCTTTTAAAATAGAGGGAAACAGAAATAAGAGGCAGAGAAAGTGGATGAGGGAGATAGGAGGTTTGGAATACATAGTATTTGATAAAATTTTCATGGCAATAAAAATATTCTTTTTGATTAGGTATTACATGTTTTTATTTTTCTTTTCTTTTATTCTAATGGAGGAGTCATACTGAACTATTTGTGGTATGTGAAATATTGGAAAAATAAACCTGGATAGAAGAGAGGCACAGATGTTTTCTATGTTCAATTACTTTTTTTAAAAAACACTCTTGGTTACCACCCTTTGCTGCAGGGAGACAGCTTTGTAGGCCACATTCTGAAAGTCCTACTGTGCTTTTTGGGGTCTGTGTGAATCAGTAGGTGCTGCTAAATCTGGTGAAGAGAGGGATTACTTGCTCCTGGAGCAGACATTTTGTGCTACCAGGCTATCAGCAAAAGGCCCATCTTATTATTTCTGCTAGGACAAAGTCCACATGGGATAAGGGTGGCTGCCTTGGGCCTTTCACTGGTGCCATGATCATCACCAGTTGTTCTTTCCTGCTGTGAACTAATTTAATGATTGGCAACAACAGTTCAAATTCCATGAAAAACAGGTGAAAAATATTAGGATTTTCAGCTGAATACTAGAGCAAAATGCAGCCTAAGAGGTAAGAGGTCAGAGATGCTGCTCCTTTGTTTGAGTGCATGTGTCTGTAACTCCAGTCAAAACCAGCAGCAGAGAGCCAAATGAATTCAGCTATGGAGAAGGGCTCCTGCTCCTTTAAATTGTTAAAATGGTGTGATGAGGAATGAAGGATTTTCACAGCTGTTAAGATCTCCATGGCACTGTATAACTTTAGAACAAAGAAAAAAATTCTTTCAGGGGTGTGGGTTTTTTTTACACTAAAACCGTCACATAATTATTATGGAAATATAAAAATTATTTTGAACCTTGAGCCTCAGAAGGGAAATTATACCTTCTAGAGGAAAAAGACAAATACAACAAATATGATAAACTTCTTTATTCTTCATTCATCATGCAATATAATTATAGAATGATTAAATGGCCATCAAGTTCCAACCACCTTGCCATAGGCAGGGATGCTACCCACAACATCAGGATGCCCAGGGCCCCATTCAATCTGGCCTTGAGATTTCATATATCTGTATCTTTATTTCAAGGCAGCACAGCAGAGATAAGAGAGCTGTGTGTTTGCTCTTGAGCTATTTTATTTGAGCTGCATAGTCAGTCTTACCAGAATAGCTTCCCCTTCATCCAGAACGGCACCATGCCAACAAAGTGCACATGAAAGGAGCTCCTAAGAAAAATTCAGTCCTCCATTTTAGTTAATTCAATAGCAAAATCCACTGCCATGACCCATGCATACTTAAATTTATTTGGTGGTGACCAGATCATCACAAAATTATAATGCTATGTTATGTTATGTTATGTTATGTTATGTTATGTTATGTTATGTTATGTTATGTTATGTTATGTTAATATTGTAGATACTGGTTAATAGAATCACAGATAAACTGATTTTGCAGTGTCTTTCCATTGCTAGATCACTCACCTTGCCACCCTGCATGCCACCCCACACAGAACACAGAGATCCACAGAGGCCCCAGGGATGCCTTTTTACAGAGGATTTAGCAATATAAAATTTTGATTAAATTTTGATTTTCTGAAAAACAATGATAATTCTTCGTGCCTGGTATGTTCTTAATTAAATGATTGATTGTGACATAAAGCAAGTAAAACCAATGAAATAAAAAATTAAATTTAAAATGTAGCTTCACTATTATTAGAAAAAAAAAGTATGAGAAATTCCTAGAGAAATAGAAGATATTAAGCTAGATTACAGGAAAATAAAGCACAAAGTTATTTGGTGCTGCCAGTGCTTGATATTGTGATGAAACACTCTGATAGCTCTGTCAAAATTTCTCTAGAAATTTTTTTCTAGAAAAGGCTGAGAGAAACTTTTTCCACATTGTAAATGGAATGCACACATAAACCATCTCTCACACTTCATTTCAGAACTCCATCCCCATGCAACCTGGATGGATCTTCTTTTATATCCCTGTAATTTCATATTAATATGTGGCTTTTGGGATTTCTTTACCTAGGAATACTCTCCCCAGATCTGCCACAAACTTTGTGAGACCCAGAAATCATCTTTTGCTTGCACCTGTAGCAATGACTAAAAAGGGGGAGCACCACTAGTGATCAGCAGTGGTAAGGCAGTCAGCCCTTCAGCTTCAAGAATGTTTAAATTAAACTTTCATGGTCTGCTCAATTGAAAAATTCACATAATGGAAAAGAATTTTGCAGATTACTATGCTCCCTTGGTTTCCAGCTTAGGAGCAGCTGCTCCTTACTTTCTATAGATACCATCAGCTCTAACAGGAGAAAAGAGAATAGGTCATTTAGGGAAATATTAAAGTTATTTGCTTACTCTGTGCATAGATGACAGAATGAGCGAGATTAATGAGAAATTCAGAGCCCTACAGCAGTCAGGAAAGGGCTTGAACTTTCTTTAAATACCAGCAGTTTTGGAAGTCTGGTCAATTGATCCTGGATAAAAAGAATGTTGTTGGTATCTCAGTAAGCTGCTTAATGTGAATTAGACTTAAGTGTTTCAGAGGTATTGGGGAAAACCCGGTTAGCCAAAAAATGCATTAAGAAAATATGTTTTAAAAAATGTAACTTTGCAGAGCTTTCAGCATGGGGAGGGTGTGTGTCACGCCAAATGGAACTGCAACATCTTCCTGACAATTTTCAGGTTCCATTAGCAACTGAAGATGCCCGTAAATTCAAGTGTTATATCCATTAGTGAGCAGTTCATGCTCATCATTATTAACTGAAACACTGTCCATCTCACAGACTATCTTTGTTTTTCTTAGAACGACACCTGGAAAAATGTGCAACTAAACTTACTAAACTAAATGTGGTCTAAATTTGGTCTAATCAACTAAACTGAATTTGGTCTCATTTCTCATCTACAGAAAAAGACATGCATAAATGCAACTATTCTCTTATGAAAAAAACAACCCATTAACCCATGGATGAATTTGTGCCCAAGATGTGCTTTGGCATCAGGTTATACTGAAATAGCAGTGAGGGTCACAGATGCTCTCCTGCGTCCTGCCTATTGTATTTCATACTAGAGCCACGCATAAATGCAATCTTTACATTTTGGGAATGAAATACAAAAAATGTGCCCTCCTTACTTCCCTAAGACTATACAAGGTCAGATTTTAAAAAGCTTTTAAGAGCCTGAAATTCAAAATAGCTGGCTGTTAGGTACCTGAGTCTAAAATATCACTCTGGACTTCACTCCCCCACTTATGCCCTGGAAGTTCATGATAGTTTGTCAAATGAGAAATCCTAAGAGTTGACGCCTAAGCGCTCTCAATTCAATATTCACTAAGCTAGAGGAAGAAAAATTATGAGGGAGCATGATACTGTAATGCAATAGGCATTCATGCAGACAGGCAAGCCTTGAATCTGTACTCAGAGTCAGACTTCTCTTTTTCATCCAGTTGCTACTTAGTAAAGGAATGGGAGATGGAAGGTGCCCTATCGTATAATTTATGTCACTCATTTTGGAAGACTAGCTTTGAACCTGCAGGCCAAGAGAAATTTTGATCTCAATCTCCCTCTCCCTGCATGATTGCTCTAGCCATTAACTATGATGCAAAGACCACAGCAACACTATGATGAACTGTGAGTGGCTGACATGTCTTGCACTGAATTTATTGCTTTGGGGTGATCCTAGGTATGCTTTGAGCAAGGCTGCTGGGTATGGCTGGCCAGAGAAGCTGGACACTTGGGACCTTGTGTATGTTTGAGGTGGCTTCAAGGTGAGGCTTCAATGTAATTAATACAGAATTTATTTAATGAAAACTGAAAATGAAATATAATCTCATTGTACATCTCTACTACATAGAGAAGTACGTAATACTTTTGTGTAGCCAGTATGATGTCTCCATAATCCTGACATAAAGATATTTAGATCATCATGGTGCAAATACATAAAGGTTGTGTTACAGCTCAGTGGTTCTTTCATGCCAGGAACTTGTGGGGAAGCATTTCATGTTCTGGGACATGAAGATGGAAAGCCTGCTGACATAGTGCTGAAGGACTGCAAAAGGCAGAGGGCTGAAGCTGGGGCAGTGTCCCCCACAATGCTTCTGGAGCAGCTTCTGGACTGAACTGTCCTACCTGGGAATGGGACTTGTTTAACAGGGAAATAGTTGGTCCACTCTGAAGGACAGTGCAAGAGCACACTTTTTCCTATGTAGTGCATGTGCACCAGGAAAAACATGCATCAAAAAATTGAGAAACAGAGCTATTTTCCAGGCTAGAAACAGGCTCTTATGGTAATGCCCTTACACAGGGCACTTCATTACCTTCTTGTACTCCTGCAGTGGGCCAGGAGTCAATGGTGGGAGGCAGAACCAGGTCTCCCTCTCCTCCCACACTGATCCTCTGTAGAGGAGAGAGGCTCTGCTATGACAAGTAAAAATGAACACTTATCCTTGCTGAGCCTTAGGAGAAATTCCCTGAGGAGAATTTAAGAATAAGCTTAGCTAGTACCCAAGAGGCACCTTCTTAGAGCAGTTCTGGGCTCCAGCTGATGTGTACTATAGTTGGATAGCAGAAGCAAATTATTTTAATTCTCTTTCCACCCAGCTGTCCCAGGACTCTAGAGATGTGTAGGTAGTTTTTTCCCTTTCTTTTTTCCTCTCATGTTCTGTTTGCATTAAGACTGAAACATGCAATGGTAAATTTGATTGCATTCCCTTCAGCACAACAACATGAGAACCTATTGAGAAGGCTGACTTCCTTAATAACAGAAATGGGGGGTCTAGAGATGTAGATCTGTATATTTCAGCAACAGAAATATGTTGTGCAAGGCAAAGTCAGCTCCAAGAATATCAAGTCATGTGTTATGTTCCTCAGATGCTGATGTTTAAGCAGAATAAAACAAAACAAGCAAAATGCATTTCTGTAGAGGTTGTTCCAAAGACAAATATCTTTTCCAAACAGTTTCATTTGTACATAGAAATATTTTATGTAATAACACAAAGTTCACCTGTTATGTTATATGGAGTCATCTTTAGAAACTAACCTACAAAAAAAATCTGCACCCAATTTGTTGATCCATAACTACATCAAGACTCCGAGAATGAAACATGATTAAGCATCATTTTTAAAAAGACAAGCAGTGTAGTACAAATTACAGTGTACCACATCAAAGAAAACCCATGAACACAAAATCCACAGAACAGCTTGAAGAAGTTATTTAGAACAGGAGCATAACAAAGAACTGAGGCCCCATTTTGGGAAATTTCAGTCTACCCTGCTAGATGGTTTTCAGGTGGGCAGCAAGACCGTGCAGAGTAAAATATTGTACTTGATAAGCACCAGCCATGCAATCAAACAGTTTCACTGAAGTGTTTATGGGTCCAGAGCTGGCATCCCTTGAAGCACTGCCTGGCCACTTACTGCTTGCTCAGGCTGCTCCAAGGAGAAATTGACAGAAGAACTCAGAGCTAACAGGGCTCGCCAAAAAAGTGTGAAATGCCATCAGGATGTCTTGAAACTTAGTAGTAACTATTATAGCATTAATATACTTGTGCAGTTTTCTTGGAAGGCTCTTCTATCCCGTTTGAGTTGTTGCTGCTGTGGCTCCTCGATCCCGTTTGGGTTGTTGCTGCTGTGGCTGGATGTGCCTGGCTGTAACAGCAGCACCCCATTCTCTGCAGGAGCCAGGTTCCAGATCATCAGTCCTGGAGCTGGGTGTCACCCAGGCTCGTCTTGCCCCAGAGATGCCCACATAGTCAGTGGGCCATAAGGGGTCTCTGCCAAAGCCAATGCCTTTTGAAAATCTGTCCTCTGCCACATGGCAAATTTTGTTCTTAAATCCAAGTCATACACATCAGCAAAAGTTTCCTTCCAATGCCAAGAGCAAATAAAGTAGGGAATAAACTGGCAATCATATATGCTAATGGACATAGAAAGTTGTCAGCAAACTTTGAGGGAAGATCATTTTCAGCCTGACAGTCTGCACACCCATGTTGAGCACCTGTATGTGTTTATCTCCCTTCAAGCTCAGATCAGTCTCTTTCAGAGTGTCTTAAATGCTTGAGACATGCCAGACACCCATGGACCACAGGAAAATGTTTTGCAGTTTCCAAGGGTCTGGAGGAATCAGCAGTTTTGTTTTTTTTAATTAATTAAACATCTGCTGAATAATGTGGAAAAAAAAAATCTATATATAGTGTCCTTGCAATAACATTTTCCTTATCTGTGTATCATGCTTCCAAAACATTGAATCTCTAATATTCAGGTAAATATGTTGCTACACTTCTAGTGAGTAAGCAAAAGAAACTCTCCTTTTTCATCGCAATTTCACTCCTTTACAATGAAAAGTATGATAAAATATATTTCCCATAAAAATAACATGTAGAAAAATCAAGAAAATTAAGTACTGGGCTTTAAATTAAAAAAAAAAAAAAAAAAGAAAAAACACCAAAAAAAAAGGGGAAAAAAAGAAGCTAATGCTTTAAAATAAACAGGACAAATATGACAATAAAACTTTTTTATTTTTTTTTTCTAAAGGATTACATTTTATTATGTGGATAATTGTAGGATAGAGGTTTCTCTTTAGTGGCTCAGGTAGGCTGAGAAAGTGAGAGACATTCTTATTCCTTGTCAGGACTTCACCCAAAAGATGTTAGGTATATGCTCACATTTCAGGGTGAGTAAAAAATAAAAAGAGTCAAATTTTACTTACTTATTTTAAATTGTCAGTTTCTTGGAATTTTGGTGTGGGTTTTAAATTATGTCTATTAACTATGCTCATATCTGTACTCTGAATATATGGTGGTCATGAAACCTCCTCTGAGGTGCTTCTGTTGATTCACCATGCTGGAGTTTCAAGCTGCCACTCAGTATAGAGCACTTTCTATTGAAATGCCCCTTCCTCTTCTCAGAACTCGGTGCTTTCCTAGCCCTTGATTAATAATCATGTTTTATACTTTACAGAGCTTTAATGTACACATTGTACACATATACCTAATAATTTATACAGGACTGTAGATGCCACTCTGAGCCAGGTTTTCTTAAAATGGAAAATCTGGAAAAAGAAAAAAGAATGAAAAAGAATAAAGACAACTTACTTGACTGAACTCTTTATCTGGATGACTTCAAATACTTCGACATCTATCTATATTTTTATTTGGCAAATGAATCAAGAATAATTAAATGGGAATGGTAACATCTGCCACCAATCAATGAACTTGCAGTAAAATTAAAATGGTATTTCTTTCTTGTGAAATCCACTTTTTTTCATCTGATGCCATTCATTGAATTCAGATGCATTTCACTTTAGCTGTGTCAGATCTTGGAATTACATAAGTAATAAAGTCCTGAAGGCCAATGGCATGGGAACAATGGAATGCGTAACAATATAATCAGCAGCAAAATCTATATTTAATGTGTGGCAATTTAACATTATAAAATGTGATTATTTTTAAACCTCTTTGTTCTTTGTCACCAGGTTCTATGGCTGCTGAGTTTTAAACTTGTGCCATTTCATCTTAGCTGATGCCTTTTTTTTTTTTTTTTTTTTTTTTTTTTTTTTTTTTTTTTTTTTTTTTTTTTTTGTTTTTGTCTTTTTTTTTTTTTTTTTTTTTTTTTTTTTTTTTTTTTTTTTTTTTGTTTCTGAATTTGGAAATTATTATATAAGACACATGAAGGAGAAAAGTGAGGCAGCATAAATGGATAAAACAGTCTAAACTGTGCTTAGCAAATGTTAAGCAGAGCCAATAACTTTTTAAACTTGATGGTCTCTTAATTGTTTGCAGTGAACACAGAAGTTTTCTTGTTTCAAAAGCTACCATGGCATTTGATAGCAACAATTTTATTGCTGGGATTACTTGAGCTCTAGTACTTTTTAAATGAAAATGTTACATTGCAAGAAGAGAAAAATTCTAGGTCAGTTCAACTCACTCTAGTAAATGACAGATACAGCTTTTTATACTGTTCCCTTCTCATAAGATCATAAGAGAGTTTGGTTTGAAAGGGACCTTTAAATAACACATAGTCCAGTCCCCTGCAGTGAGCAGGGACATCTTCAACTACATTAGGTTGTTATGAGCCTCTCCCAGTCTGACCTTGAATGTTTGCAGGGATGGGGCATTCATCCCCTCTCCAGGAAACCTGTTCCAGTGTTTCACCACCCTCATTACAAAAATCTTCTTCCTTATATCTAATCTAAATGGATGTTCTTCTAGTTTGAAACTACTGCATCTTGTCCTGTCACAAGAGGCCCTGCTAAAAAGTCTGTAGGCTCTGGAAGGCTGCAATAAGGTTTGCTTTGCAGACTTTTTCTCTCCGGTATAAATGCCAGCTCTCTCAGGCCTGTCTCTCCACATGCCTGTCTTCACAGGAGATGTTCTCCAGCCTTCTGATCAACTTTGTGGCTCACTCTCAACCCAATCCTACACTTTATATTACTAACATTAAACCTAAGGCCAGTGTCAAGGGGATGGTGTTAAGAATATGACAGGAAAGCCAAGAAGCTTACAGATAAAGAGGATCCCTCTATCAAAAGACTGTGGCACAGGGACAGGAGACCAAATAGGGCAAAACCTTTTAGAAGCTAGTGCTAGGAGTCCCTAGGGAAGCCAGATGGGATTTGTAGGCAGATGGATCTAAGTAGAATCCCCACACACTGAAGAAAATGAAGAAATTACTCTGAAGAAAATGTCTCATGTTGGATTCATCCCATATAACTCCAAGCAGCTGCTGTTAGAAGCAAAGGGCTACCCTAACTGGCACTACTTCTGCCCTTGCCTTTCCAAAGACCTGGCCACAGTTTAAAAAACCTGAATCTTTGACAGTGGTTTTAAGTAAGGAGGAAAAATTATGGCAGTGCCTTAACACTGCCCTGATTCTAGAAAAGGACTCTGCTGGTGGTGTTAATAGTTCTTGGGATCATTAAATTGCCTCTAAACAGTGAGTTTATATTCCACAGAGCAAGGAAAAAAGACAGCAGAAAAGCAGGAAAAAAACCCCCAAAAAACTAGAAAATGGCCCATCTGACACTAAGGAGGGCACAGCCTTGGGCAGGGGCCAGTAAAAGTGCAGTATATTTTCCTGATGAGGAACTCTTAGAATAGCCCACATGTGGGCTTCCAAAATGTGGAAGGTGTTTCCTCTGAGCCACACATGTAAATGCAGAGAGGCACATTACACGTGCACATGACCTACCCATGACCTGTGCAGTTCATTCCCCACCCCTTTGCTTATGTGAGAGTATTCCTTAAGATCCACACACAGAGCCATCCCTAGGAATTGCCCCCAGCTGTTGTAGCACCTGGGCCTTTCCACGCATTGACTAATCATTTGCCTTCAGAACAACCTGAACCTTTGCTCTTTCAGACTTTTCTGTCTTATCTTGGAGCCTGACAATTATTCCTGTTTGTCCACTCCTTTAATTCCACCTATCTTTGCAGGCCCAGAAAAAAACTGGCAATGGTGTTGCATTCAGAAAAGCTACAAGGATTTGAAGCCCATCAAATGTGACTAACCTTAATTAAGTAATTGTTTTATTGAAGCAAGGGTCAATACTTAAATTGTAGCAACTTTACCAGATGAGCAATTTTAACAGACCCCCATAAACCTGACTTTTTATCATCTGCCCAATAGATTGAACATACTTTTTGTCTGAGAGCAAAACAAGTATTCGGACATCTCAGTTAATCAGTCTTTTTAGACTGGAAAACATACATAATTTACTGTATTTCAACATTCTCTAGATCCACTTCCTGCCTTCCTCTGGCTGAAATGCATTACCTAGCTCACATATGAAAGGAAAGGACAGTCTTCAGGATGAACTGGGGAGCAGAGGACTGAGTAATGCAATGTATTTTGGAGAAAGAAAGGAAGTTCAGACTCTGGGTATCTCTATGGACTCAAAATAAATCTTGGGATTTTCAGATACCTGTAAGGTATCCTGTAAGATTTGGAAGGGATGGAGACTTTATTTGAAAGACTGAGCAGATGGAAGTAGTTCTTCAAACCCAGGAAGCCACTAAGAATTGCAGGACTAGAGAGCGGGAGTGTGGAAAAGGTTGTGATGGGGTACAAGGAGTACAAGTTACAAGGTACAAGTTCCTATTGAAACTATTTAATACATTCTACCTAATCCAGAACTCTGAGACAACTCAATTAAAAGAGATGCTGTGTTTTAGTTTAAGTGTTTGTATTCTAATAAAATCTTGCTTTAGAAACTGTTTTGCCTCGCAGTATTGCTTGGTGCAGTCACTCTTTAGAAATGGGAAATTCTGCCTCCAAGTCCTGAACATCTTGAGGCCCTGCTGCAAATAGATGCAGAGGTTTGAGTAAGACAATATGGCAAGACTACTAGCAACACCAGAAAGATAAAAAGAAATCAGATCTGAAGACTGGAGGTACACAGAACTTTGAAGATTGAGGGTATTCTCTATACTGGGTCTCAGATATTTCTTTTTCCCTCAGCTATTTTGTATTGCCAGATTTTGAGAATATCCTGTGTTTTTCACAGCTTTCTCTATGCATTACAAGCAAGTCATATCTATTTCTGCAGGCCCAGAAACCTCAGATCCATTTTCTGTGCATGCACAGAGAAATTCTGCCACGTGGTTGTGAGTCATTCATTAGAGCTGCGCAGTTTCCAGAAAAAGCTGGGTGGACTTATGGCACATGCATGTATCAATGACACAGCACTTCCATACTATTTGCAGTCCTTCCAAAAAGCACTGGATCTACAGCACATACTCTGCAATACAGATTTGCGCATGTACAGCCAGTTGGACTTGTCCAGAGATGTTGAACTTCCTGAGCATTTGCAGACCACGAGGAAAATATTTGCTTCTGCTCCCCTTGGATTTGCAGTGCATACATAATGTGGTGCATGTGTCCATATTTTGGTGTGGGAACACCTGGGCAGAACTATGGGGGCAATAAACAAGTGTTCAAAGCAGCGTAAAATTAATGGAGTAATATCATGCTAGGTGAATCAGAAGAAAAAGGTTGTGACAAATGGCAGTTTGCTGGCTGTAGGGACAGTTAACTGTGGCAATGACAGTGCTCAGCACTGTGTGGGGTGTCCTTGGAAGTACTCACAGCTTTTAGTGCCATGGGGAAGGACAGAAAAGGCTTCAACGACATGCTGCACGAACAACAGGTCTATTAGAGGTTCAAATGAACACAGAGGGGAAAACAAAAGCTACAGGAGAAACTGTATATTCTTAGGTCAGTATATCGATGGACTACAGTGTGGGACACTTTAGCACACTGGTTTTGCTCTTTTGGGGTCTTGGGAGAATCTTACTTTTGTTTTGGTGTATTTAAGAAATAGCAACAGAATGGTTATTCCTGGTGCCATACGTGCAAGAAGCAGGTTTCCTAGACTGCTGTGAGGGATGCACTGGGAGCCATGGAAAACACATAGAAGTGCATATGAGACTTCAGAGAGCCCAGTGGAGAGACTCCAACCACTTTGCAGACTCCTGGAGGCACAGAAAACACATTTCAGTCTACACCACGGGTCAAATTCACTCTTGATGGCATAGGCAGGTGAGCCGTTCCACTGTATCACAGAATCCCAGAAAATTCTGAGTTGTAAGGGACCCACAAGGACCATTGAGTCCAACTCTTAAACGTATGTGCAAAGCAGATTAAAAGATCAGTTTAATAATTTTAATGAAAAGTAGTCACTGCATATGGTAAAGTAATTTTCAAGTCTAGTATCTCAACCATTCATTTTTTAGTATCCTGAAGGGAATTAGAGCAATTGGACTAATTGCCTAACAAATTGCCTTTGTAGACCAAAGCCTTTTTAAAATGCTATAAGGCCAGAAAACTTTTATTTTCTTGCTCTTCTATAACCAAACATGTCCTAATTTTTTTTAAACTTTGCATTATAAGTGCATCTCAGGCCAAGCTTTTCTTTACCAAGTCACAGCTGTAAGCCAATTCTGATGTCCAAGTTTTAAAAAGACATTGAAAACAGCAACTTCTGATGGAAAAAAGTTTGGTGAGGTAAATGTGTCATTATAATAGGACAAAATATCTGTTTTTTCTATACACTGAGCCTCACTGCAATCTCTCTGTGAGGAATTTATATTGCTAGAATAGAATTTCCCAGTGGAATGCATATTCTTTATAGCATTGATGAATTAACCAC
Source organism: Regulus satrapa (assembly GCA_013396955.1). Lineage (NCBI taxonomy): Eukaryota > Metazoa > Chordata > Aves > Passeriformes > Regulidae > Regulus > Regulus satrapa. The sequence continues at coordinate 51,573 of VWZN01005903.1, read as the reverse complement.
CCCCATTTTCTTCAGATAGGAAATTTTTATTCTTCCATGCCTAATATTCTGAAAAATCCTTTAAATATTTCACATCAAGTATTGACCACTTTTATGTCTTATTTCTAGTAAAAATTAATAGCAAATATGTTAAAATATGACTAAACTTCTTTTTGGCATTTTTTTTTCCAAAAAAGTTTCCCTGCATAGCAGAGTGCACTCTTTTCTTAATCTTGGCATTCTGCTCCTCGACTGCCGTCATTCCATCTGAAGCATTTACTTTGAAACGCCTGCCAAATATTTTTGCCCCGGTACCACAATAACAGTGCAGCAATGTGGGAGTGATTCAGCTCTGTGCATTTACAATGAGAGCAGAGAAACAGGCTCAGGGAAGTGGTCTATGAGCTGGGCTTTCCTAGTGATATCCAAATCCTAAGCAGATCTACTAAACCTTGTTAAAAGTCTTGCTTTCATTTTGCTAAGTTACTGTTTCTTCTGATAAACAAGATAGCTTGGATGTGAGTTGTTCGGGTTTTCTTGTCCACTAAACTTTCAGAAATTAAACTTGAAGTAAGTATATTCTAGATAGGAGAGCATTAGGCAATGTCTTCAGTAGTGCTAATCTGCAGAGCTCCCCTGAGAAGAGAGGAGCTCCCCTGATTCACAGGAGCTGGCTCCCTGGTCCTTTTTTGTAGGTACTTATATCTTGCAGAGCTGCTGAAGGTATTTGGGTAGTGTATGACCTGTCCATGTGTTTTTCCTGGGAGAATGTGAAGCACATCACAAGAACTGCTGTTAAACTTTAACACTGAGGTATAAGGAGCATTTGGCAAGTCAGGATCTCCAGGCTTCAGCTCATTCAGATCCTGGCCGCCTTGTAAATCTTTCTTGCCCCACTTCAATGGAGATAAGAGGGATTGTATGCTTGAGGTTCAGTTGAGAGAGACCACCCAAGTCACCAAACTCACTTCACTTATCCTGACCTCCTCTGATATACCCATCAAAGCAGCAATTAAAATTTGTGTAGAGCAAATGTGTTCCATCAGTCTGGGTCTACAAATACTTGAGACCTGAGTAAGCAGCTGAAAATTTTAAAAACAAGAATGAGTAAATGTAAAGGCAGATTCCCCCCGCCCCCCCACTCTGTTCTGGAGCAGGATGATCTGTTTACCTTTCTGAAAGGGCTGTCAGCAGAGTGGTCATCAAGAAATATGAATTCACAAGTGGTGCACTCCTAGGAAAACAAGTACATGTAGAAACTTGCACTTTCTATTTTCAAGGTTTTTTTCTTTGCTATTTTTGTTTGGCAGCAGACTTTCCTTTTTAGATACAGGGCGGGCTTTTAATAGATGCTTAGTAGCCTGTTTTACTAGATGGGGCTGAACCTGCAAACATTTTACTCACCTGTTTGGCTGCAGTTGTACAAGCACATAGTCAAAAAGGGAAAGTCAAGTAAGTGAATAAAAGAAGTACCATGATACATTCAGTTTATATGTGCTGCTACATGTATAAACAATAGGGATCCTACTGTACCCTTTAAACAGTCTCCTGCGTTATTCTCATGTGAACTTGATGCAACTGGTGTTTTTTCATCACCAGGATAGTCATACTAGCTCCAATGGATGGTTTACAAAAATCTGAGAGGAGAAAGTGTTTTTAGGGGAACTCAAAGTTTATTCTTGATGTGGGCATTGTGTTGCAGTTGGAATACATGGACATACTCCACCCAGCAGGAACCAATTGCTCCATTCTGAGCACTCCAGAGCCAGGACTGTAAAAGTGTCACCAGAGAGGAGGTTGTGCAGATGGTGAGGAGCTGGGTCTCAGGAGAGTGTGTCGTCCATAACCTCTTCCCTTCAGACCCAACCATTGTCTCTGTCTGCAAGACAACATGCACAAATACTCATTCTTCCCCAGACACAGCTTCTAGGGCTGTGATATGCAGTGCAATTCCTTATGTGGGCTTTCTGAAAATCGGTTCTAAATATATTTGCCCTTTCCTGTAGATTTGGGTCTTTCAGACTTGTACAACACATACACCCATACAGAGAAATGCAACAGAAACCTCTTGCTTCTACAGTGTTTTGGGCTTTGCACACCCACACAGGGGCTTTATTTAGTTTGGTCCATAATCTTTGGGTATGGGATGTTCTTGCTAAATCATCTTGAAGTCTAGGAAACGTGCACTGGAGGGAATCCAAATACAACTGCCCTGATCCCTGGAGCTGGACAGAGCCATACTCACATGTACCGGGAACTTGCGCTGGTCTGCGTCAAGGGTGTGTACCATTCTACACCTAGCACCATGGTCTCCTACACCTTTTGCAATGAAAGACAATTATGAAGAACATTAATAAAGTTGTGTGTCTTTTAACTGGTCATTGTGTGGAGGAAAGGAATGAAAAGTCTTTGAACATTCCCCTGTTTCATGAGCACCCACAGAAGTGACATCTGTGAACAGCCCTTAGCATCCCCACAGCGCAGCTGCACTGGAGTCAGACACACTGCACTTCTTTCATGTGCACTCCCTTTTCACCTTAAAGGTGATGTAGACCTGAATGTCTCTGTATCTGCCTGTAAGTGAGCATATATGTATGCTAGTTATATGATCACAGCAGCACAAAGCTGCCTCTGCTTATATGCTCTGACCATGTGGTGGAGGACACCAGCCATGCTTGCAGCAGAAGAAGCTGCTCCCTAATACACTGCAGGTGTTAGACAATCTTCTTTTTCTCTCTGGGAATTTGTATAACTGCTCTCATGTTAGTGTTTGGTATCTTCTGGGAGGCTAGCAAAGTCAAACAGTTACTTGATTTATCTCTCTTCATTCTCTCCAAAAGAAAAAAAAAAAAAAAAAAAAAAAAAAAAAAAAAAAAAAAAAGAAGAAGAAAAGAAATGAAGAAAATTGATTCAGAGGTACTCAGGTGGAAATCAGTGATAGATCAGAACAAACAGGAGACAGGAGAACAAATAATCTGTGCAGATGGTTGCTGAGAAAAGCTGGGCTCCTGTGCTCCACAATTGTTTTTGCAGGTGAGATCTTCCCCTTCTAAAGCTGACGAAGTCTAAAGCCTGGATGGGTTTGAAAGACATAAATCTGCCTTTGAATTCCATTGTTATTATCATGGAATCATTTTACATAATTGACACCTTTTACATAAAAAAATATTTGGAAGATATTTTGTTTATACTGTAGCTAAAACCTACCTGAGTTGTCTAGTCCCACTGAGCTATACAGTATATTCATCAATGCATATTTCTCTTGCATTTCAGCATTTGTTATGAAAACCAAAATTCTTACTCTGAGTTATTTATGCTGGCAATTCTTCAAAGGGAGCAACTGCTTTACTTCATGCCAATCTCTGTAGCAGTGGGGAAGAATACCTCTCCTAAGATCATTTATATCATGTTAACCTTTCAATGCAGATTTGTCTGAACACATTTTTTCCTTTAGTGCATACCTGCAATGACAGGAACTTGTTTGATAAGACACTGATATAGAAGTTATATATTCTTGTTTAGTGAAAATAAATATACCTGTGAATCCAAACACCTCTTATTTTCTTTCTTCTTTCTTTCTTTCTTGTATTTGTTGACAAAACAAATACAATAATTTCTAAGATGCAGAAATATTACTCCTTGCATGGAAGGTTGTCCATTACACTGTGTTGCTACAAGAGCTGAAAATGAAGGGCTCATCCTCTAAACAGTGCAAAATGAACATTAGCCAAGAGGGACACTTTATTCCACTGAGGGTAGGGGAAAATCTGCTAATTTTACACCAGTAACTCCTCCAGTTATTTCCCAGAAATGTTGCCATACACACATGCAGGTCTTCCACTCTGGGCTATGCCTTGACTTGTAGTATAATCAAGACATTTGCAAGACCAGGTGAATTACTGTTGTCACTCCCACGTATCTGCTGTTTTAATTGCTTCCAGAAAATGTTCAGGACTTACTGTTTGTTTTGCAGAAGGAAAGCATCAGACATGGCTTTGTTGGAGCCAAAATGCTGGAACCACAGCCATGCCATGGTGTGGACAAGAGTGTGCTCTGCTGAGCAGGGATTTCTCCTGGCAGTAGGGGAGGCTGAGCTACTGCATCAAGCTCACCCATGCTGCACTTGCACTCTGCCAAGGAAAATCAAAGCATGGCAAGATGCTGCCAGCAGTGACATGAAAATGGAAACCATGCTCATAAGGAAGGGGAGATGCTGATATAATCACTGTACTGCATGGTGTTGTGATGTTACAGCAGTCCAGGACTGAAGAATGCACATACTATCCAGTTACTGGAAAAGGAAGATGGTGCACCATATGGAGAAGTTCTCTAAATACCATGTTGAGTAAAAGATAAATCTGAGATGTAGTGCTCAGAAAAGCTCCAAATTACAGTAGTTGTGTAATGACTCTTGCAACACACCTAATTTTATTCAGGTAAGATCAAGTCACACTTACCTGTCCAGGTTTTCTTCCTGGAACAGATACATGTTTATATGTTAGGACAGAATTAGGTATCATTTCCGTGAAGCTAAACAGAAATACAGCACAAACCATTTTTTCCCCCCCAGTTTTTAGTATAAAAATGTTGTGTTTAGGTTAGTAACCAATGCTATGGGACAAGCCCCTGTTGAGCCTGGTGTTGGGACTACTATATTTATCTTCTAAAATTACTTTCTTCAGAATAGTGTTAATCTGGTCCCATAGACCCAATAGCAACTGCATTGTGTCAAGCAGGCCAAAATGCAGTAAATAGGAATGACTGTGAGTCCTGCATTGAAAGCACCCTTCTGATCTGGATTAAAATTCCAATGCCCTGTAGATTTAGCATAGGTATAACCTGGGTCTGCTACATCCCCTTCCTCTGCTTCAGACCAAAACCCACCAGATTCTTCAGAGAAAAAAAAAAAATCATCTAACAGCTACTGCAATACACTTTTTTTGGAAGGCATTTGTAGGTCATCATATAAGTCACTCAACAAGGGTGTCAGAAGTACTACTGTGTGTTGCGAGAGATTGCTTCTTATGCAGAAATAGAGAAGTACTAACAGAGAAAACCAGAAGAAATATCTGAAGTGTGAAAACAGATTATTCAAAGCTCCTGTCTCTGTCATTTACAGTTTGTTGAACACAGATGCAATTACTGTAAATCTGGTACAACAGTACGTGATGAAGACTTAGAATTTATGCATACCTTTAATATATCCACAAAAGAAATTAATAATAAAAGATAATTAAACAGCCCCATGGTTACACAAATAATGTCTTTCTGCTATCGTGTGTTTTGAGTTACTTTTTCATTTATGTATTTTCTGTTGCATTCTCTTAAACATCCCTGACTTATTTTCCTGCATCAACTTCATGCTTCTTATGCTTGGCAGAGATTGTTGTTTATTCAGCTTACCATTGGGGACATTAAAATTACTTACTTATTTTTTTACATAAACAGCATAAGTTCTGCCAGCACAACTTCTTGGAAAAGTGTTAAGCTTAGCCTCATTCTGTACAGTAGCCAAGCTAGGCACATTGTTAGTACTCTGTGAACAATGGGTATTATTGTTATATTAACTTGGTTTCATTTCTGGGGGGAGAAGAGAAAGATTGGTGGATTTAGTTGGAGATAAACTAAACAATAGGCACATTCCTAATCTGGATTTCACTGCGAGCAGCTGAGTTGCTCCATTTAACATCACTGGGAATGGGGTTAAACTATTAGGATTACATCTGTTTCACCAGCTGTAGTCATCCATATGTTAGATTTCTAACCTCACCCTCAGGCTCTCCATGTCAGTGGAGAGAAGCTGTAACCTCCTGGGGGGCCATTGGTCCATCCAAAGGTGCCTGGAAAGTGTATGGTAAATTGGCTAACTTTGCTGATTGTGTTATTCTGCTTTCAAGATTGTTAATGCTACAACTCTTTTTACTGGAGCATCTTGAGCTATGAATATCCCATAGAGGTGTTTTGAACATAGTTTTTGCTACAGCTTGGGCAACTTTCAAAGTCCACAGCTGAGCAACACTGGTCTTGCTCATGCAGGGAAACACTGAGGAGAAATACCTGAGCTCTGGGTGGATGATTAACTCTGAAGCTGGGTTTAGCACACACTGTGCCCAACTTAACTAGCATGAAATAGCCAGCTCTAATCACCATTCCCCTTTGTGTCAGTATTGCTCACAGGCTTAAGGTCTATTGTTTCCATGTAGCTTTTCCTCCATGGCTGAAAGCTTCATGCAGAGGTTTTGCACTTCATTTTCTATCTGTAACAGCTGCAAAAAATCACCCTCAAATACAGCACCCAAATGGTGGAGTCTTTAAATGACGCATGTCTCTACATCTGGAGGATTTACTAAATGATGTTCACATGGCTTAAGAGCTGAGGTGAATGGAGGTATCTCTAGAAGGGCATGCCTTCCTCTGGACTACGCTGAAAATACTAGCTTTTTGTTGGATATCTCTCCTAACTAGGAGAAATTCTGACATATTAGATGTTGTTATGGGCTTTCTGTGTTCTACCACTGTTAAACATAGAATTGGTGTGAAATCACAGAATTTAATGTATTTAATGCTTTTGAGGAAGCCTCAGATTATCTGCTCCATCACATGGGCATTACTGGAAGGGTGAAAGCTGAGAATAGATGCACTGAAAACCAGTTCTGTCTGAACTAACAGCTAGGCTTTAGGGCTTGGACAGAGGCAGAATGGATCTTGATGCCTTCATCCCAGTATAAACTGCAAACTCTTTTACTGATGCCCTTAGCAAATCTGTCTGAGTCACCTTCACTGATGTGGCTGACCTAAACCAGGTTTTCCTGGACAGGAATGCAAGGAACACAGCAGATAAGCAGGGTTGTAACCAACTTATACCAACTCAGACACAGTGTGGTTTACTTTAGGCTTTGAAGGATTCAAGCTAAGAGGAGCTCAAAATAATTTTAATTTTAAAGTGATTTCAGATCACCAGAAGTTTTGAACAGCTTTTTTCAATCATTACTGAAAATCAGTGCAGCTCTCACAATAGACAGTGAGGAAACTGCAGCGTGCAGGAGATCATAAAAATATGGTAGGAAGAGTTTTCTGCCAGAGACAAGGGGACAGCTGATATCTAAAGAAAGAAAAAAAGTCTCTGGGGTTAACAAGAAAAAAAAAAAATCTGAAAGCATTCCAGAACATTTCACCAAAGAAAGTCCAAGTGTTAGGGACAGATGTTAATGTTGTTGCTAAATGCTTGACTAGCAGGTAGTCAGATACTTGTGAGTTGAGTGTGGCTTAAGAGCTTACTTGAAAGCAAATAGAAGCTTGAAATGAGGTAACTCCAGTTCCCTGTTCTGGGAGAAACATGGGAACTGCTGTGAGCTGTGAAGACACATCTGTTTAACCCAATGTCTGTCTTCAGCAGTGGCCAGTGGCAGATGCTTTGGAAAAGAAATAAGGCATGTAGAGAGCATTCCTTCCCCTCCTATAATCCCCAGATCCTGGCAGTCAACAGTTTAGGAACTTCCTAATGTCAGACATTGCATCTGGACCATTGTTTTTAATAGTCACCAGTGGACCTATATTCCTTAAATTTGACTAATTTTTTTTTTAAAAATCCATCTATACTTTTGGCCTCTGCAGTATCCTATGGCAACAAACCCTTGAGCTGAATTATGCTGTGTGTTAGAAAGAAGTCTCTTTTTTCTGTTTTGAACTCGGTTCTCAGTAATTTTTCTGGGTACCCCAGTTCCTGCATAGTTAAAAATAGTGAATGACTGTCCCTTGCTCAGACTCCTAAGGCTGGGTCATTTTAGAGATCAGAGATCCACAGCTTCCCTTAATGAAGCAGAATATGCTTATTCTCCAAAAACTGCTGTGTATTCCTCTTGCCCTCTCTCTTGCACACTGTTTCATTCAGGGTCACCCTACAGGATTTAAAATATGAGTACACCATATTATACTACTTCTCATGTATTTGGCCTTTTCATAACCTCTGTTTTGTGGACTGTGTTCACATATGCCTGAAGAGAAAACAAATCTTTGCAAAAACTAGTACAATTATATCTTGTGTTTCTTGTTCCTCTTACAAGAGCTGATATGTCCCCAGTGCAGTGGGTAGAATCATAGGAACATTTAGGTTGGAAAAGATCCTTAAGATCCTTGAGTCTGACCATAAACCTAACAGTGTTAAGCCCACCACTAAACCATGTCACTAAGTGCCACATCTACATGTCTTTTAAATACCACCAGGGATGGTCACTTCCCTACTTCCCTGGGCAGCCTGTTCCAATGGCAACCCTTCCTGTGAAGAAATATTCCCTAAAACAAAATCATGCATCTTGAGCCTTTTTCCTTTTGTCCTGTCACTTGTTACTGGAGACAAAGGAATGAGTGAAATGGTTCTTGTTTTAGGACATCTCCTGGAATTGTCATTACTATCTCTGCAGGAATGCAGGGATCACACATAGCTGGGCTTTCTGTCTCCCCACCAGTTTTGGGGCCATCACCAAAATGATCATTGTGGTGGGAAGCTGGAGAAGAGCAAAGCTACTTGGGCTGCACAAATCTGCTTGTACAGAGTCATCATGGGAGAAGGGTGTGAATGGTCTTCCAAAAGTATCAGTTCTTCCCCTCCTCTTATCTCTGTCTGCAGAGAGCCCTTTCACTGCCCTGTGAGGAAAGGGTGAGGGAGAAGCCCTGGCTTAAGAATCCAGCTACAGTTAGATGAGAAGCAATGTCAGTTTCCATGGCTTCCTTTTAAAAGTACTGTTATTTAATACTTATTGTATTAAGTATTGTTATTGTGCTTTTTTGCCTGTGAGAAGTCCCTGGTTTTTGCTCTCCCCACAGCACTTCCCACTCTGCAGTGAGAGTCTCCTCTGAAGAGCAGACAGGCTGCCCTGAGGATCTCAGTCCATGAAGAGAAAAACAGACAATTTCCAGGCAACTCTTGATTTATGAGCACTTACCCAGCTAAGGTGATTAGCCCAAAATGTTGACCTAAAGCCACCAGTGGGAAGCAGCTCCATTGCTGTTGTAATTGGGCTTACCTCATACCCTCAGATCAGTATCTGATTTATCACCACAGAGTTCTGCTCCAAAGTATTAAGCCTAAATATTCTTCTGTTTCCCTGGTGCAGAAATCACAAGGAGATATAGGTTTAGAGCCAAATTCTCAGAGGCAGATTCCAACTGTTTTCACCCATTTTAGCCCTTAAAGTTTTGGGTGTATTACAATTGAAAAGGGTAAAAGCTCCAAAAAACAGGAAGTATGTTTCATTAAGCACAGAAAATCTAGGTGCCTGCTGATGGACCAGATCCCTCTCCCATTAATATTCCCCTCTGCAGCCACTGGACACCATTCATGAGTTATCTAAGAGTGTTCAGAGAAAATATCTGCACCATAATTTGTAAAGGAGAAAAGCATGGTAATGACCTACAGTAGATGCTCAGGTGGCCAGGGTCGCTGGTCTGGCTTTGGTTTTTTAAACCCCAATTAGGCTGCTGAGATTTAAGCATGCATGTACATGTTTTGCTGAATCAGTGCCACACTGCATAAAAAAGAAATTTCTTACTCTAAATTTTGAATGTACACATACTTGGCACCAGAAAGGGAGCATGCAAAGAGTTAGAGGCACAGATCTGCAGGGTACATCAAGGCCCTTGTGAAATACGGTCCTGGATTTTGGCAGCTGACTTTGACTTCATAGCCAGATGGTGAAGAAAAATATATTCAAATTTCTATAGTAAACATATCTAGCAGACCTTAACTTTAGCAGTGAGTCTGTTACCAGTTGCATTAAGAAATTTAATTTTAAATCTGTTATGTCATTTACTGTAATTTAACACCTTTTCTGCTCTGTTAAAAAAGGTGTGTTAGTATGAAGTGCAGGAAAACTTGCTTTGAAATGACAATATTTGGTTTTAATCCTCATATTTCTTTGAACAGGTTTGTACATACTTCCTCATCTCTAAAAAGGAATTAACCTTCACATTTAGCAGCACTGAATTTGAAATGAAAAATAAATGTGTTGCATATGAAAATCAAGCCTGTATAACTGTGAAGGGTCCTTCTGATGGCCACTGCACTGTAGCTGGGAAGATCAGTGCTTAACTGCAGAGCAGTTGTAGTACCCAGAAGAACTGCTTTACTTCTATTCTATTCTGCAATAACTCAATGAAGTAAAATTGGACCAGTGCCATAACATTCAAGGCATGATGTTTTGAAGCCTCCTTCACACCAATGTAATTTGCTGTGACATGTGGCACATGTCTCAGAAACACATTCAGAGATAAATCATTAAAATGGCCAGCTATAATTGCACTGCAGCCATGCACCAAGGATGTCATGCCAACATTCACCCAACCCTAACCCCCACCTGCTATGGGAGATGGATATGACAGAAGGCAAAGGGTCAACAGAGGAAACATTTTGGAGGTTTGCATTCAGCTATATCTCTTCAGCTGAAGATGTTGTGTTCATACTTCCCCACATAAACATTGGAGTGATTTCTCCCGCATTGATGGGTACTGGAAAGTTGTGCAGTTTTCACTGTGACTGGAAAAAGACTGGGAAGGCCCTTCGCTGACACACTTGATTCTGAATGTCCCATTTGGTTCAAAGCTGCTTCCATGGCACATTTCCTACACAATGAACAGCAAATGCTGACCAAGGGCATTGGCCTGCCAGCCCCCATACCCTCAGTGGTACATCACTGTGCTCATTTGTGTAGCCAAATTTTAGCCATATGGTTGCCTGCAGGAAGATATTCTACATGTACGTGCTGCTGTTGCCACTGTTTTAACTTCCTCACAGTTTTCATTCACAGTCTGGTTTCAGCTGTGAGGCCTTCCTCATTGCAGAAAGTCCATGTAAAACTGAAGACCAGCTCAGCTGCTGATCACAGCAGGGTGGGTACCCAAAAGTAGAAGCTATTTGCAAAATGAGAAACTCTGGGAAAATTAGTGGCACCATGAATTATTCCAGGTTTAGACAAATTTCTTCCAAACTCTCAAGCACCATATTGAGAAATAGCGTGGGTAGAAATTTTCAGGAGAGACTGAGATTCTGACTTCCTCTTGCTGATTACTACCCTTGAGATTAATTAATTTTGAATATTTTTTGAATCTTCCAAATTTGAAGCTATGAACACCTAACAAAAAACCTTTATTGTTTCTTGCTGCTACACTGTTGATCAAGGAAGAAAAAAAGCATTAAGAAAGGCTCCAACTGATTCTGTGAGGGCTCACGTTTGTACATTAAATCACTGCCTGACCTCTGGTGCTGCCTGTTGACCATCAGCTATGGAGTCAGCATTGTAGGCAAGGAAAACATAAATGTTCACATTACAAATACAACCACCATGATCTTGGAAACCACTGTTTTTCCTTATCTCATTGGAAATAAATGCATATGTAAATAAGTCTTTACATACAGTTTCATAGGCTAAGACTTATGGGACTCACTTTTCTGAGAATTCAGAATGGCATTTCTGGGAACCTTTATTGTACTTTTCTGCCCACTAAATCCTTGGTATTTTAAACTGATTACCACTCTGCACTACACCATAACTTAAAGGGTGGCTCAAAACAAACAGCAGTAGATCAGTTTACATGCCTGGATACTACTGAAATTGCAAGGCCTTTGTTCTCAAGTTTGGCTTTATTTCTAAAGAAACATACCTTTATAGGATAATATTTTAAGTCACATTTTAATGCATTATTTTATTTTTTTTCTTTTAAAAATTTATCTGTGACAAAATTACAATCAATCCTCATTCTTCAATTCCCATAAACACACATTTTCAGACCAATACATAGCCTATGAAGAAAGTGCAAGAGGAGGGGGAATTTTGTTTAAATTCCTGGGTAGATTGCAGGTGCATTTGTTTGTATTAAGAGAAATGTCTAGCAGAATCCTCCTTTGTGACACACTATAGCAACTTTTCAATTTTCTCTCATTAGCTCGTGGTACTTCCTCCTCAATAAGGTACTATTGTGCTGCCTCTAACCTGATCTGGGAAACACTGTGGAGCTGTCAACTCATCAACCCTAGAAAATGGATAGTTAATCTTTTCAGGGGACTTGTTTCATTTCCTGTAGCTCATGTAAAGTCCAAATATTTAGCTACTACAAACAGTGAGTTCTTCACCTGGATTTCACTGATAAAGCAACCAAGATTATTACTTCTGATTTTTTTCTCATTTTCTTTTCTTCAGTTTGAAAATTAATGCCTCTGGGTGAATAGAGCCTCATTTGTAAAGTCACAATTTAGCACTTTATAAGATAGCATACAATTACATTTTCTGCGGCTTTTAGTTTGCATTGGGTTTAAAAATTCACCTCCTATTTTCTCTCGTGCTCTCAGATTTTTGCTTCTCACCCCTTGACAGGATGCACAGAGAGCATTAGACTGTTCAGTCTTTCATGGTTCTAATCATGGGGATGAATCCCTGCAGACAGGATCAGCCTTCCATAATTTCAAACACTGGGGTGTTTTTTCAAGGTCAGAATCCCACTGTCAAAAAGGCTCCATCATCATCACTTATTCTCTTGATGTGCTTTAAGACTGTATTTTGTGCTTTGATATTGCCTTCCTGATGATCCTATGCTAGTTCAGAAAAGATAGATTGTGATGAGTAAGAAGTAAATGAGGCATTTCATGTCCTTTTACAGAGGCTAGCCTTTCTAGTCAGAGCCTTTGGGGTGCTCACTGCCTTTGCACCTTGGTGGAGACCCACTGAAACCTGCAGGCTCATGATTGCATGCACAGAAGGGACAGAGAAAGAAAGGGATCCAGAGAAGCAAAGAGCTGGTGAATCCATAGCAGTGTCTAGAGATAAGTCCTGAAGAAATGGCCAGAATTGCCTTCTTTAGGGATTAAAACAATAAAAGCTACATGCCTAAGAAAGAGGAAAGAAAGATCCTGTACTGCAGAGAAACACTTTCAGTCTGCTGGTTTAACCAATGGAACAAGGACAGGTTTTACCTCAGAGAGGCTGGAAATCAGAGGAAGAGGGAAAATAGGTTACCTCTGAAAATATACTGGTCCCTGTTTAAAAAAAAAAAAATCTTAGAAAATATGGCATTAAATCAAGCTGCAGCCTTATGTGGTGCCAGTAGCAATGCAGGTTTTACCTGTGGACTAGAAAGCACAAGTAGGCATATTTTTAGACAGCTGCACCAGAGCAGAAATTACTGAAATTTTAAGTGGCAGTACCTCCGTGCATTCATTTTATATCCCAGTACTATCTCTGATTTCTAGGCTACTTCTCTGAAAAGTGGGTTATTGTTCAGGAACTCAGTGTGTGAAAGATGAAAATAGTGGAAGAAAAAGAAGCAGGAGAGAGAGAACTTAGACCAAAATGGGAGAAAAAGTTGGATACAATTTAAAGGGGTAACTATGTGGTAATGAGACAGATTTACCCCAGGTCAAGAAAGCAATTTTTTTTCCCTCAGGGTGACTATCACTTTGGAACATAACCTACACGTTATCACAAAGAACAACAAGCTCCTGAGGTTTGGGCTGTAAATTAGCATTGGAACAATCTGGTAAGAGTGGGCTGGGTTCCTTCTGAGCTCACTCTGACAGCCCTCCCATGCTATAATATATTAATATAGTCATGATAGCCTGAAGATATAACTGTGATGGTACAAACTTGGTGTGCCCCCAGTGAGCTCTTAATCCTCCTGTTTCATGGTGTTCTCACTGCTCAAAATAAAAAAAAACCTCAGCACATTAATTTTACAATGCTGAGTACCAAAGGAACCGTGATAGCTAACATTTATATTTTGTACCAAATAAATTTCCAGTAACAAATATTATTACAAAAAATACCAAAGAAACTCAGAATTGCTAAGTTATTTTTCCATTCACTTTTGGAACACCCCATAATCCTTCCTTATATATCAGTTCAGAAACAGTGAAATCTCCTTTATCAAAACCAGCTGACCCAATCTCAGCTGTTCTTTGAAAATAAAACCACATGTTATCTTAGTTACTCCACGTGAAGATCCATTTAGTCCCTCTCCTCCAATAGCTTCTGTTGCCAAAACTTGCAGTTTTATGAAACAGGAGTAGCTGCTGCATAGCTGGACTCAAACCTGTCTCCCAGGCAGGATCCCCAGTTTCATCTCTATGCCTCAAACAATCACACCAACAAGCCACATCTTCTGAAGTTTTGTCTGTTTTGCTATACACAGTTGCAGAATTTTTCCCCTGGATGACTGATTGATTGGAGCAGAATGTATGGTGCACCAAAACATTTTACCTTTCCCTTCTGGAACACTTAATGTTTTTTGGGGGGTTGTTCTACCTTCAGAATGGCTTGGCCCACAAGTGTTGGATGNGGGGGGGGGTCTGTTTGGGCAGGTTGTATTTAATATAAACATTCACCAAAATTTTTTAAAAAAACAAGGAAGCTAGTTTTGCTGACTCCAGGCTTTGGTGCAGCAATGACTTAGCTGACTGAGAGGTAGAAGGACATGGTTCTGCAGGTAGAAGAAAGGCTAGTGACCCAGGAAGTCTATAAGCCGTGGGAGGAAGGGTGAGCTGGGAAGCAGTGAAGGAAGGGACAGGAGAGCTGCCTGGCCATAGGCAGCGAGGAAGGTGGGGAGGCTTAGCACAAAGTACTGCTGTTTCAAGTCAGTTCTCTTGGTGTGTAAGAGTACAGCACATACAGCCTATAGGGAGAGAGCGTGCCATCACTTCTACCCCTCATAACCTGCTCAACATCTGCAGGAGGTCATGAGATCTTAGTGCAGGTTAGGTCATGGGCAGTTAGTGCAGACTGAAGCAGTGAACTGAATCTCCACTGGTCACTCTTCTCCATCACTCCCTACCAAGATGATGCAGACCTTGCCAGCAAGTACAGAGGAAATCAGCTGGTAACAAATGGGCTACAATTGTCTGAGACTGAAGTGGCACAGAAGTGAAGCTGAAGGGAAAGAAAAACATAAAGCAAGCTTGGTGAAAACACATTTCCTTTTCTGTCCTAAAAACTGGAACAACTGGGTTTCCTCTCAGGTGTTAAGCCCTTTCAATGCAGTTCTTATACTGTTTAAACCACTGCTTTGTGAAAAGACCTCATCCCAGTTTGCTGAATGCTGCAACTTCAGACATTTGAACCTTCTTTGATGGCTGCAACAACAGCCAGGAAGATACTGACATCTAGGCAAGTCCAGGCACACCTCCTCTGGGCAATCCAGTCTGGCACCAGCATGACAGCTCAGCCTTCCTGCTTTTCACAGAATTTCAAATCAAAGCTCACCAGAGTCTCATGCCTTTCTTGTCAATGAACACTGCCTCAGTCATACTTGACAGAACCTGCAGAGAATGATCTGCAGCAGCCAGACTGACAGAGCAGCCTTGCGCCTGTGGTGCAGTAACATGCTCAAGCTCATGGCCAAAGCAGGGCAGAGAGATCAGTGAGAGACTTTGGATAGACATTCAAACTTCAGCCCATCAAGCCTTTCCTGGCTTCCCAGCTCATGGCTCTGGCTTACCCCACTGCAGCAGCCATGCAGCATCTCCTCCTCAGGAGCAGAGAATGCTGAGGTTTCAGGAGAAAGACAAAGGAAAGGAGGAAAAGAGGAGATGTCATGAGACCCCTGGAAACTACTGCGCTCTGGAGAGGGTATTTTTCAGGTCTAGTATTTTGGCACAGATTTCATAAGGCAGGGTTTGTGTGTTTCTCTAATGATGCAACTGTAAAGCAGCTCACCCACTTCATGGGGATGTTGGAGGCATAGCAGATTGTATCAATGACCTGGTTTGACCTCTTTGTACTTTCCACAGTCCATCTATCTGTGATTCCATGGCATAACACCCTTTAAAACAAACTGCTTGCAAGATACAAGAAAACCTGATGCAGTGCTTGCTGTTTGCTTTTTCTGCCTTTGACTTAAGGCCATCTGCATGGTTCTTGGAAGTCCCAAGAGATCTTTCTCCTCTGCAGCATTGATGTCAATGTGATTTCAAAGAGACTTGCAAGGAGAAGAATAATAGAAAATGAATCGTCCTTATGTGGCACCTTGGGACAGAATGATGCTGACAGCTGTGCACCTTGAACTATTCTCCTGGCTGCGGTGCAATGATAAATTTAGTTTAAAGATGACTGGGAATTCTGAAGCTAAGCATTCTTTATCTGAAAAAAGCAATTCATCAATACAGAAAAAAGTATGGAAAATGCCTATGATATTCAAGAGCAGAGAAAATGCTTTACTTTTAAAAATGACCTAAAATGTTAAATTTTGACATTTTAAAGGAAAAAAAAAATCTATTCTCATGTTTGGAAAAACATTTTGCTTCAAAATGTTACCTATACTGATAGCTATGCATACTGCTTGATAAATGATCTACAAAATTTTGAAATATTGTGAAATTAATGACGAAAAAACAAAAAATAGAAAGAAGGTTTATAAAGTTTCTTTGAGTAGTCTTTGCAAAGTTGTAGTTCATGAAGTTTTTCAATATCCTTATTGTTCTTCCCACAGTGAAAGGAACTGTGAAAAACTCAGACATCCATATGTGAAGAAACCGTTTCCCACTATCTTTGAGAATGTCTGGGAAACATAAGGAAACCACTGACAATTAGTGGCCACATAAAATAGCTTGCTCTTCCTCTTTATAATCATAAAATGCATTCATCTGGCAGCACTGGTTTTGAAGGGACTGGCTTAATGGATCCACGTGTGGCAGATGTTACATTTTCTACAGTAACTGTAAATTCATTCTGGGAATTGGCAGCACCTTCCCAGACAATGCATGTGAGCATGCAATCCATTTTCATAGAGATGCTTGTTAAACAAAAGGAACATGACTGCAAAAATAACCAACGAAACAAACCAGCAACCTCCTCCTCACTGCAACAGGCAATGCCACACCTACCTTCCACTGTCTATGCTTCCTACTCAGTATTCTTCATTTTCTGGGTTCAAAAGCAGTAGTTTATTAGCTAGTTGCACATAAATAAATTATTATCCAATTTAGTTTTCTAGAAAACTAAAACACTGGGCAGACTAACATGTATTTTCAACAAAAATTTAATGCTTATAGTTTCTCTTGGCTTAAATTGGCCACGTGTTGTGGTACAGCAGTAATCTCAGTACCTTTTATACTGTCATGTCAGGGTTTCATACCAAATGTTCATGATCAACTAAAAGGCTGCAGAAGTATAGACAGTTTCTGGATGCCTACACTTTCTGTTCTCTCTTTGTATCTTACATTTCAGATAAATATTTGCTTGCCCTTTGGAGTCTGAAAACCGGTGCTTTTCAGATTGTCCTCCATACTCATGTGAAATGGATTCTACATATTTAATTTCTTCTTGCCTTTGTAAGTTCCACCGCAACAGTGAGATTTGGCTGCAAATGTGCATCTTTTCTGGCTGCCTGGTTTAGTTTTTAACGCA
Source organism: Regulus satrapa (assembly GCA_013396955.1). Taxonomy (NCBI): domain Eukaryota; kingdom Metazoa; phylum Chordata; class Aves; order Passeriformes; family Regulidae; genus Regulus; species Regulus satrapa. Next base: position 34,210 of record VWZN01005903.1, on the reverse strand, counting down.
TTAACCAGGTGATATCCTGGAAAGACTCCTACTGAGTGCTTGACAAGCTGCTGTTTTGTTTCACCTGCTGGGGTCTGGCCAGTGGGGGTCAGGCTCACACTGACTGCAGTTTGCACTTGACTACTGTGGGAAAAATTTAGGTGGATGGAATCTAAGGGCTTCAGAATGAATTGTTAAGCAAAGTGATGATAATAGCATGCATTAATCTTCTTGGCTTAACATTTGCTTAAAATTTGTTTCTTTCTATTTTTTTCTATTCTTTTGAGAACAACATGTAATGTTCATAATAGTTGCTGACAATTGTTTCCTTCCTGTTTTCCAATACTGTACCTCATGTTCTTGGGAAGTGAAGGATTGTCTCTTGTGGCCTTGTAAAGATTATGTTCCTCAGGGTTAACGACATGCTTCAAATGCTAATTATGAGATAGTGATAAAATCCCACCCTCCTGAGACTGCATTATGGGGGACATTGTGACCTACAAAGTTCCTGATTCACATGCTATGTGTGTCCTCTACCTCAACACACAAAGTCATACACCATAAACCAAAGGATTTTTTTATGGAATATGTGCAAATAAATGGGATGGAATTCAGAGATAAAAGAGCAGAAAACATCAGAAAGGAAGATAATCTGAAGAGATGAAGATGAGAAGAAGAAAACCAAAGCTATATATGGCTATATTACACTGAGACTAAGAGGAGTCTCGGGCAGACCCAATTCCAATGTAAATCACCTCTTTCCATGACAGTCCCAAGCCACCACTTTTGTTTTCCTGCTTGAAACCGGAAAGCGTGAAGCACTTTGAGAGCTGCAGCTTAGGGCCACCTGTACATGGGAAATTGATGGTGCGGCAGAGCCTGACTGTCAAAATTCAGACTAATTCATTGTGTATCACTCATTTTATGCGTGTTTCAGCTGTGAATTCCCAAAGGACCTTGACTATAAGAAAGCAGACTGAATTTTTTCAAATATTTTTTTCATAGCCTACTATGGAAGAGTATTGACCATCAGATACAAATCTAAGCTGAAGATAGAAATAATGCAAGATATAGGTGTTGCCAAAAAAACAGATTTCAGATGGTGCCTGAATAAATCATGAAGTATGGGGCGCAGAGAATACCAGAAACTTCACTACTGATTTTTTCTACATTGGTCAAATAAGGAAGGAAAAGTGTGGATTTCTGGGAAAAAAAATAGGTGTTTCAGAGTTTACCCTGCATGAGGGATAAGATCAAGAGAGGAAGAGGATATAAATACAGTCCCTGTGTGTGAGTGTGTTTTTGCCTCAATGAGCTGGAGGAGGCAGGGCTGGGCTGAGGGACTGACTCAGTTCTGCTAGGCTGATGGAAGGTTTTCTTGCCTGATACTGTCTGACTTTAGCTAACAAAGCTGCTTGCTTTGATCTTGTGACAGTGGAAATCCATCTAATACTGCTGTTTTGAAAGCCTGCGGGTTCCTTTCATTATTTCATTACCTATGCTGGGTAAAAGAAACAATGTGGTTTGTTTTAAATTAATGGCTGTCCATTCATTACTGCAGCGGCTCCAAGCATTTTCCTCTGTCGGCTCCCTGTAAGGTCAGCCCCTGACTATTCAAGTTTTGTGGGTTTCACTCAACTCCTGAGACCCGGAGCGAGAAGAAATGTCCTCCTGGAACCACACCATAAATAACTTTCATGGTGGTGGCCAGTCTGAGGTGAATGGCTCACCTCAATGAGGGAAGGAGGCCTCAGTAAGAGCCATGCCCTTAAAACAGCCCCTGAATCACCTCGATATGGAGCTCAGCAGCCAAGTCCCAGCCCCCAGGACCACAAAGCACCCAGAGAAGGGGTTGATCACCCTGGGACACTAAACAAACACAGTACTGGAAACAGAGTGGAAATAAATCTCATATGGCTTTACTCCCACTTTATCTATACTTCCCCATACTATTTTTGCCATTAACCTTTTTTACATCCTCCAACTCTTTCATCAGATATTTGAGCTACTCCTCTTTCCCCCATTTTACACTATTTTTTTCACTTATTGGAGCAGGGAGGGTTTTTGCTCCTCTTTTCTCCTTTGCTTTTCACTTGGGCTTGACATTACTGTTATAAAATATATTTTTAAAAATATATAAGTGGAATGTAATTGATTTGGTGTCTTTCATGAATGGTAAATCATTGAAAATAAATACTAATTTGAGGAATATCTTTAACTGACAGCATTACGTTTCCCACAGTATTAAATATATTTAAAGTTGTTCGTATCACCACATGATATCGCGTGCACAAAGTTGTGCTGCAAGAAAGTGGGTGTCTGACTCCTGGGAAATTTCCTTGAAAAAAATGAAAAAGAGTTTGGTTGAAACTAATTAACCCACTTTCTCTTGTGTTCTCTTCTTCTCTGCCTCTGTTCTATGCTCTCACAGCTTTTCTGAGCCAGAGTTCTCTGGACCCAGTGAAAGCCCTGGGGTCGCCCTGGATCTGGATCTCTGACACCTTCTGAAGGGGCAGAAGATGAAGGCTGGAGACCCAGACACACAAGAGAGAGTCCTGAATTTCTCAGTTACTGAATCTTCATGGATCTAGGTGTGGAACCCCTGACCCTGTCATTGTGTTATCACTTAGCAAAAAATATCACCTGTAGATATTTTCCAAATGAGGAGAGATATCCTCTTTTTCCCGTCATGTCCATATCTCTTGCACCCTGAGTGGTGTGGGATGGTGAGAATGGCCAGGCACAGGATTGTGCTCCTGGATGCAGGAGGAGAGAGATATGAGGTTATTAGGGGAGCTGAACTGAGTTGTGGTAATTTCAGAGATGTCAGGTGCCCACACAACCCTATTCAAGCCTGGCTGCTTGGAATTCTGTCTATGAGAAGAGCTCTCACTGACAGCTGATAGCGCTCCTAGGAAAAAACCTAAATGTCACCAGTGTTTCTGGGACTGCTAAATTACTTTTGCTAAGGATCATGGAAACCACCAAGTAGTTCTACAATGAGAACACAGCATATAGCAAATGCTGTGCATTTGGATAATGGGGAGAAAATGGAATATTAAACTGCTTCCTCCTTCCCAGACTATCTCCAGTCTCTGTCCTAAATAAAGAAATGGAATAATCCACTGATAGAAAACAAAAAAAAAACAAACAAAAAAAACCCAAAAAACCCAATTCCCAAAAAAAACCCAACCAAAACCCAATTCTGTCCATTAAGAAAAGAAAAGCAACTCTCCTTCATCTTCAGGAGAGTCTGTGACACACGCAGAAGTAACACTGTACAGGTCTGCAGCTCAATGGAAATAAAGTGAGGCTGGTAGAGCCGGGGAAAACCTTTTCCTACACACACTTGCTGGTCAAGTTTGGATGAACAGTCAGGATTGCGACTTGTGAGTTCTGAAAGTGCAAAAGGTGCTGAAACTCTATTTCTGGCTCTTGCCAGTTTTCCTTCATTTCCTTTTTGGCTTCAGTTTTGTCCCTTTCATGTTAATTCCCTACCTAGTATTTGCACTTCATTTTTTCCTGTTTACTGGGAGCACCAAAGGCCACATCTCAGCAGAAGTGGTGGGTCTGGAAAGATTCAGCTATGCACATTAAGCTTTCTTAAGTATATTACCGAGACATGCTTTCCCTCATTTTCCAAATGCTTACAGAGATATTTAAATTTTGCATATTTCTTTTCCTGCATGATCAGACAGGTCATCCTGTACTTGTGTGCAGGAACCTGGAAGCTGAGGAGAGCCCCTGGACAGAGCACCAGGACACTTCACAGAGCACACAGACAAAGCATCTCTGGGGGCTGGAAAATAAAGCATCTGAAGTTTGGGATGAAAATAAAAGTGTCATAAAGTGTTACTGTTAAGAAGGCAGGCTAGGCCAGGTTTTTAAAAACTTCCCATATCTTCCTTGCCTTTTGACAGCTTCTCAGATAACTCACATGGTAAGGCAGACATATTGTTGCACCAAGCACCAGGTGGAAAAAATCAAAGTAACAGCCTGTTGCAAGCCTCTTGTTAGCATGGCAAGTTTCATATTGAAACCTGGTGTGCAGACACCCCAGCCTCCACACGCACGCACCCAGGCCCAGCTTTTAGAGAGCTATTCAGCTCTTGGCCATTGCCTCTGTGTTCCAGAAATCATTCCTGTCTGTAATCATTTCATTTCACCCTACAGTGAAAACACAGGGAGTACAAGAGGTTTTTTGAAATGCCAGGGTTGTTGGCTAATTTTTCTGTCAAAAATACTCAGTGGGAAACTGTGCATTGAAGGAAGCTCTGACTTGGGCTGATCAGCAATTATTCCTGAGCGAAGATGGAGCCAGCAGTGGGATGTGTGGGAGTGGCCACTCACCAGGGTGTGCTTGTGGCTCACACTTTGTCTGAATGAGCACCCGTGCTTCCTTTTGAGGCCCTGTGCAGCAAGGGGGGATGCCCTGAAAGCAGGACCAAGGCTGGAGTCCTGCCTGGTTCGAAGAGCAGCTGGTGACGCAACTCCATTCAGCATATTAACTCAGCCTTTTCATCCTTGTCAGAATAGAAAACTTGTGCTCCATCATTGCAAAAATAAGGTTTTGATGCATTGTGTCTTTTTGCCAGCTATTTAAAAGTAATCCACATAAATGACTTGGTTCAGAGGTTCACAGAACATGAGTCAAAACTCCTATTTTAAGAAACAAAAATATTCTTAGGATTTAATTTCTGCCATAATTCCTGAGCTGCCACGTTAGGGTGTCTCATTTTTAGGTACTTTAAAAACCTGATTTCGTTAAAAAAGCTGCAGCCATTGTCCTAAACAGCTGACAGGTTCCCACCAGCCCTCCCCGTGCCAGCTGGCTCATGTATTCACAGAGTATCTTGGCAAATGGTCAAATACAACACACATTTTAAGCAGCTGGATTAACCTAGAGATTCTTACCAGAACCTTTTCATCTGCTTTTCAGAGGCAAACCACTGCCATTTAATTATACTTTAATTGAATGAAAAAATAAGTCAATACCTAATTAATTTGGGTTATAGAAGAATGGCAATGCAGAGCCCTGGATTCTGGAACACAGCATTAAAAGGACAGCCTTGCTAAATTTAGTTACATTTGTAATTTGTTTGTCACCCTTCCCTTCCCTTCCCTTCCCTTACCTTCCCTTCCNTCCCTTCCCTTCCCTTCCCTTCCCTTCCCTTCCCTTCCCTCTTCAAATGGGGAGCAAAAAAACAAAGACATCAGTTTCATGCTTGGATAGGTTCTGTTGTAAAAGAAAACTTGCTGTTTTACCTGCTGCAGAGATGCCTATTAAGGGGTGCTGGTGTTCTTGCATTTTTACATTATTTAGAGAGCTGTTTGCTTTTATTTTTTTATCTCAGAGTATAATCAAAACAGCAGTAGTCTTACTTTAGATTTCACAGTCCACATCATGATAGTGTTTGCAGTGTTTTAAATGAAGAACAAATGTTCTCTCCAAACCTATTAACAGTGGTATCCAGATGTTGGAACCAATTTGGAGGACAGCTTTACTCATGTATCCTATCAGTTAAGTAGAGAACACTTATTTACTCATTAGAGAAAACACCACCCACCAAAACTTTGCTGTCACCAAAAAGAAGCACACAGAGGCAAGCAGCCTGAATCTTTTTATTAGACCTGAGTGTCACACTTCTCATCCTTCATATCACTTCCTTCCTCAGCACAACAGCAAATATGCCACATCTTATATAACATTTAAGACACTGAAGGGTAAAGAATTTATAAAGTACTTTATTTACCATATTGTATTTATATAGACCAGATGAATGATGAAATAATTCATTATATTGCATCAGAACAGATCATCCTGTTTTGTTGTGATTTGAATCCAAACTCACAGCTGAAGATACTCTTGATTTTCATTGGCAGTTGTGTCATATCTGTTAATATTATTCAAATGTCATGAGATAAATAATGAAGTCTTTAATCTTTTAACACTTTTGCAGTCTCAACTATGTGAAATATACAAAGCCAAATAGGCATATTATTTCTCCTAAAATTGATGAGAAAGCAAACTCATGCATATTAAGTGTATTTTTCCCTTAATTGCTTTGCATTTGTTCCTGCATCACTCAAAATATGAGTATATATATTATTTATGTAGTGGCAAACTGTAGCTTACTCTGGGTTACTCAGAGTCTTCATATTTTTTCAGCGAGCCTGCATCCAAATTGAAACATCCTTAGATATGACCAATTTTTGTGTCTGAAAATACCTTCAACCCCATGTTTTTTGAGATAAAGTGTTTAATTTACCCACTTCCAGACTTGGAAAACAAGATTTAGGAAAATGAACCAATAAGAAAAAACCTGATCAGAGAAAAAGGGATCTAAAGCCTAATTCATTTTGGGACAAAAACTCCTACCAGAGAAAGTTTTGCATAGATGAAAGAACAGAGTCTATGCCATGTATTGTGTCTTAACTCCCACTGTCATAAAAGAGGGGATTCCCTCTTTTCTACTGTCCCAGGTAGACATTGGGGGAGGAACCAAGATGCTGGATGAAATTTTTTGAAATATCTTTGGAATTCTGCCTAAATTAAATGTTGTTTGGGTTGATGCCTGATGCAGCGTCATTTCTGTGATGTAAACCTGTACCTTTACTTTCCTTGCAGAGGTCCTAAACTATTTCTGATCATCAGAAGTGACAGGAGCCAGAAAGGTTGAAATTACCTTTTCTTGGTGATCACAACATACATTTCAGAAGGAGGAAAGAGACAAGGATTTTTGAAGGTTGAGTTACAAGGCTTGGAGGTCAGGGTTTGTCCATTTGAATGCATATGAAGGAGGAAAAAGGGAGACAACCAGCATGTCCTGGGAAGGGTAGCAGAAGTTACATGGCTCACAAGGGAGAGGGATGGCTTGTCAGGGGAAGGTTTTTTTGATTAATCTCATGGAGCTAATGTAAGAGATAGTTGTGAGACTAGCTTCCAGCTCTCCCAAACTTGATGGAAGAGCCCCCAGTTCATCTCTTGAGGTAAAGCACTTTCTCTGGTTCACTGTGACATGCAAAGCACACAAGGCTGTCGTATGAAAGAATTTGTCTTGTTTTACTTGTAATAATGGAGCCTTCTGTGAAAATGATGTGAAGAAAATGTGCACCACATAAACAGATTTTGAAGGCTTCAAAGTGGTGTCAAGCCAAGAACTTTAACACTAGCAGCAAGCCTTGCTCTTTGGTACATGCACAGTTGTAGCACTGGTTGAAGACTTCAGAGCATGCTGATATTTGTAGAATGTCAGCTCTTCAGTGAGAGGCACAATGTGTTAATTTGATTAAATAACAGGGTAGATAACAGTTTCAATGTTGATGATGGGACATGAAGTGCTCAGAAAAACTCAGACCAGGGATACTTTCATGTTGCTGAGTTTTAAATAAAGTGGGATCAGGCTTTCAGGAAAAGATTTGCCTGCGCACTTCAGCTGTAGCATGAGGGAGACCAGACCACCCTCTAGTGGGATGAGACTGCATTTCAGCATGAGATGTGTTACTGCTTTATCTATGAAACCATATTTCTGTTTCCTTTTGCCTTGGAGATTTTTTTCAGATGAAAGATAAGATCAGATATCTATCTGTGCATGCAGTGTGGGAGGGCTCCTATCCTAGAGGCTCTGCAAACTTCCCCTGCTCAATGGGTTTCTGAGTCAGATGGCGAGACTTGGTGTCCTGATACTGGAAAAAAAGGAGCTGCCTCTCCTATGTCTTTGGCTCTGAAACATTTAAGTAAATGTAGCTGTTTCGTCTGTTCTTTTCCTCACAACATCAGGTCTAACTGACACATGCTAAATAACAGTAAGGAATTGTTAGACTACAGGGGAAATGAATAGGCTTCAGAAGAGAAAATCTGCAAGAGACTGGGACTTGAGCAGCTGAAGAACTAGGGAAAGGTTTTCTTAATTCAAATTGGTCACATCAAAAAAACAGATTGTGAAAATATATTTCAACAACTGAGTTTAGAAGAAAAAATACCATTAATTATTTATTTCACAATTATTATTTGGTACAGTCAGAGCTTCCTCATTTAAGAAAAATGCATGGTAAAGCTCCAGTTGACACACCTTGGAAAATTCCTCTGCCCAGACATGAGAGCAGCCATCAGTCCCAGCATCAGGCGCACCTAGAGCACCGGCAACATGCAGAAGCAGAGTAGCACCACAAAGGCAAACAGGAGGTGCCATGTCCTCCCCAGGGGCACCCATGCATGCTGCCACATGGCATCTGAAGGCCATGTTTCAGCCACAGATGGCTGGCAAGGCCAAGCTTTGGCACCCACGGTCCAGGAGCAGGGGAAAGTGGAGGGGTACAATCCAGTTTTGCTCCAAGAGGGAAGTGAAGGTCTGTCATGGAGGGATGCTCACTGTAATTTCCACTTCAGTTACCCAGGACTTGCTGCTCCCCTGTCCGTAAATCATTTCCTAGGCCCAAAGCTTTCAAGACAAGAGACTGTGTTTTTTTCTGCATATGGAAAATATCAGATTTGCTTTCAACACTGTTGCAGCCTGAAGAAATTGAAGTATTATGTATAATAGTAAACATATGTTGTCCCTGCCTCATGCCCATGGTGCTCCCCAGTTGAGGAACAGACTCCTGAAAACTGATGTCCCTTACTACTGCCCTGCCTTTACTCCAGTATTTCAAGCCCTGATTCAACCAAGGTACCTGAAAAGTATCAGCTAACTAGTATGGCTAAGTGATGGGTGCCTCAGGCACTCAGACCTATTTCATGTCTATGAAATAAAAGAAAAAAAAACATGGTCCTGTGTTTTATTACCTTTAGTCAATTGTCTGATTTTTGACTTATCACTTCTACTGCAGTAGCCCCAAGAGGTTGAAGACTAAAATCCTCAGAGGTAGAGCTGCTCTGTGCTAGCTGCTCTCCACATGTTCATACACACACACACAAACACTCTGGGCACAGAGGAGACTGAGAGCTACATAGAGCAACCAATAAAAGAGTTTAATTTTAACAACCCCTATGATGTGGTCTTTTCTAGCCTCAGTTTGGACAGTCCATTATCAACACCCCCCCCCCCACACACACACACATTCCTCCCTCCAAAAATATATAGTTCTGTTTTAAATCTCAACTTAGAGAAAAGGGTTTGTCATGATATAAAATAAGCTTTTTTGTTAAGTTTGTTACCTTCTGTTTCTCAGGGAAATGAAAATACTTGCAGGTAAATCTTACATTGTGGTGACAAATAATTGAAAATTTACAAGTACCTTCACTGGTGTTATCTGTATTAATAACAACTCAGCATTGAGTGATGGTGATACAATTTCTGTTTTGTTGTATGGTTAGGAAGGTTTAGGGTTTGAAATGTTTTTTACATTTTTTTCACTTGCAATCTGAAATTTTCCAGTGGATATAGACAAGCTTGAAAAGCAAAAAAATGTTTTTCCTTGTTTGCCTTTCATTGATGCCTGGAAAGTAGCTCATGGATCTGTGAAGTCTGCAAACCAAAAACCAAAGATGGCTATGCTACTTACTGGGTGATATTGGTGTTTTAGTTGACTGAACTCAAGTGATTAAAGCCTCAGATAAGTTTGGTAAGTCCTTCCAGCCTCCAGAGGACATGAAAAGTGAATTTTAACAGTTTCTTTAGTCAGTTTTATTTAGGTTGACTGTGTGGCCTGTGGATGGGGCAGGCTGCAGGAGCTGGACAGCCCTCTCCACAGTGCTGGGACAGCCCCGAGGCTGCTCCATTTCCTGCCAGTCACAAATAGAAGGACAGACACACAAAGAGGACTGGAGTACCAGGGCTAACTTCTTTCCCACGGTTACAGTGGTGAGGTGTAAGGATACTGTGGAAGGAAGACACTGTGCTGAGTCATTTTGGATATGGGAAAAAATATTTTCTGTTTGAGTTATCAGTGCCACTTCCAGTCATACCCATGCATCCCTAAGAGATCTCATGTCTAATCATTTACTGGATTTGTCTTGAATTATGTCAAAAGTATCTCAGCAGCTCCCAGTCAGAGGTGGTATATCTGAAGGTCTCACTCATTGAAATGTAGAGTAAATCATGCTGGGAATTAATTCATCTTCTTTACAATTTGCCTGAGCAGTTGTAATTGAAAAGTGGGCAAATATTGCTCCATGGCTGTCTGTAGCAGCATTTGTGTGACAAAAGCAGAGATAGCCTGTGCCCTGGTTAACCAATGCCCAGAGGTGGACAGGGTCCTCATGAACATGGCTACATGAGAAATACTGGGCATGGATGGAGCCTCACTTGCTCTGGTACAGCACAAGTCACTCCCATGTTAAGGGGATTGGTGTTGTCTGCTTCCTTGGAGAGGTCAAATCACTCTTAAAAAATTCACTTTTAAATTATAGGAGTTCTCTGTAATCAGAGAGGAAAGATCAATATATTTCTGCCCAGAGAATCACAAATCACTCTCACCTGCAGCTCCAGGAGGAGTTTTCAGGAAGGACCAATTTCTTCTGAGATCCATCTGACTTTCTGCCAGGGCTGTCAGTGCTGGAAACAATCTGCAGATGGCAAGCAGAGAGTGTACAGGTAGCTTGTTTGGTCTGGTTTCTACAAGTTGAATAAATTTTGTGGTAAATAAACACTTTGTGGCTTTTTTAGGCTCAGCATATGCCATGGGCTTTCTCCAGGTTAATTGTTCCTGTTTTGCTGCTGCAGGAAGGAATTAGGAATTTATTACAAGACGTATTCTCATCCTACACACCTGAGCCATTATTCCTCTGCTTTTCTTCTCCTTTGTTCCATTTCAGGTTTTCCATAGTGTTTCCTATACTGTTCTCCCCACTTCCCTGTTTTCTTCGACTCCTCATAGGAGTGACCTTTCTTTAAGACATAAGGAACATTTCTGCCTCTTTCTCCTGTGCAATTGAGTTATTTTAATCTATAGTTTGTATAGCCTAGATATTCTACCATTTCCCTTATTCTCCCTCAGTCATTATCTCTTTCTTTGTCAGGGTATTTTTCTGGGAAAATTGAAGTGTGATATTTGGCAGCACTAATATGGCAGAAGAAAAACAGGGAGGGGAGGGGGTATGTAGGTATCTGCTAGGTAGTTAACCTTATGGCTAGGTGTGTTCCCCATTTTCTCCTTTTGTTTTTGTTTTTAATTTTCCATGGACTAAAATTGTTTGGCTCATTGGCACCTTCAAACATTCCTTGGAAATTTTTAATTGCTTGAACAGTTAAGTTAGAAGTCATTGTACTATGAGTGAAGACAGGCTCAACAGGAATAACAGGGTAACAACTGAATGAATGGATAGGTCTTTATCACATCCCTCTTAAAGTAATTTCTTTTTCTGGTTGGAAAGTAATATCCTTTTCAATTGTTTATGTTCCAAAGCTGTTCAATATCTTTCTTCTAAACCATATTCTTCAATTAATTTAAATCAAAATTATTTATGCCAGTCCTCTTAAAAATGTTTTTCAGCTTGATTTTGAAAGGAAACTGGGTTTAGCAGGGAGTTATGTCATTTTTCTGTCTGTTGCTCACCTGAGACCCTGCCTCTACAAGCCTGTTTGAAATCAGACCAATTTCAGTTCCACTTGGACACATAGAGAAGTGTCTGATGTGCTGGATTTCTATGAATGTCATGGAAATTGGCATCTGGTTTGAGAAGAGAGACTCGGATTAGTGGTGTTCGTGTGGGAAAGAAGGGTAGTATTGGGGGACTTTTGGCATGCAGCACCATGAACATTCTCACAGTCACCAGCTACACATCCATGGAATTTTGGTTGGAGAATCTGAATTTGTATCTCTAAGCCTGTCTCTGTGCAAACTACCTCTGTCTTGAAGGGCATGTGAAAAGAGCTTGGGAACATCTCTCTGGAGCTATCTGCAGTGCAAGGTGAGGCTTTAGGGGAGATGATAGAGGAACATGTTCAGAAAATGGCAGAATAAGCAGTATAACAGTATCAGCATATCTTTCCAGCATGGTAATTAGCCTTTGGCTGTTCAAAGAGAGCCTGGTGTTCTATCTGTGATACAGAATTGTTCTGTACTTCTCAAGTGATCTGCAATAGCATATTTATTATATGACAAATATTAAAACAAATCTAAGTTGTAAATGACAATGTTTTGAAATTTGTCCTCTTAATGAGAAATATTATGTCCCAGTGAATGCAATAGGGACCTCGGTGAAAGCTCCCTGAATGGGACCTATGTAATTCAGCTTTAAAAGTCCTTGAAGGATAAAGCCCATGCTATAAGAACCTAGTAGTGACAGCTGAAAAGAATGGTCTAGCTTGATGTCAGCCTCTGCCCTAGACATAACACACATTACTGATTCACTGAAATCCCCTTCTTTTTTGCAAAGCTTCTAGGTTAAATACTGCTTTGAAACAGCTCTCCTTACCCTAGATTCATAAAATGTATGAAATGAAACAGTTGATGTACTGCACTGAGTTAGCTGAACTGAAGCTGAATTCAGCTGAACAGGCTGAGTTGTCCTACAATTGCATATTGTGGATTAAGGACTGTGGGGAGAGGAGGAGAAAAATCAATGTTTCCTAATAGGTCCAAGTTACTCACTCAATGAGCCATATAATAAGCTTGGTACTGTTACAGCCAAACCATTTTGTTTTTCAAAGTCATTCTCACATTTCTCTGAGGCCTTGATATTGCTCCACATGGTCTTAAGAAAAGCCTGGAAAGCCTTAACAGGTGTGTGCTGTATGTGTGTGCCTGCCTTGAACTGATTCTACGAGACCATGATCTGAAATTCACTCTAGTCTTTTTCTGACACATTTTGGCTAAGAACAATGAATACTGTGCATAAAACTAAATCAAAATACCAGCAAATTTGGAAGAACTATTCCTTTATAGGTAAGAAAAAACACTGATAGTGAAATTCCATCTCTTTATTACCACACTGAGTAGCCTTTTACTTGCAAAGTAATATCAGTTGAGTGACTCCTGTGGCCATATCTACACTAGACCAAGTGTCTGAGATTTGGTTGTATTCTGGGACCATGCTAGCCTTGATGGCTCCATCTGTCTGTATAACTTATTTTTTTCTTTGAACGTTTGGAGAGGCAGGAAAGCAGAGCCAGTGTTCTCCAGCACTTTTTACTTTTAGCAAATAGTGGATTTCAGCAGTAAAGAAACTGTAGAGAAAACCAGATGGGCTGAAGACCCAGTATTTACACACCCTGTATTTCATGGAGGTACTTCATACTATCTTTAATCTGGTCCTGTTGATGGAATACCCACCAGCACGTGGGTTGGCATCAGGTGCCCTCTGGCAGCATGTCATTAGGTTTTCTCTACTCTGACAGGGAATTCCATTTGTGTGCTCCCTATTCCTTTGGCTCCTATGTGCTTAAATAGGACAAGGAGATTCAGTCCAGAAGCAGGCTTCTTAGTTGTACTGTAATGCTAATGGAGGTGCACTTTAAAAGGACTGTTCAGGATAAGTGGTGGTTGGGGCGATGACCTGTGCTGCATAATACATCATCCTTTCCTACAGCTGCTTAGGACTGTTCTCCTACTGCTAATGCCCAGACATGATAGTCAAAGCAGGGAATCAAATGAGATGAGTGTGTTCCAAAAATACGTAGAAGCACAGTGGTCTCTGTTTTCCCCAGCTAGCCAAGGTCTTAAAGGGTTTATTTCTTCCGCAAAAGCTGGAACAGGAATTTACTGTCTGTTTTTCAAAAGGAGAGAGCATCCAAGGTCAAAAACTTGCGGCTGCACCTTCTCAACGTACATCTGAAACCTGTTCTAAGGACACAGAAAATTAAGACTATCTAATCGACCTTAGACTGAACAAAATTTTTCTGTCTCCATTTATATCTTCTTTTTGGAGTGAAGCATGGCACCCTGTTGTGGGAGCAATCACAGCTGAAATAAAATCTAGTGAAAATTTACCTCTCAGAAAAAAAAAAAAATCTGATTCTTATGATTGCTTATTTTCCTTTCTGCCATGATCTTCTTTCTAAATGATCACTACTAGGCAAGAACCCTGTCAAATGTGAATAAAAAAATATTTTCTCTCTCTTCCACATTGTCCATTTTTTAGCTTATTAGATTTTTACTTATTAGATTTATCAAAGCTCTCCCCACTCTCAATCAACATAATTAACACAGTCTTATCTGTTTTCCTGATAAATAAATATATATGATAACAGAGACCTTTGAGTTTAAGGGATAACAGAGTACCTTTTTTTTTTTTTTTTTAATTCTTACTATTCCTACACAGTTTTTGGTTCATTCTAACACAGGTTTTTCTTCACCTGAACCCTCTTCAGTAGCAGAACTTACTGAAAATGGAAAGGCTCACTTGCTGATTTGGCAGAGTCATCATGCTGGCCATGCAACCATTGTGTGGCTTGGAAGGGTGCCCAGTTCCCCAGGTTTGTGGCACCTCCCTCTTGTGCACATTCAGTATCCTGCCTGGGATTCTTTAGGAAAAGAAGTTCTCTCATAGCTTCCAGAACATTTTCAAGAAATGGCCATTCTGGCAAATTATCTTCTTTTATTTTTTTAAAACCCAGAATAAAAGAAGGTCTATAAATGCTAAAGTTTCCAAGACCTAAGAAGTGTCCACTTTCATTCAGAAATCTCTTGCTAACAACCTGTTTTAAAATTTTTCAGCACATTCACCTCTCTTCATTTCTTTTGGGGATTTTATTGGGATATTATTTATGGGTTTTATTGGGATTTTTGTTTGTTTGTGGTTTTTCTTGGGTGGGGGGGGTTTGTGGATTTTTAGGTTTCTTGGCATTTTTTTGGGGTTTTTTGGGGGTTTTTTGTTTGTTTGTTTTTGGTTTTTTTTTTTAATATTCAGAACATTTTAAAGTCTTGGTGAATTTTTCTTGCAGAAATGACATGGGTACAGTCTTCAGGTTATTTAGTGTTCTACATTAGTGATCATTGCAATTTTTTTTTTTTTTCCTGTTAAGACAGAAAAACTCACTCTTCTCTCAAGGCTGGACACACCAAATTTTTAAGGTAAAGAGCAAGTAAATTTTTCTGGGTTATTCAAATTCCACATAATCAGTTAAAATGTTAGATGTGGATGACAATGACATATCCATGGTGTAAGAAGAAAAAAAAAAAAAAAGTGAATAATATAGCCTACATCAGATTACATCTTAGTCATTAGCTTCACAAAAGATATTAAAAACCTGCCATTCGTCATTGCCATTTTTTATTTCAATCTCTTTCAAACAGTTCTATATCAAGCAAATGACAAGACCTAGTCAATCCCACTCCTATTCTCAATGGTCCTTTTCAGGTGTCTTTTCCTCCTTTTTCACTATACAGAGGATTTGCTCTCTCTCACTGAAAGTCAAGGTGGAGGAATATTCTCCTTAGTAATATTAAGCATGCATCATTCCTCAGCCCACAGGATGATGCTAATTCAATGTGTCTGACCATCTGTTTAAAAACAACAAAAGAAGAAAACAAAAGTGAGGCAAACCTCCACATTTTTTTTTTCAGTAAAATCCTCAGTAACTTTTCAATAATAAAAAAATAAAGGAATAATATAGGGGTGCAGAATCACCCTATTTATTCTGATTCCCTGACCAGGATGTCACAAAAATGACAAGCTTAAATGGACCACACTCAGGCAGGGTTTCATACATGTAAAAGCAAAGAACATAAAGCATTTTAACAGATAATCTGTTTCAGAACAAGGACTATTTAACCCAGTCTACAGCAAAGGTCATCAATACCTGCCCAGGGAAGGGTAAGGGCAAGGCAAATGTGCATGTCACATCCCATAGTGTTCTCCAGTCTCTGCCTATCTTCAGAACAGGAGCATCCAGGAATATCCTAATCTTGATGTCATTTTTATATTCAGCAATCCTCAACAAAATTTCATTTCAGTCTCTGCCTGATTCCTTGTTAACTTTTGGCATCTGCAACCTCCATTAGCGAGGTGCACCACAGATTCACCTTCTAAGATTCCTTTGGCTACAAGGCAGACTAGCAGAAAGTCTGATGGCTGCTGAGACTGGCAGACTGAATAGGCTTGGTGGGAGATTGGCGTGAGATCTAATCTCAGACTGGGAAAGATTTTAAACAACCAGCTCACTCTACCCTCTTTTGCACTACTGCAAGCTCATGAGAACTACATCTGGGAGCAAAAAGACATATCCCAGCCTTAGAGGCTGGGTGCCCCAACCTTTCCTTCTTTTTTCATTCTTGGGACAGTATGCTACTGCTGTTGTCAAGCATAGAGGTGTCTCCTCCCAGCGTCAGTTGATGCCACTGGTGACAGCTGCAAATGTTCCAGAAGGTGATGTGTGTGCATATAGATAACAGTGTCTGGGCTGAGACAACTCAACAGCCTCTGCAGCTGGATGATACACGAGGCAAAAATTCTCTGATGCTTGCTGTGACCTACACACTGCTGCCTCATGCTGCTCACCACTGCAGTGCCCTTTGTCTTAATGGTTATTACAGTATCTGGACAGTTGAAGCACACCGAGCTCTAGAACACTGGAGGGATGGGGGAAAAAAAAAAAAAAAAAAAAAAAAGTAAGGGTAGAAACCTAGTTGCTCTGGTTGTTCACTCTGCCTCCCTGCAAAGGGAGAAGTGTTCCCTGCAGCAAATGTGATCGTACTCACAGTTTTAAATGTTTCAAGTAATTGTGCTTTCACATTCCCCTTACAACACTACTCAACACTTCCAAGTAGCTCAAACTTTTCCTGGCATTCTGTCTAAATATTCCCTTCTTAATCTCATCTCATTACCTCCTAAGTAATTGTATTCTGTCCTTGGGGTCTATTCACTTTGCACATTTACAGATTGCTACCCAGTTCCCCTGAGTGTAAGCCTCACTCTGAGGCAAATGACACATTTTTACATTTGAAATCTTTCCTTCAAACTATCCCCAATTACTTTTGCAATCTCTCATACTAAGGTAGTCTATACAGAGAGACAAGAAGATAAATTTCTGACTTCAGAGGCTTGCAACCTATTCTGCCTTCTTCCCCTTTTCTTTGAGCTCTTGTCCCACACATATTCATGTGAATACTCCTTTGAACTCAAATACTCTTTAAATGACTGGAGTTTGTGAGGCTGATCAATACATAAAGTAGAAACAAAAGGGAAATGGAAAATAAAATAAAGTGGGTAAAAAAAGGTCTCCAAAACTCAAAAGGCCTGTAGTCTGTTGTTAAGGGAGATTTTTCAAGCCTTTCATAGTCTATGGCCAGTTTCCATTTTTCAGATATAATAAGTTAAAAGTATCCTTTTTTTCTTTTTTTTTTTTTTGTATTTTCACTTTATAGAACAAACCCTAATAATTCTTCTTCTTTTATTGCCTTTTTTCCCCCATCCAATTCTGAAAATAATTCTTCTCTCTTCTTCTGTCACCTAAGATTGCCTGTGACATCTTACATGATTTAAGTGATTTATCTTTCTGGTCTTATTTTCATCTTCCCTGAATGGCTTCCAGTTCAATGTGAATTATGTGATAGCATGGCAAAATGTAATCTTTCCCTGGCTTTCTAGCAAATGTTTTGCTGGACATGAAGTATGGACATAGTAAAGAGAAAGGGATGTTGCATGGTTATGGTGCTCATCCAGCTCCCTACAGGCTTGAGAGAGCCGAGTTGTCTTTGCAGGATGCAGACAGGGATATTTCTTGTTTCTGCTTTAACCCAGACAGGGCTGGATTGAGTTGCATGGCTGCTGGCTGGTCAGTGTGGCTGACAATCCTGGGACAAGGTCTGCTTTCCACACACTGTGTAGAACCCATTGTTCCAGAGAGGCGCAGACTAAGCTCAAACACTTGGAGCTCACCACAGACTAAATAAAAGAGAGAGGGAATCCTCCCTATCATCCTGCTGTGCTATGCTGCTGCTTACCTAGAGATGACTGCTTAAAAATTACCTTGGTTATGACTAGACATTGCAGCAGTTCTTGGCATGGATCAAAATATTTAAAAGACTGAAAGTATCTAAATATAGGGGTAGAAAATAAGACATATATTTTGCTATTCATATCCAATTTTACACTTTAAAAGTGGTTGAATATCTGGAATTATCATGTGGATACGATTAAGCAACCCTATTTTTCTATCTTTTTTGGGCAGAGAAAACAAGAGCAAAAGGAAATTATATGCATCCATAAAGAGTACTACTTCTCCTCTTATGATAAACATTCATCATATTAAAGGTGAGTGCCACATACAGTTCTCTGTTTTGTTTTGATTGTGGCTGGTCACCCATTCAAGTAATGCCAAAGGGTAGCCTTCAGTTAAATAGTCTACATGAGCCAGTGCAGCCCATCTAGAACATGGGTGGTTGCAAAACTTTTCAAGGAGAAAACACTGGACTAACTAAACCTGAAGGCATTTTAGTTTTGTTTGGGTCTCAGGTGCAGTGGACTTGAGACTGCTGCTGTACATTACTGTAATAGTCACAAGGTGAAGCTCCTGCTGATTTGCAGCCTGGACTCACTTGACCAGCTTGACAGGGATGTCGTGGGAAGTCTGACTCCATCATTGCTCCCGTTGCCTGTGGTGGAGACATGGAGTCTGCAAGCAGCAGTGCGAGATGCTTTCAGTCTCAGAAGGCATCTGCTGTAATGACTGCCTTCCTGGTGCCCGTTTGCAGCCTCATCTGCTGCTCAGCTTGGTGCCTGCACATCACAATATCAGTAGCAGGCACTGCCTGGGGCTGCAGCAGCGAAGCTGAGATCAGCACAAGCCCATTGCGTGACGACCCCGCACAGCCCCAAGCTCGCCTGGGAGGAGGCCGCATGGCAAGGGCAGCTCCCCAGAGGACCTGCGGCTTCTTCTGGAAGTAATGGAAGCAGAAACGCCGCTGGCGCTTGGGAAAGCAGCTCCCCCAGACCCAGTGGGGCTGCGCTATTTTACATCAGGAGGATTTAATCTTGTGCTTGAAGTACGTCTTAAAGGTGAATGAGAACAGCGCTGCTAAATGCCTTCCTGTTTAAATGATGAACTCAGCGGCTGAAAGAATATAAAATATTTATGACATGGAAGAAGCAAATGCAGTTGCTAAAATGAAGCACAGTTGAAATAAGGATACAGAGGGGATCTGAGTCTTCCCCTCTTTCCTTTGCCTAAGCCCTGCCTTACTTGCCCTGACATGATGGGTAACTACTGCTTCACATTGATTTATACCAGTGTGACTGCCATCAAAACTAAACCCTTTTCTTCAACTGTCTTAAAACAACAGTTGTTCAACCCTTTTAAACATAAATGATGAATAAAGAGATTGGGAAATTCCTCTCCACAACTTCTTGCTAACCTAGATACTTCCAGGGCCTTTTGGCCAGCAGCAGCTGTCTCTTTCCCTGGCAAACCCGTAGCTATGGCCATGGTTTTACATCAGGCCCCTCCAGTGGGTAAGTGGAGACTTCTGCCACTGGAAAAACTCTGCAACCTCTGTCCTGAAGCCTCTAGTGTCAGCTCTGTTGTCAGGTGCTCTAGCAAACAATATGAATACTTCTATGTGCCTTTGTGAAATCTACCCTTCCCAAATAACTTAAAAATAGTCTAAAAATCCCCCAAACACACCCAAACTCAAACAGCTCTGTGGGGCAGAGGTAGTGAGGCATCTGCCTACAGAGCAAGAGTGTTGATCAGGATGTGCCACGTCACCTGCATCACCAGAAGTGAATTCTGTGTGCTCGTAATTCCAGCTACCACTAAGCCACAGAAGTCAATCATTTTACAGTTTACCATTACTGTTTCATATTTCCATGCCTTAAGGCATTTTAAAAGCTCTGCCTAACTCTCCTGGCTTCTGTTGAAAGCAAAAAGAATTGGACTGGCCATGTACCGTGCAAACACATCAGACCACGCTCTCCAGTCTATTTTGGTGAAGCCTTGGTTCACAGGGACTGGCATGGTTAACTCCAAACACATCATGTGCAGCCTTACTTTCAAGGGCTTCATTTTTTGTTATTTTAAAAAATTTATTATTTCTACTTTTTATATAAATCATATATAAAGCAAATGGAATAAATTGTTTTTCAAGCCCACAAAACCATCTTTCTGTTCTCTTTACTTTAATGGGACTGTTAGTGAAAGACTATGACAATGACTAAACCAGACAGCAGCAATATAAGGAATTTTTACAAGTTTTCCAAGGGTTCTAATAGGAATTCCCCAACAAAGAATTCTGTTTTGAAGCTCCTACGAGGAATAGACCAGTTATACAAAAGTATCATTTTTTGAAATGCTTTTCTTCTTCATATATATATATANTTCAGGGAAAGGCTACAGCAAGAAAATAAAGGTTTGTGTAGGGATGTCCACACAGCCCCTATTCTTGAAAACCATACAGAGTGACAGCACGGGAAGATGCCAAGGGTACCCACCCTGGGCATTTGAGCCCAGGGACCATCCTCACTGGTGTGTGCACACTGGTGTGTGCTTTGTCATGTTCTGTGAACTTGTAATCCAAACAGTGGGTAGGTATGCACATAAAAGTGTGTGTTTGTGCAACTGAAACCATCCTGGGTCAGCTGTACAAGGGTGATTAGAAACCTGCAGGAGTTTGCTGATATTTCGTGTTTAGGGTTGCAATTTGTCTGCTGTAACACTGGTATTGATCCTGAAGTAATTCAGTCATTCCTAGTCAATTATATATAATATAACTGGGATATATATATATATATATCCCAGTTTATAAAGAAGTAAGCTACTTTGGTTCTAATTTAGTGTAAACTTCATCAGCTGAACATTCTTTTTCCTGTGTCAGGTGCACATTTTTTGTAATTTTGGGCAGAAAATACCTTGCTGTCTCCTTTCTAATTACAGTTATCATTCATATAAAATGAGAAGAGAACTACGAACTATTCACAAATGTAGGGCAAAGCATATTTTACATCTGTTTTCACTGCCTTAACTAAACACTACCATTTAGACAAATGAAACAAAATGGATACACACTTTCCCTGAGGTTAATTTTTTGAATCAGTTGCTGCATTATAAATTCTATGATTGATACCACCATTGTTCTGCTGGTACAGTCCCTGTTAACCAGGTAAGCCAATACCTGGCAATTTAAGACAGTGCAGACACAGACTAACACAGATGGTTTACTCTCATCCAGATCCTCTGTCCCTTTTAGCAGTGCTCAGGCTGTACCAAATCCAACCACATTAATTGCAAAAATTAATAAGTGACAAATGGGGAAATATAACCAGGTGCAACAAGAAGAAGATTCCACGTAGATTTTTTTTGTCTCTTGAAGAGTAAGGGATTTGTGATGAATCATTTAGTCTTAATTTTCCTCTTCCACACACTGTTTACTTGGTCTATTTAAAGCATTATTTTGAGCAGATGAGAACCTGCTTTTGAGAAATGTCTAGTTTGAATGCAACAAGAAGTATCATGTGTGTAGTTGTATGTCACATATTTTGTCCCTTTTCATATAACTTTTAAAGCTCTGGAAAAAGCAAATTCTTTGCCCAGTTTGGCCTACAATCACATTAGACAGCTATCAGTAGAAATCTAATGTACGGATGGGTCCATTATTTTTTTTTTTTTTCAAACAGCCTAGGAAGATTTTGAACTTTTATCTGCATTTCTTGTTGTTGATGATGTGTTTTTATTTTACTTTTTGTGAGCAAAGGCATTTGCAAAGGAAATGGTCCTAACTTGGGCATCTGGGTCTCTCAGGGTGGAGGTGGGTATGAGGCAATTTGTGAGAGAATAAAAACATCTTTTTTTAGCAATAGTTTTTAAGATGTAGGAAATTACACTTAGAGATAAGAAAATTATTTTCTTGGTGGAAGGGTTACAGTGCCATAAAATACCTTCAGCATATTCATAACAAAAGCAGAAAAGTTTGTGAATAATGAGGAAGTCTTCTTTACAAAATTATTTGATACAGTCAAATCTAAAGTTCATTTCAAAGGTCCACCAGAATGTCATAATCTGAATAGATTTAACAACAAAATGGAAGATTGAGCTAAAGGTCAGTGCTTGCAAACTAAGGCTTGTAGGCCAGAATATATTTAATGATAAATATGCAGGGATAGGGTATAAATTGTTTCTGCCAAGGAGAAATTTACTGAAGTACCTGTGATTGTTTCCCAAAAACCCCACTATCTCAGTGATCAGTGATGGGGAGAAGAGGGGCTTTGGATGGCAGAAATATGCATCAGAGTGTTAGAAACTTTTAAGAAAGGAACTGATAAATAGAAGGAAAAAAAAAAAAGCTATCATATTGATCTCTGATGCACTCTTCACTCTCATCACAGCACAAAAGGGTATAGGACAACTGAAAAAGATAATGGAAAATGTCACAAGCATGCTAATATCTAGAAGTTGCTTCCAAGCAATGAAAAACTGCTGGGAAAAAAAAATAAATCAGAGAAAGTGCTTTTCTACTTGGAAAAGGAAAGGAGAATTATAAGACAGAAATACAAGATCATAAATAATATGGAGAACATGGAAAAAATGGAAATATTCACCATTTTCGTTTGAGCTTTAGAGGCACTCAATAAAATTTGAATCACAGAATCACAGATTTAATTGGGTTGGTACACACCTCTGAGATCATCAAGTTCTACATATGACTGAATACCAGCATGTCAAGACCATGGCACTGAGTGCCACAGCTAGTCTTTCCTTAAACAACTCCGGGGACTGTGATTCCAACTCCTGAAGGTAATTTTTAAACCAAAAAAGTATATTTTTACACAGCTGAGAATACAGCATAGAATTTTTTGCTGTCAGATGGTGTCAATGAAAAACATACACATGGATTCAAAAGGAATTCTTTAAATTATTTAGAAATAAATTTCTTGATAGCTATTAACTGTAATACCTTGAATTCAACCTTAATACAGAAAGGTCCCCAACCATCAACATCCAGAGGCTGGGAAGGATCATTACTTGCTGTGTGTCTTTTACTCTCATTTTTTGAACTCTAGGAAAGACTAGAGAGACAGAAAGATATGCATAGCTTTAAGAAAATATCACATTGAATTATGTTCCTATATTTATTGTACTTCCTTGGCAGAAAAATAGGAGCTGAAAGGATGGAAAATTCCTTTCAAAATGCAGGTGTTTGAAGAGATTTTTTGGGCCAAGTTTGACCTCAGGGATTCCTTCAGTCTTATCATGGTCCAGATGTCAGGGGATGAGGGTGTCTCCCCCCTCACTTGTAGTGCTGCAGATCATCCCTAAGTAAGTATTATCTCTGTAGTTTCAGAGCCATTGGTGACTTAAAAGCACAAACCCACTGACAATTAAGTGTGACTTAGTGATTTACCACCTGCATGTCACACTCAGATATCTGTTGCAACAAGTCTGCCACTGTCAACTACGTGAAATCTGTTAATCTGCCATAAAAATCTCAGTTTTGTTTCTTCTGTTGATTGGCACCAAAAGCAGCTAATCCCCACCCCACAACACCATGTGCTCACCCATGGCTTCATTGCATATCCTACATAAATTGATAGCAGTTTCCTTATCGTAGACAAGATATTTTTGGTTATCTCATTTGTCCTAGCAACAAAAACAATGATGTATATTCAACCTGTCATACAAAATGGTCTGAAAATGATTTAGAGATAGTTAAAAAAAAAAAA